>CM044438.1:27399690-27458083 GCA_024363595.1 Xenopus borealis
GAACTTGATGGACGCGAGTCTTTTTTCAGCCTAACTTACTATGTTACTATGTTACACAAACTTTTTACACTAATACATGCTTAGATTTACACTCACACACACAGTCACATTTTAGGTGGATTGGGGCAGTCACACAGTATACACACATATAACATGCAATTTACCAATTGTACACATGCATACACACATACACTGTTTTGTGGCTTTTTTTTTTCTTCCTTATAGCATCGTTGTGTTTTTGGCTGAAATTTTTTTCATTGCCTTTGCGAATAGCGTATTTGCTAACCGTACTGTGCAATAGTTTTTGTGTGCTATTTCAATGATTGTATTGTAATTTTGGGGATTTTGGTGCATTTTTAGCCATTTTATTGCATTTTCAACTCTGCATAAGTGTTGTTTTTTTTCTGTCTGTAAAACCTATTTTGCTAATCTAAAATATTGAAACTGTGATTCTGATGTCTGATTACACTAGTCTGGTAAAAAAAAAAGCATAGATTTTTGTGGTTTTATTGGTTTTTAGTAATTTATTTGAATTTCACACTTTTCTGTATTATTTTCTTATGCCTTGTAAATTGTATCTACTATTTATCCAATTAGCCATCTCTGTGTGCCACATAGTTCCGTAAATCAATGAATATTGGGCATCAAAGTGTTCAGTAGAACACTGTCATTCATATTTAGGATGTTTTATGCTGATATGTTATGAAATGTGGGGTATATAATGGGGTAAAATGCAAGCTTTGTGATGAAATTCAGTAATTTGATAAAAACTTTACAGCTTTACAGTTTGGCAGTTTGCAGTAGAAACACAAATTTGCCCATACTGGATTTGTCAGAATGTGTACTTTCAGTAAATAAATGGTTTTGCTAGGGTCTCCATACTGTTAGGGGGGGTCTCATGGATCATAATACAAATACCAGGTGGTTATCCTGTGGAAGCCAGAGTGTCTTAAGTGAATATTCATATGCACTATTTGGACTTGGGGGTCTCTGTATGCCACCTAATTTGGTAAATCTATGCATATTGTGCATCAACCTGTTTAGTAGATCCTCGTGCTCCTATTTGGGATGCTTTATGCTGGTAATGATACATGGACATTATGATGCTGGAAAGTTGAAGCTTTGAGGCAATTTTCAAATATTTCACCAAAGCCTACAACTTTGGAAAAGCCTTGCAACTGCATAGTTTGGGTACCCATTTTAGATTCGGTAGAATGTGTACTTTCCAAAAATATATGGCTTTGGAGGGTAAACATTTATTTCTGTGTTTTTACCCCCCATTCTTTTTTCATTAGCTATAGTTACCCTTAGGACTGTTAGTATGCACTAACTTTATTTTGGGGCCTCTAATTGCCAGATACTTTGGTAAACCTATGCACAATGGCCACCAAACTCTTTGGAGGACCCCTGACAATCATAGTTAGTGTGCTTTTTCTTGGTATGTAGTGATACATGGGGGATACTGGTAAGTTGAAGCTTTGAGGCAATTTTCAGATATTTCACCACAACTGACAATTTTGGGAAAGCTTTGCGACTCCGTAGTTTGGAGCAGAAAGGCATGGGTACCCATTTTAGATTCGGTAGAATGTGTCCTTTCCAAAAATATATGGTTTTGAGGGGTAAATTTCGTAGTTTTTTCTCCCAAAAAATTTGAAATGTTGATTTTTCATTATGTAAAAGCAATCCACGGAGCACAAGAAAGTAGTAATAAAATATTATGGAAGTTTAATAGTCCACATTAAAACAACATAACAGCCTTTATAATTAAGGATCATCCGCTAAATGCGTTTTTGTGGCCTCTCGCCACTTCCTCAGAAGCGATCACATGATCCACTGATACACCTGTATACCTAAATTGACCAACAGAAACCCAGCCCCTAAAAACATATAGTAAATTAACCATTAGACAGCTCATTTGGTTAGATCCTTGATCACATTTTTTACAGGGCATGTATACACTTAAAACAATGTAACATATTAAAACTTTACTACAGTGTGGGATATGCGGAGCAGCAAAATAAATCCTTTGAAGTGATTTTTCAGAATTTTTATAAATTTTTATAAAAACTACTACGGTCAGACAAGCTTTTATGTTTGGTAGTTAGGAGTAGAGAGACATAGTTACCCATTTTGGAATCAACAGAATGTGTACTTTTCAAAATATACATATATATAGTTTTCTGGGGTAAACCTACTGTTTTTAATCTAAAGTATGCCGATTTTTTTTGTCTTGGTGCTTTCAAAATTCAGTAATATAATGCCTGGAGATTTTGCTATACAGAAGTCCTAAATCTACCTAAAACTATATATATATTTGGTATTGGCACATTCGAGAGACAAGAGCTTTCCATATCAGTTTGATTTTCATGCGTAAATTAAATATTTCTCTGGTATAAATGCATTTTTGTTTTGTATTTAGAGCTATAAATCTTTTTGCAGAGGTGGAAATACATGACCTCAAGCATATTTAGAAAGCTCTGTTCCTTCCGAAAAAAAGTGTATGCTTTTCCTAGGTAAACTATAGGTTTCCCCTCAGAAAATGCCCCTAAATTGAGAGAGCACAGATGTTTAATTTTGCTGGCATTTTGCGTAACCAAAATGTGAAATTCTGCTGGCACTTAAAGGGTTAAATCATAATCACTACACAAACTACCCAAATGACCCTGATGAAAAGTTTACATACCCCAGTTCTTAATACCGTGTATTGCCCCCTTAGCTGCCCATTCAAAAAGCCTCCAGTTCCTGTAAATTCTTGGGCTCTCTTGCATTAACTGCAGGTTTGAGGTCTCCCCAGAGTGGCTCAATGATATTGAGGTCAGGAGACTGAGATGGCCACTCCAGAACCTTTTGCTGTAGCCAATGGCCGGTCGACTTGGTCTTGTGTTTTGGATCATTGTCATGTTGGAATGTCCAAGTACGTCCCATGAGCAGCTTCCAGGCTCATTAGTGCATATTTTCATCCAGTATTTTTTGTATTTCACCTGAAGTTATTTGTGGGGTTTTCCTTGCATCCCAATAAATTTTTCTGGAAGTTGTGTCTGAAATTTTAGTTTTGTTTTGTTTCAACAGAACCCCTAATTTTCCACTTCTTAATTAGAGCAAACAGATCACAGGTGAAGATGGTTACCTTTAATAGCCATTCTAACCCTTTTGTGTCAAGTTGTGTGCATGTTATCAGGCCAAATCTCCAGGGTATGTAAACTTTTGATCAGGGTCATTTGGGTAGTTTGTGTAGTGATTATGATTTAAAAAGAGTAAACACAGTTGTTTGACAATAAATGGCTTCAGCCAACCACTAACCATGAGTGAAAGAAAAGTTTTTGTGTTATCATTCATATTCTCTGAAAAAAGTTTAAGGAATCATAAATTCTGCTAGGATATGTAAACTTATGAGCACAACTGTAAGTATGTGGTGCCATTTGTCCCAAATACATTCTGTATACAAAACTATCCCTGATACACAGAATGAATGTCTCTCATGGTATATTACTATTTCTGACTATATACACAAATAACAAATATACAAAAACGTATTTCTATTAAAGAATGAGAACAAAATATGATTAATGCACAAAAGGATGTCATTATATTACAAACTCCATTCTGTACATTTTAACAATCAATCTGTCTCACAAATGTATAACCTCCATGTAACAGACACACTTATATGCAAAGTTACTTACAGAATGAATTATTTAAAATAAAACTTGGACAGAATATATAATAGTGTTACTAACTAGTGCATGCCAAGCTAGATTTGAATGACAAAATAGTTATTTGTGACAGAAAGCAAGATTTTATAGTACAGGATTGATTCTTTCGACAAAATGAAAGTTTTGTTTCACAAAACAGATAAAATAACCATTCTGTGAAGCAATACTGTCAGTTACTTTCCTGAACCAATAAGAACAAAGCTTACTGGCCTGCTTGTGCAGACATTTTGGTTAAGGGCATTCCTGCTGTTTTGCCATTGTCTTAAGATTCATATTCCTGTTCTTGTTTTCCTCTTCCTGTCTAAGCTGAAATGAAGCATGAAGCAGCCACATCCACCTGCCATGTAGTAATAAATGCATTGTTGTTTGTGTCACTGCTTTACCTGAACTAAAACACACAATCATTCAATCCACTAGCAGCCAGTTTGTCTGACAGTTTATTATGTTGCAGCCTAACTGTAACATCATTATAATAGGCCTAATATCCCTTCAATGAGTCACTTATACATTGTGTATATGATGTTAGACTCTAGTGTCTCCTCCTAGTAGGGTTGCCACCTGTCCGGTTTTGACCCGGACAGCCCGGTATTTTGAAGGGCCGCCAGGGTCAATACTTCCTGCCCGGTTTTCCAAATAAGGAATGACACAGCGATCGGCCAATCGGCGATCGTGTTGTCATAGCTCCGCCCCTTGACATCATGGGCCCACCCACTGATGTCACAGGCCTGCCCACTGACGTCATGGGCCCGCCCCCCTGTTCGGGTTCAGCCACAGGAAAAGGTGGCAACCCTACCTCCTAGCTCTAATCTTGCACCACTTAGCTTTTAGCTCTCTCTTAATAATCTACTTAGCTATAGTTCTACTACTACTTAATAGGTTTAGCCAAAATGTGGGATTGATCATATACCTCCCAACTTTCCAGTTTTTAGAGGGACAGTCCCTCTTTTAACAGTTCAACTCCCAGTCCCGCATTTGTAATGGAAAGTCCTGACTTTCTCTGCACTGAACAGCCAGAAAAAGAAACAAAGTTTGTAACTTAATTGGCTTTTGGCAGAGAGCCCAGAACAGCCACCAGGTGCAAATATTTTTTACTTTTTACAATTTTGAGATAAGCAAATCTCTCTTGGGAGAAGTTAGACTTACAGTTTAAAGGGCAATTCACCTTCATTAGCAAAACTAATAATGGAAAAAATGTTTCATAACCTGCCAAATTTTGTAACAGAAACATGGTAATTAGGGGGTGTGGCCACAAAAATGGGTGCAATAAAAATTTGCCATGATATGCACATGCATTTTTTTGTCCCTCTTTTTCTTTCCAAAATGTTGTGAGGTATGTGATCATGTGCACACATTCTGTATAATATGATGGATGGGTTTCATGAATAGTCTTGTAGATAGTTATAGTTCAACACCTACATAATAGTTTTAGCCACAGATGTGGGACTGATCATGTGCAGCCACTCCTGAGTACTGTGTGCAAACAATATGGGTCATTTAGACAGGGGCAATTTTAGGGGATCATAATTTGTTCACACTATGGAAAATACTGTTTTTTAAATTATATTACTGTATGAGATGCGCCTGGATTAATACTGGGGAGGAGCTGCACAGTTCAGATCTGCTTCATGTTTCTTCTTAGCTTAGACAGGAAGTGGGAAACCAGAACAGGAATATGAATCATAAGACAATGGCTAAACAGCATGAATGCCCTTAACCAAAATGTCTGCACAAGCAGGCCAGTAAGCTTTGTTCTTATTGGTTCAGGAAAGTAACTGACAGTATTGCTTCACAGAATGGTTATTTTATGTGTTTTGTGAAACAAAACTTTCATTTTGTCGAAAGAATCAATCCTGTACTTTAAAATCTTTCTGTCACAAATAACTATTTTGTCATTCAAATCTAGCTTGGCATGCACTAGTTAGCAACACTATTATATATTCTGTCCAAGTTTTTTTCCTACATAATTCATTCTGTAAGTAACTTTGCATATAAGTGTGTCTGTTACATGGAGGTTATACATTTGTGAGACAGATTGATTGTTAAAATGTACAGAATGGAGTTTGTAATATAATGACATCCTTTTGTGCATTAATCATATTTTGTTCTCATTCTTTAATAGAAATAAGTCTTTTGTATATTTTTTATTTGTGTATATGGTGAGAAATAGTAATATACCATGAGAGACATTCATTCTGTGTATCAGGGATAGTTTTGTATACAGAATGTATTTGGGACAAACGGCACCCCATACTGTAAGTCCACCCTAGAAAGCTATATATTTTTGGAAGAATTCTGAAGAATCAAATTTGGGTAAATATAATACAGGTATGAGACCTGTTATCCAGAATGCTCTAGACCAGATGCTTTCTGGATAACGGATCTTTCCATAATTTGGATCTTCATGCCTACTAGAAAATCACAAATGTATTCAAAAAGCCCAATGGGATGGTTCTGTTATTAATAAGGATTAATTGTATCTTAGTTTGGATCAAGCTCAAGGTTTTGTTTTATTAATACAGAGAAAGCAAATTGGTTTTAAAAATTTGGATTATTTGGATAAAATGGAGTCTATGGGAGATGGCATTTCTGGAACTTTCTGGATAATGGGTTTCTGGATAACGGATCCCATACCTGTATATATATATATTATATTCTATATACACTGTGTGTATGTGTTCATATAAATGTAGAAAAGTATGCAAACAAGTATAAAAGAAACAAAAAAACTACCTTTAATGACTTGCTTATCTTTTGTTGGAGTGGGGCCCTAAAATTGCTCCTTGGGAATAATACAGGATCCTTCTTCATGAGGGCTTTGAGTCTTTTCAGCCGGAAGCATGGCTGCAGTGTAGGGTGAGAGGCCCTGTAGGAGAGGTTCTAACAGCAGACATGTGGTTGCATCATGCTGTTGTTGTCCAGGAGGCTGTCATCTTTCCAAAGAAACTTTTAGCCTTTGCCTGCCTATTAGATATGTGCTTGACAGGCAAAGCTTTAAAGGGAAACCATTCCATTAAAGTCTCTATAAAATATATCATCACTTATGTGTAAAATAGATTCATATAAAGAATTTTCATGACAAATATATTAGAAAAAAAAGTGTAATGTAAGTACTCATATATTCTGACTCATATCAGGACTATGTTCTCAAACCAAAGGCAGCCATTCATGCTAGGTTACATCAGCCAATTAATTGATAGTGCTGCCACACTTTGTCCTGTTAAATTTTCAACTTGCATTATTTCCCATCAAACTGAGCACACAAACATCACAAACTAGTGGCTTAAGTTAAAACATAAAAGGGCATTATTTACGGATGTATACACCAATTTGGTAATACGCTAATTGGTCACGTATTGTGGTTAAGACTTTGTTTAGAATATATAATTTACTTAAGGGCATGGGAATACTTGGGGGCAAATTCACTAAGATCCGAAGTTGCGTCAGCGACAGCTTCACTCCACTTTGCCATGCGTGGTTTCGCCAGCGCTACTCAAATTCACATTAATTTGAATTTGCACTCAGGGAGGCGAACGGTAGCGAAGGTGTGCTGCCGTTACTTCGTCAGGCAAAGCAAAGTTAGGCTAGCGATGCCCAATTTACATACGGTGCTGAGTTAGGGCCCTTACACACGGGCGTTTTTACCTGCGCTCCCCTGCGTTCCGTTTTGCTGCGTTCAGCCGCAGGAGAGCGCAGGTATAGACGCACTCAATTATTTTCAATGGGGCTGTACTCACGCGAACGCGTGTAGGCGTCAAACGCAGGAAAAATGCAGCATGTTGCGTCTGAATCTGCGTTCAGCGCTTACACGCGTCTCGTGGGTACAACCTCATTGAACAAAATGAGGTGCGTCTAGACCTGCGCTCCCCTGCGGCTGGACGCAGCCAAACGCAACGCAGGGGAGCGCAGGTCCAAAACGCCCGTGTGTACTGGCCCTTAAAGTATAATGGATGCATATGCTTCAGTCACTATAGTACACTACACAAGCCCGAAACATTTAATAACTCAAATAAAGGTGTTCTATTGCCCTACACATGTGCCTCCTATATAGTTGAGTTTCCATATGTTAGGAAATGTAGGGGGGGAAGGAGGGTACCCAAAAAAAAATTACTATCTTTTTTAGCCTATCTCCCTTAAAAAATTAAAGGACGCCAGCGTTGTTTGGAACTTTTTTTCAACTTTTTTTTTTTAAGAAACTCCTATCTACTCTATTGGACTTCACCTAGTCTGAGGTGGCAAAGTCAAGTCTTGTGCAAGAGGTAACGTTCAGTAAAAGCCGCATCTTGAATTAGCGTAGTTACGTCCCTTCATCAGTGTGCAACTTCCCCTGGCGTAAGGGTATGAAGTTGTGCTAGTGAAGTTATGCCAGGGGCTGGCGAAGTTCCGAAATGATTTCACACAAGCAAATGTACGCTACCTACTTTGCGATTTAATGAATTTCCCCCATAGTGGATTGCCCGCTATTCTCCACCTGCATTTAGTATACAGGTGGAGGAAATTGAATTCACTTTTATGTGCTCACCCCCACCCCCCCCCAGCTCCAACAAAGTTGTTGATAAGCCCCATAAAAAGTAGAACACCTGTTGATATTACATGGGGGTCATCTCTCAACAATCCTAGGGCTCATAGCATCTGCATTGTCCTTCCCCTTGTTGTTATTAAGACTCTGACAGGACATAAACATGAGAATTTCTGTCCATCTGTAAGCACTTGGACAAATCTCTAGAAAATTCTTTCCCACTGGTAATAATATAAGTCGCAAATGGGGGACGACGACACATGGCACTTTGTTTTTCCTTGTGAAGCAACTTTGGGCGAGTTCGGAAAAACAGAGCGACGGTTAGGTTTTCCCTATCAGCGATTTGCATTATTGCCAGTCAAGACATTTTTGGAGATGTTGCCCCAGTAATAGAACAGATTTATCATGGGGAACAAATCTCCCAGTATGCCATGTCCTATTGCAAGCATACAATGAGGCTAACATTTCTAAGTGGTCTATTGTAAAATCTGCCATGGAAGTTTACTTTATAGTTGTTTGTTAATTTGAATACATTTATATTCAGTTATTTAAAGCTGTGTTGTACGTGTGGGCTGTTTTATGTGGTATAATTTTTATAGTGAAATGCAATATTCAGGGGTCGTTTTCTCTTAACAGGTTGTAGAATAAATTTTATTGCTACATTTTCCCTGCATTCTTTCTACCTATCAAAGTAAAGGAATAACTCCTTTTTCAGTTTAAATAGTAAAATAAAATAACCAAAAATAATAAAATAAATTCCTCTTTATGTTTGAATGAATTAAATATGGTTTAATATTTCCCTTTCTTATGTATTCCAGGAGCAGCTCAGTTGTGGAATTTCTAAACTATCACAGTTAATATGTTTACCAGAAAGAGTCTGCACCTGCCTTACTGGGCTCTTAGTCTGAAAAATGATCAAACAAATAAATTAGAGAGTAGTTGAAAAGGCAATGTTATTTCACCACCACCCTCAAATTTGGCAATAATTTCAGGTTTTGTGACCGATTTGTCAGGTTGGTTTTCCACAGTACAAATCTGGTTCAAGGATAAGTATTATTTTTGTAAAATTTCTTGGACCCCCCTGCCTGGTTTATAGGTAGGCAGGCACTTAATTTTGTTTGGCTTATGAGTCTCCTTGACAAGCATTGCTGAACAGTGGCATAAAGCCAATATGTTCTTGTAGCTATATTTGTAGAATGTAGCAATATCCTACTCTTTTCTTTACTTCTACCTGCAGACACACTAGGGTCAGAAGATTTGAACACTTGCACAGTCCCCTGCACTGGCTTAGTATCAATGTATCAAGGGGGCGACGTGTTGCTACTAATCTTTGTCATTCTAGGCCCAGCTCTTTTTGCCCTCCTGATAAATGTGTAAGGTGCTTGGCGCTTCCATGAGATGAGCCTCTGATTCTGTCCAGCTTTCGGCATGAGCATGCACATCCACTCACCACACAGTTACAAGCATGTGCAATCTGCTTAATGAAACTACACAGCCTGGACCTGACCTTCCTGTAGTTTGCTCCCTGGATTGATCCTTACCTGATCTGACCCTGCCTCGGTTTTACACTTTTGGCTATCTAGCGTGCTCCAGGAAGTGACTGTTGGTTCCAGCTTCCTTACCAGCATTCTCGGGACAGTTACCAGCACTTCTGAAACTCTTCCACTGCATACCTCAAAACATTTTGAAAATAGAAAGAGGGACAAAAATCTTTGCCGCATGTAGTGCTGTGAATATTTTTTACAATGCATACTTTGTGGCCACACAAATTACCATGTCCATATTACAAAATTTGGCAGTTTATAAAAAATTTGAACACATTTCTGGGGGGTTTAGCTTCAGGTTTTGTGTTATTACAGTTTTACTAATGAAGGTGAATTGCTTGCCTTTTAACTAAACCGTAGCCTAATGCCTATAGCAGACTACAGTGGTCATAGTAGTTTAAACGAACAGTTACAGTAACCAAAAAAAATTAAAGTTTCTTTCAGTAATGAAAATCTAATGTACAGTTGTGTTGCACTGATACAACTGGTGCTTTTACTTCAGAAACTCTACAATAGATTATATAGAGAAGCTGCTGTGTAGCCATGGGGGCAGCCATTCAAAGCTGAAAAAGGAGAAAAGGCACAGGATGCACAACAGGTAACAGATAAGCGTAGCATACAATAGGATTCTTCTGTAACCTACTGTGTATCCTGTGCTTGAATGGCTACCCCATGGCTAACCAGCATCTTGTATAGATAAACTATAGCGAAGTTTCTAAAGCAAGCACACCTGTTTTACCAGTTTTTGCTGTTACTGTTCTTTTAAACACATATGGTGCCAGTAGCCTCTATTACAGCAAGAGAAATGGGTAGAAAAATTCAACCACTGCACTTATAAAATGTATAAGACATGAAATCAGAACCTGTACTCTAGAGCTTAAAAGATTAAAAAAAATAAAAAAAAACTTTTAGTAATTCTTTTGGATTCTGGCCAAATTTAAAGTACATATTGCTTACTACAGTCTAGCAATATGTTCAACCTTGAAATTTTTCAATTATTCCATTTTCTTTTTTGTAAATTACAAATGTACAATCAGAGAAAAATAAAGTGTGATAACGTGCATCATTGTGATACTAGTCTTCTTACCTTTAATAAGAAAAGCAGTTAATATAACATAACTAGATCGGTTACATAAAATAAATATTACTTTTAGGCCTCTCCACACACAAAACAGACACTTTTTTCCTATTGACAGAAGAATACTAGAAAATTTCCAATTTATTTGAGTTGCACATACAACGGTTGATTTACTTTTAATAAGCTTGAAGCATCAAAGTAGTTGGGGAAAGAAGGAAATGCTCTGCAGTCTCTGCACTGAAAAACTGTCCAAGTTTTTTTGTGAGTGGATATTTCTATGTGTTATTTTCTTAATTATTGTTTTTCAGTCACTAGCTGTGGTTTAAGGAGCATCAAGATACGTGCCTGAGCGAAACACAGAAGAAACAATCTTCCCCACAGAATTTATTGTTGCCTCACTGTCAGAGCTTGACTCAGAATCACTGCTCCCAGAGTAAGCCCCAAGGCCAGGCAAAATTCCAATGCAGACAGAAGCAGATGGGCAATGCAGACGAGAGCCAGTCAAGGTGCTGCCTCCAATGGAGCTAGAATGGCTCTCACCTAACGCACAAAAATAAACACATGAATATTTTTTATGATTTCTTTTTATAGTTTCTGGTGATCTCAATATTCAGATGGGTTAGGATTAGATTTTCTATTTTACAATGCTTACTGAAATACTAACAGTACCTACTATAAAAATCTACATATTAAAATTTATACCATCACTCTAGTAAAAGTCGATATGTATCACTTCTGAGGTGACTAGAAGGACATTGCTTTATTATACATACCTTTTAACGTCTCGTGGTCAAGTTCTAACTTTGATTTCTTGGCACTTGAGCTTTCAGAATTACTAAAAAAATATATAAAAACAGATTTGGGTTTCTGGAACACAAAGCCTTATCAGTTTTTTTTTACGGCTGTCTGTGCATACACAAAAGGATTTCAGCTAGAAAAGGATTTTGGAATAATAAAATTAGAACTCAAAGGGCGCAATGGGTCTGCTGTTGTTCATACACCTAAGCTCTCGGGATCACAGTCATAGGCTTCCTATGACTAAGGCACTGTGATCCCGAAATGTGTAAGGCCATGTTTCTCTGCAATTTCTTGCAATAAAATCCTGCCTTTTACCGGAGTGCCGTCCTTTGGTTCGAGTATTTAAACTAAATCTCCAGATTTCACTTCCAGTGTGACTAGAGGGTACTAATCCCATTGCAAATTTAATATTAAAATATTTTGAGCAATTTTATTTTTTTGTCCTGTATTGCGGTTTGTGCCTGTAAAACAATCTGCACTGAGAGACTAGTGGACTAGACAGACATTTCAGGGTTCAATACTTTTTTTTTTGCATTGTTTTAGATAGATTACTTTATTTGTGTCTCTAAAAATGATGTGTGCCAATTTTATTTTGAGGGCTCTACATGCCACATTGTCATGTGATCCTAAGCATGCATCAAACTGTAGAACACTAGAATTCAAGTGTGATGTCACACAACTAAGTACCTGTGGCAATTTTTATAACTGTTCTAAAGACACGAACAAGTAAACTACTGCAGTATTGAAAAGAACACAGTTACTCATTTTTACTTGATCTGTGAGTGTGTGTATTGCAAATAAGACCAGCACTCTCATAATTGATAAAAAAAGCTGGTTTATTCACAAACAATTTGTGTCCAATATCTCATCATAAGGAACTTTGTAAGCATATACATTTCCTACGGTCAACATAATTGTAGGAGATTTTATCAAACATAAATAGCTAGAAACAGCTGAAATGCCAGCAATAAACATTTGTACACACAAAGTATACTTTGCTCTATAAAAATCTACACAGTTAAAGGAGAACTAAAGAAGTACAGAAACCCAAAATATAACCTTCAACTTTTCTAGCCTACTATCCCAAAGCAACCACAGCCCTTTAGCAGGGAAGATCTGTTCTGTGCTTCTGTCACTTACTGAGCTTAGAGGGATACTGTCATGGTCATAGTGCTGCTCCAGCAGAATTCTGCATTGAAATCCATTTCTCAAAATAGATTTTTTTTAGATTTCATTTTGAAATCTGACATGGGGCTAGACATCGGATCAGCCCGATATCGCCCACTTCAATGTGGGCATAATGGGGAGAGATCTGCTCGTTTGTGGACATCACCAAACAAGCAGATCTCTGCATCTATGGTCACCTTTACAGCAGAACAATGGGAAGGTAACCAGATAACAGCTGCCTGTTTTCCATTCAGTTACACTGAGAAGGAAATACAACAGCCTGTCAGAAAGCAGTTCCCTCCTAAAGTGCAGGCACAAGTCACATGACTGGGGTAGCTGGGAAATTGACAAAATTTCTAGCCCCATGTCAGATTTCAAAACTGAATATAAAAAATCTGTTTTGAAAAATGGATTTCAGTGCAGCAGTCTAATGGAGTAGCAATATTAACTGATGTCTTTTGAAAAAAAAAAACAAGTTTTCCCATGACAGTATCCCTTTAGGGACCGACTCACAATATACAGTACACATAGAATATAAATGTCACAACACCTGCCTGCTGAGAGCCCACTAAGCATGTGAGTGTCAGATACATTTGCCAAGATGGTGACCCCCTGTGACAAGTTTGAAGTCCTGGATCATTGGGAAGCTGAAGCTTATAACAGATAACAGATCCCATACCTGTACTTGGATGATATAAAATGCAAGCATTTGATGCATTTTTAAAAAATTCCATTAAAATAACTATATAAAGTTATATACTGTATTCTGTGAAATTAAACAAACAAGCAACACAGAGCTGTAGTGCAATTTTGTAATTTATACCTTCAGTCAGTAAATCCACCTTTAGAAAAAACATAAAATACAAGCACATATTATTTAGCTATTTGAACCAACCTTCTGTGCCTGACTGCTCCTGCTAGCAGCTTCGACTGAGAAAACTTATTCTTGACATCAACAGTTTTTGTTATTGGCTTCTTATCAGAATCTTTCTTCTTGAGGTCTGAATTTGTAGATGCTGTTGTACGGGCATTGTAAAATATATGTTAAGGAGAAAATTTGACAACAAAACAACAGGGATACCCAGAAATACTTCTATAATTATATATAATTTACCAAAAGTCATTGCTCCAGTAGAAGGTAGTGTGTGATTTGCAAAAGAGCAGTAGTCCATATTATTTGTCTACCGTGTTTAACAGATCGGTTTCTTTCCCTTTTTACAGCAGTGCAACTTTGTGAGTTCTCTTACATATTACAAACTATATAGTTAATGGCAGACCAAGCTGTTTCTTTGTAAATGCCTCCCTGCCTGAAAATTGCAGGCATCCAGTATAGAGAGCTGGTAAGCTAACAGGAGCACAAAAAGACCACCTTCCTACATAATATAACGGCCCCTTATGCAAGTGTACCAATTCTCTCTCCAGACTGAGCTTCCTATACTCACTGACTGATGGAATATTTGCAAAAGATAGGGTGCTTCTCCCAGAGAACATATGTAGCTGTTTTAACTTGGCATCTTTTACAGCAAACTTGGCGGGTCCATGTATTTTTTACTGTCAGTATTGTCAGTCTACCATGGTTTTAACATATTAGCCTGCAATACTTTGGGGAATACCAGAAAACAGTATTTAGTACAGCAAAAATCTAAATGATGTTTTAGTATGGCAACTACGCTGACACCTATAAGCCTGCTAAGAAAGCCAACAAAAGGCCTGGGAACCTCTACTATAAATGACAAAGGTTACAAGCAAAGCCTAAGAGGAATGCAAACACAAACCATGATTAGGACTAGGTCCTTTGCACATTGATTTACATTTCTATCAATGGGTTTTAGACCAACATTCTACTAAACTAGTAGAAAGAGAGTGATAGAAATACCAGATGACAACAACTTCTGTAATGAAATACAAATCGCAAATTTAAACTGCTGCAAAAAGGATATTCTAAACTCATTCACTTCTTTCAGCTCTTCATCCCTCCTTTGCTTTTCTAACAGTTCTTGTTTTCTTGAAACTTCATCCAGAAAGTTTGTCTCATCCTCATCCAGACCTCTAACCATATTCTCTATAAAGGAGAAAATGTTTCAAATATTTTTAGATGTACATAGACTGTTCAGTTTCACAAGTATACACTTTTATTGAAATTTTAATAACAGTCTAGAATCATGGAAGGTAAGTATAGGGTTTCTAACCGCTTCACCATTTATTTTAAACACTTCATAATTTCTCTGCTATATTCTTAGGAGGACAGTAACAATCAATAATTTTTTCCCCATGTCCGCAAACCTTCTTTTTTTAGAATAGCTACCTATATGTAAGTTACTCATTTTTATTGCCTAAATATAATATATCAATGCAGTAATGAATCTTACTAAATTTAAACTGCTCTTCATAATCCTGTTGCTTCTTGTCCTTCTGCTCTTGAAGCCTTTCATATAGAGTACGTGGGTCATAAACTTCTTCTGGGCACTCTGCAAGAGAAAAGGTTCAGTGCACAGTACATTACCCAGACTAGTCAATATAACAAATATTTATAAAAGTGTGAAAGATAGTTTTAACAAATACTCTGAGAACAGGTTTCCAAAGTGACAAACAAATGAATTAGCTGTGAGAGTTTTGTGTTCTGTAGGATTATCTTTTTCATCCTTAGATACCACAGAGCCTATAGGCAGGACTGTGGGCTATATCAGTGCCACCCTAGGCTGCAGACCCAGAAGCCTCCCTTAGGTGGGGATGAAACTAGGGTTAGGCAGAAGAGGCTGCTGCCTAGGGCACAACAATTGGGGGGTGCAGTGCAGGTACCTTCTCTGCCTACCCCTAGTTTTTACTCACTACCCTTTGCGGTCTGCTGATCTGCTGCTTCCCATATCCACTCTAGCCCTCTCCTCTGCAGCTTGCTCTCCTCACTCCAGCCCTGTGCCTCTTCCCCTACCCACTTCAGACCTCCCCTCTGCTGCTTCCCTTCCGCCATTTAACCTCCCCTTTGTCGCTGCCCCCCTTCAAAGTCAGGGTGCCTTCACATGCGCCCGGGGGAGCGAGGTTGCCGGCCAAGTTGCCTAGGGTTCCCGGTCTGCTTGGCCCGGCCCTGGGTGGAAGCTATGAGGCATGACATAGTACTCATAAGTCCCACCAGTACATATGCAGGAATATAAAGCACTAAACACCGAAAACCTTCACAGCTCTTTGCACTTAATTAGTAGAATATCATTTGACTTTACATAAAAACTGCCTCAACATAGACATATTCTATAGACCTTAGTACTTCAGAGAGCTAATACCTTCTGGATCCTCTGGTTTTCGTACTTTTTCCCATTCTTCCTGTCTTTTCTTTTTTCGCTCTTCTATTTCAGATTCGGTGACAAATCTTTTGTTTATGACAAGGTCCTCTGGATGCCCATCCATGGTCAGATTCCTAAATGGAACAAAATTGGCACGGGAATCAAGCACCAACATTTCCTTTATAGTTTCTACTCTTTAAATGAAAAAAGTATAACCCAAGGTTTCGGAAGGATTATGGAATAGGATAGCAGAAAGCACAAGTATTCTCAATGGGAAATTAAAAACCTTTCAGTAAAATCTTCTTAATTAAAAGTTACAAGAGAGCAAGCAGAAGTGGGAACACACAGTCAAATGATCAGTGAATGTTTTCATGTCACTAGGCATTGAACTGAATTCTGATGGATGTTAAATTCATAATATACACATAAAGGAAGGTTACCAAATTATTTATAAATGCAAAGTTTAGAGGGAGGTATTGTACATTTTGAATGTAAAACCTTTTAACAATAATAAACATTTTTAAACACATTTTATGTAGCCACTGAATCTAGTATATTACGGTCTACATTAGGTATGTCATACATGGCAGCTAAGCTAGTTTTTTATGTGAGTCGCACAAACGAGTGTTTCCACAGTGCACGGTGTCAATTCCAGTCAATATTTATATGCATTTCACTGAAATGGATAGTCCAGGTCAGCTAGCAATGCAAATGTAAAGTGACTTTCCGTCTAAGAAGAGAACAATTGTGATTGCATACCACCTAGTACGCTTTTCAGGGCACACTCCCGATTTTCGTAGTAAAAGCTGTAGCCCCTGACCGCTGCTTAAACGTCCCGAAACGCCATAAGGTCCAGTTCGGCCTGACAAATAATCCCGACGGCGCAAGTCTTATCTCGCGAGACTTTGGCGTCACAACAACTATAAATGCATGTCGACGCAACACTTCGTTTCCTTGTGGGAGAGAAGCTGGGTAGAGGGTATTTCGTGTAAATTAGTGATGGGCACCAATTGACATATATTACACTCTGGTCGCAGCTTCTATCTTACAGAGGGAAAGTGTAGTTAGTAGCTAACATTCCCGCCAGTGCTTGAGTTGCCAATAATGACCGCAATATCCATTGTATTTTGTGCTTTGCAGAATATATTTGTGCGTAGGAGCATAAAAAACCTCTTTGTGGTTTATTATTGGTGGGAGCTGTCAACTGCCTAATTATAGATGCCAATGGAGTGTCTGCTCCCAACAGCTCAGCAGACAAAGTTGTGCCACGGAGAAAAAAACGCTTTGGTTTACTTTTTATTAAAACAATCTTTAACTTGTGTCAGCGAACAAAAAACACCAACATAATACCTGTTGTGCTGCCATCAGACCCAAAGGTGGTTTTGTGTAAACTAAGGGCAGGAGGTTAAAGGGGTGCTTCACCTTTAAATTTACTTTTAGTATGTTATGGAATGGCTAATTCTAAGCAATTTTTAAATTGGTCTTCATATTTACAAAAGGTGGCAACCCTAAATTGGGGTCACTGACCCAATCTAAAAGGCTAGATAGTCTTTAAGACTTTCATATTGGGGGCCACACATGGGAGGTTGCTAGTTGGAAAGTCCTGATCTAGAATATCATTAAAAGATGCAGAGAATCTGGAGAAATTGCTGTACAAAATGTATTGTTATTGTTACTTTTTTATTACTCATCTCTCTAGGCCCTCATATTTCCATCTCTTATTCAAATCAATGCATGGTTGCTAGGGTAATTTGTTAACTTAAAGGTGAACAACCTCTTTAAGTACAAGGAGTCCTCAAGTTACAAACATCTGCCTTACATACAATTTACACTTATAAACAGAGGCTATAAAAGTAACATACTGTGGTTTGATTGACCTTTATTATTTAGCATCCCAAAGCACAGATGACCTAATCTTTTTTGCACTGCCCCCAAAGCTGTCTGAAGGAAAAGAACATAAATTTAAATGCTGAAAAAAGCTTTGGTGCTTTAGGTCATCAGTGCAAAGATGACTTCCGGTTCAACACACGGAGGACTGCAAGCTGCTTTTTCGCCTTTTTGCTATGGGACACTTTGCAAGTCAGATTCAAGCTCAAGATTTAAAAAAAAAAATCAAACAGAGTAAGCCTTACCTACTTCTATAACAGTTTGGGGGAAGGTATTAAGTATAAAAAATTGATGCTACTGTTCCTTTAAAAGCAGTGTTGCCTTTATTTCCTGATTCTGTAGTAATCCTCTGCTCTGTTCCAGACAGAAGAGTCAGCTCTTGGGCCTAAGGTTTGCAATCAAAATAACTGGGGGTTGCCTAACACATTGTCTAACACATTAATGTAAAATTACTAAGAATTTGGGGATTTCATAATCTAGAATATCATTAAAAGATGCATAGAATCTGGAGAAATCGCTGTACACAAGGACAAGGCTGAAAGACAATATTAAATAGTCATGATCTTCGGGCCCTTAGGCGGCACTGTATTAAAAACAGACAAAATTTTGAAGTGAAAAAAAAAACTACTGTTACCCCCAATGGGAGTGTGGGCTTTATTGGGTAGTACCTTTAGTTGGAGATAATACTTTTTGCCAACAGGTGTCCTTTAAGAAATGTAAATTATTGAAATTGGCCAAAAGTATTCTTGAGTTTAAGGTTTTTTTTTCCCTCTGGCATAAGAGGGTACCAGTTTTTTCTGCGAACTAGGGGATCAAAAGAGAACTAATTTAGGAAAAGTCATTTTAATTTCTTCCTAGCTCTTTGTATTAAGGTGTTTTGTGAGTATCAGTGATCCAGAGAATTATGGAGACTTGATACCAATGTGTTTTGCTTTCTCTTTTTTTACAACCCTGCATCATTTAATCAGTTGTGGGGGAATGAAATTAATTTTTTATCTGATATAATTTATTATTAAATAGTCAAAAAGTGTTTGCTATTTTTGCATAATACACATGGGGGTAATGCAATAAAAGTTTTTTTTGTTATATTACCCTATAACCTATACAGACTATAAACTTAAAGGATCATTCATATTGCTGCTTTGCCTGGTTCTTCAATTGCTTGTGCCACCTTGTAGATTATTTCAGCCCCCCTAATTGTTTCATGCAAGTGAATTCCCTGACTGGCATGTAAAACAGCAACTTATAGTTAGAAGACATGACTACTGTATATGCCACAAAGAAGTTGAGCTACAGAGTCTACTCATCAAATGGAGAAGTTGGAGAAACTGTGCAGTGGAAGCAAGAAAAGACAGGCTTATATAGACTCCTGTTTACATAACTGCTGGCGCCTTGCGGGTGGGCACAGAGGCTTTTGTAGAATGTTATAAAAGTTATTTTACTAAACAAACTAACAATACCTCATAGGCTCTGCAGAGAAATCCGCCTCATGGTCCTAGAACCAAATCATTGTAAGCACAATCTTTCATTATTTTCAAGGTAGAATTTTGCAGGCTTTCGCATATCCACCCTGATTTGCTGAAGCCTGGTCAGAGGTAGAAGGTAGTATCGGTATGGGACCTGTTATCAAGAATGCTTGGGACTTAGGGTTTTCTGTGTAACGGATCTTTCCATAATCAGAAAATGATATTAAATCATAACTATTCTCAATTTATTCCGGTCAGAGACCTAGCAGCTCCCAGTGGGCAGAAGTCAAGACCAAGGAGGAAGCTGGAGGGTTAAAGTCCAGATACAAGGTACAGGCAGGGTTTAGGCAATACTCAAGGTCAAGTCCAGGCAAAGGGTTCAAAGGCAGGCAGCAAGTAGTAAGGTCA
The DNA here is from genome assembly GCA_024363595.1 of Xenopus borealis. Taxonomy (NCBI): domain Eukaryota; kingdom Metazoa; phylum Chordata; class Amphibia; order Anura; family Pipidae; genus Xenopus; species Xenopus borealis. The sequence goes on from CM044438.1 coordinate 27,419,543, forward strand.
AGTTCAAAGGGTCAAAGACCAGGAAAGACCAGGAATCAATAGCAGAAGAAATATAGAACACCCAGGAATGTATAAAACAAAACCTTTATTCGGGCATTGAACCTGGGTCTCTGGCGTTCTTTTATATTTGTATTTGGCAGCATTAGGGTACAGACGCCATGACGTCATCCCGCAGGTGCCGCTACCCACGTAGCGGCTATGGGAACCGCCATTATGGGAGTGATGCCGGAAGGAAGAGACGCGCTGCCCAGAGCTCCTGGAAAGGCTGCGGGCGGCGTTCGTGACAGTACCCTTCTCCCCACGGGGGGCCACAGGACCACCAAGTCTGAGTTTTTGGGGAAACTTGGAGTGGAAATTCTTCACAAGGCGGGAGCATGGAAATCAGAGTGTTTCTCTCAGGAGAATTCTTCAGGACCAAAGCCTTTCCACTTGATGAGATACTGGAGGGACCCTCTGGAGAGTCAAGAGTCGAGGATCTTGAGCTGTATTAAAAGGGGCATAGAGCCATGGGAGGAGGGGGTCATTCTTCCACTGTATAGAGCACTTGTAAGGCCCCGTCTAAAATATGCTGTACAGTTTTGGTCTCCATCACTCAAATAGGATAATATTAGAGAGGGTACAAAGAAGGGCAACTAAGCTGGTAAAAGGTATGAGAAATCTTAGCTATAAGGAAGGACTGGCCAAATTGGAGAAGAGGTGCTTAAGGGGAGATATGATAACTATGTATAAATATATAAGGGGATCATATAATAATCTCTCTAATGCTTTATTTACCAGTAGGTCTTTGGCGTAACTACTCCCTGGTGGGCCCCAGTACCGGATGGGCACCTGGGCCCCACTGTCGGGCCCTTATCTCTATGAATCGCATGCTGGAGTGTTGATGTCATGTATGCTGTAAAATCTCCCCCTAGAAAACACCTGCCATAACCATTATCATGGTTCCAACGGGCCCCAAGGGGGTGGGGGCCCTGGCACCCTCTGCACCCCTGGTAGTTACGCCACTGTGGACGTGTGTCTTTTTTCAACCTAACTTACTATGTTACATTAGCACATGGTTCCATTTTTTTTACCATTGATTGGTCCAGGATAGTATGCCATCTCCATTTTAAGTGTCAGATTAACTATGGTTTGAATGGTAAATTATGGGGTCCTGACCACCAATTACTTTTTATAACTCGAGTGTGGGGGAGTTTACGGTTTGTGTTGCCTTTTTACTGTGGTGTGGCTTGGGCTGGAATGGACATTGACCAGGGGGCTCAGAAAATGTTATTGTATAGGGCCCTGTGACTTCTGATGGTGGCCCTGGAGACAGCTGTCTAACCTAAAAATGCCCTTTTTGGGTCTCACAACTTTCTGCTGAAGAACTGACAGAGAACACTCATAGATTGGGAACCAAATACAAGATGATCTGCTCAATTTCATTCAGATTTCTCCTCGATTATCTTTTGTTCTGTCCCTGAATTGTGAAAAATCTATCCCTTGTTTGCACAAAAATACTGGGTCCTAGGGTATTTTACCGGCCTGGCCAGTAAAAAAAACATCAAAATATAGGAAGGCCTGTATTGTTTTCCAGAAAAGGTGGCAACCCTACTGGGCCCCCCAGATGCCACTGTGATAAAAAGCCTAAAAACTCACTCTTCTGCCTACATATGCCTTGGTACCTAAATTTTAAAATAGTTGGTGCTTGTTTAGATAAAACACTGGGACCATCAAAGAACAAAAATACAGCCAAAAAATTAATTGTAGTTTCGATAAAATATTGTGCGCAGCTCTGGTAGTGGAAATAATGGTAAACAAAATGAAAAATGACGTTTCTGTTAAACTACTGAGAGAAGTAGTTACTGATCTTTCAGCACCCACAAGAGAAAAAAAAAAACAAAGCGTATAGTCAAGCTCCCTTAAACCAAGGCAGGGGCTAGTGAAGCTGGGGGCTTCTCGCACCCACTACAGATAGTCGTATGTGTACTGCCAAGAGTCATTGTGATTTTTACACTATATATACACTTCCTTGGCTGTCACTCCCTCAAACGCGGCTGTGTGCGCTTTACTGTGAGTAGCCTGTGCCGCCACAATCTCGCGAGATGAGACTTGTGACGTAGAGGTTAGCTGTCAGGAAGGAACCGAGGAGCTGGCTCTTAATGGCGTTACGGGAAGTTTAAGCAGCGAGCCCGGACTGCTGGTTTTGTTCAGAAAATCGGCAATATTCCAGGACAAGCGCACTGTTTGGCGGTATGTTTAAGCCCGATTACTAATACGTCATGTCCGCTCTATTTTGTATCAGAGAGTTGGCACAGGAAGTGTAAGTTATGGTAAGATAGTCGCAGCTACCCATTTATCTGCATAAGCGTACAGAGGTACAGTTTGAATTGGAATTTGGAACCCAATTTACATTATAGTTTTCTTCGGCCTACTGCGTTTTTTTTCGTTATCCAACCTTGTTCCTATTGGCAAGATCTACCATTGTATGGCCAGTCCATGGTGAATGAACGCTTCCGATTCTCTTGTCACCGCCCGCCTTTTATAGGACTGTCCATTTTGCTGGATGACTGAAAGGTGGCAAAAAAACCAAAACTACATTTTGTCGAATGAAAACTTATGCTAACCTTAGCAAGTGTCCATTGTTCATCCATTAAATAGTTGGTTTAAAGTCAATATAATTGCATTTGAGAGTATTTTTCTCTACTGCTGTTTATGGCCATTCAAATTATGTAGCAGGTGTCTGCATTCTCTGCTCCTTCATAGGTCCGTTAAATCAGCCTTTCCAAAAGTGTTTTAATAGTAAGATCCATTAATTTAAAGAATATAAATTTATATTTACTCTGAAATGTAGTTATAGTCAGAAATAACTTTAATAAACTTTAAAGTTTACGTTTAAAGTAACTTTTTATGTTGCTGTGGAAATAGGGTTGCCACCTTTTCTTGAAAAAAATACCGGCTTTCCTATATATTTACCTTTTTTTCCTATTAATAACATTGGGATCAACCATTGAAAATACCGGCCAGGTGGCAACCCTTTGTGGAAAGCAATCTTCTGAAAGAAGTTTTAGTCTTAATATTTTTATTTTTAGGAGGGCATTACATTATTCAGCTTGTTCATTGGCTCTTGTTTTGAATTTCTGCAGCTAGCTGTGGTCCTGTTTAACATAGAAACAAGTCAGTGGTTTGAAAGAGGGACTGGAAGATGGATAGGGGAGAGCCTAACTAAAAATAAGTAATAAAAAGTAATAGTCCATTAAGGCTTCAAAGAACAATATTTATTTGCCAGCTGGGATCAGTGAGTTCCATTTGAAAGTTGGAAAAAAGCAAACTAATTTAAAAAAAATTGAATAAATGACATTCTGTAACCGTAAAAGTGAACAACCCATATAAAGTCATTATATATTTGTAATATGTTTTGGAAAGTTGCAGAGGATTACATCAGGCAGTGTTTTGTAGTTTGTTGCCTTTAAAGACATGAAATAAGTCTTTCTGTTTTTGACACTGATTTTAATGCTCAAAAGGGTATAGAACCCCCATCCTATAATTTTCTGTAGTTCATACTGTGTTTGTTTAAATCGAATCATTGTGAACTTTTTTTTGGATTGTAGAGTAGTCCTTTATTTACTTTTATATTTTATAGTCCTTCCTTTTACAAAAGCTGAGCAAAGACAGTGGGAATTGGATTAAAACGTTGTATCTAAGTTAGGATTGCCCGGCAAGTGGGCCTGCAGACTGTATCTGTGCCAACTGTTGGCTGACCTGTGCTAACCATCTCCTATTAATATTTTTTTCCCCTCATGCTGCCACTTCTGAGGTACCTTGTTAAAGGAAAACTAAACCCTAAAAATTAATATGGCTAAAAATGCCATGTTTTATATACTGAACTTATTGCACCAGCCTAAAGTTTCAGCTTGTCAACAGCAGCAATGATTCAGGACTTCAAACTTGTCACAGGGGGTCACCATCTTGGAAAGTGTCTGTGACACAGCTGCTCAGTGGGTGCTGAGCAGCTGTTGAGAAGCTAAGATTAAGGGTTGTCACAAGCAGAAAATGGCGTTGGTCTGTAATGTAAGCTAATGCTATAGAGCTGATTTTTAAATTCTGATGCTAGTTGCACTGCTTTCTGTGCTGCCATGTAGTAATTATCTGTATTAATTACTAATCAGCCTTATATTGTGACATTTCTACAGGGCCAATTGTCCCCCTAGTCCCCCCTGATGGTGGCGCTGCATTTATATTCTCTGTGCTATATATTGTGAGTGGCTCCCTACTCTCTGTAAGTGACAGCAGCACAGAGCATGTGCAGTGAATCGGCAAAAAAGATTGGGAGCTACTGGGGCATCTTTAGAGACACAGATCTTTACTGCTAAAGGGCTGTGGTTGCCTTGGGCTGGTACTTTTAAGTTTAACTTTACATGTCCTTTAATGAATTCAGAATGCCAGAAGCCACCCTGTCAAATATCTCTCAGCTGACCTGCCAACTTGTTTGCAAGTATGCTGCCACAACAAGAAAACCACGATTTCAGGAAGAAGGGGAGAAAATAACTTTTCATGAAATAAACTGAGAACAGCTGCTGTATTGTCTGTGGCTAATGTGCCCTGTCTAGGATTAAAAAAGGCAAACACATTAGAAGAGGGGAGCCTAGGAGAGAAAAAAGCAAAAGGGGCACAGTTTGGGCAATTTAATTAAAATAAGAGAGAAAGAAGAGTGAAAAGGGAGGACAGAAAAGTAAATTGGCAAGCAGAAGCAATTGAATGCAGAAAAGTGAAGAGCATTAAAAAAGGTGAAGAAAAAAGAAACAAGTGGAATGAAATGAAGTTTGGCAACAGAAGAGTTACTATCTTGTTTTTTTGTATGCACCGGTATTGGATCCTTTATCCAAAAAACCTGTTATTCAGAAAGTTAAAAATTACAAGGCAACCGTCACCCATAGATTTGATTTTAATCAAATAATATTTTTTTTTAAAAAAAATACATATTTCCCTTTTCTCTGTGATGAGACTGTACCTTGTACTTGATCCTAACCAGTATATACTTAAAAGAACAGTAACCAAAAAATGAAAGTGTTTTAGTAGTGTTACCCTGCACTGTTAAAACTAATGTGTTTGCTTCAGAAACACTACTATAGTTCATATAAACAAGCTGCTAAGTAGCAATGGCGGAAATTGAAAAATGGCTATATGGCACAGGATAAGTAATGGATAACAGATAACATTATGTTCTACAGAGCTTATCTGCTGTGTAACTTGAGCCTTTTCTCCTTTGACTAGTTGCCCCCATGGCTGCACAACAGCTTATTTATATAAACAATAGTAGTGCTTCTGAAGCAAACACTGCAGTTTTACCAGTGCATGGCAACACTGCATTATATTTTCTTTCTATATTTTCTTTAGTCTTATTGGGTTTATTTTGATGTAATTTGTTTTGACTTAAGGTTTGGAGATCCAAATTATGAAAATACTGAAAACCCAGGCCCAGAGCATTCTGCATAACCAGTCACATATCTGTTCAGTAATCTTTAAAGAAAGAAAAAATAGCGATATAAAAAGAGAGTTTTAGTAAAATTAGACAAGTACCTTGTAGAGAAAAAAAAGGAAAGTATAAATTTGGAGGGAAATGGATTCTTCTATAGAAATATCATGAAATGTATTGAGGAGGCTGGTAACATTAAATATGAAAACATTCTATATGCTCTTATAAATTATTCACTCATAGCTGGTATTTTGTAAATAATGCCTCTAGGCTTTTCCAGAAAGCACGAGACATCTACACCTTAGTCATGGGCCGTTATAAATAAACAGACTTCTGATTCTTCCTGATGTAGGGGTTTTGTTTTACTGCTAAGTCTATTTGCCATGTTTGTACTGTATTGTCTGTATTTGTTTCTGTTAATTTTAGCTTCCTTGTCTTGTTTAAAGGACTGTGCCCTTCTGCTAGTAGGCAATTGACACTGTTGCTATCTTATATCTTGCTGCATTGAAATGTATAGTGAGCTGGTTGCTCTTTCTACACCAGATAAAATGGTAGCCCCATCTGTATCTTGAGATCTTTATTTGCTGTTCTCTGTGATCCTGTACCTTTCTGCTGATACTAGAGTTTCCTGGTCTCTTTCAGTCTTTTACATTTACATGCTTTGCTTGTATGCCATTACAGTTTTATTGAGGTGCATGCAAGAAAAAAAAATCCTTTCATATACATTATAATTTAATTGTGTTATTCTTTTTCTTCTTAATGCCACTATTCACTGGAGAAGAGACGCTTAAGGGGTGATTTGATAACTATGTATAAATATATAATATAATAATCTCTCTAATGCTTCATTCACCAGTAAGTCTTTCCATCTGACACAAGGTCACCCATTCCGATTCGGAAGGGGTTTTTTTACAGAGAGAGCTGTGAAGTTGTGGAATTCTCTCCCCGAATCAGTTGGACATGCTGATACATTAGATAGCTTTAAAAAGGGGTTGGATGGCTTTTTAGCAAGTGAGGGAATACAGGGTTATGGAAGATAGCTCATAGTACAAGTTGATCCAGGGACTGGTCCAATGCAAATTGGAGAGGCTTCAGATGGGGTTTTTTGCCTTCCTCTGGATCAACTAGCAGGCAGGTTAAAAAATAAAATTTAAAAGGTTGAACTTGATGGTCGTGTGATTTTTTTTCAGCCTAACTTACTATGTTACAGCATAGAGACTCAACACAACACCACACCACAAAGAGGGAATTATGGTGTTTCACATTCTGCAGTAGTAATTCTTGAGTACTAATTTACACAGTCATGTTATGTAAATAAGCTACTGTACCTGGTTTGTGTTTATGCTGTAAATTGACATTGGTTATAAATTCTAGTTTTTCGACTGCATTTATTTTTGTCGAGTAATTGCACAAGCTGGTTTTATATCCTTTGCCCATGTTGTGGATGTTATCAGCAGAGATCCTCCTCCTGGGTGCTCCATGGGTGCTGCAGAAATACATGTATTGTAAAACATGATTTTTCCAGTGTCTCCTTACCTCTAGCAGCTGACAATGTCATCATTGCCTTTGCACCTAATAATGTACAATCTTCAGTATGGTGCCCTAGCCCAACCAATATGCCTATACTAATAGTAGGATCATAGTTGGTTCCAATATCAGGCAGATTAGAAAATTTCATCTGCCAGTGTATATTTCAGCCAGTTCATTGTACTGCAGCAGATGAGGAAGTGAAGAGGAACCACATTCCTCTTTACTTTCTACTGTTAGTGTCAAGTGTGTACCCTGCATGAATAATCAGAAGAGTATGAAGGTGACTATACCGTGTGGAGTCCCGGTTATGTTCTCCCTATGTTCAACCCATGGGTTGAACAAGAAGAAAGACATGCTGTATGACCACCTATAGGGTGTAAACATTAGACATTTGATTCTTAGTGACTAAAATCTACACTATTCTCACACATAGCAGCATGGCCTGGTATTTCTTGGAGAGAAATAAATAAATTGTGGTTAACTGATGAGCTCAATGATAGTATGTGACATAATTAGTCTTCAGTCACAATTGGGGATGCCATAACACTTGCAGGTAGACGGGGTAGCTTACCGTCTGGTTTCAAACAAAACAAGTATCAGACCTTGGGAAATAGCATGTGAGCATTGTGATTGCTGAGTTTTTTTTTCCAGTGTGGACCTAATCTGTTAGAGTGCACTTGGAACTGGTTACTTTTTTGTGATTCTGCATTATTATTATTATTATTCACAAACATTTGTAAAGCAGTAACATATTTTACATAGCTGTACAATAGAAGGGTTGATACAGTAAACCTATAAATGCTGAAGGTAATGAGGGCCCTACTAAACACAAGTCCCAAACAAAGAGAAGTTTATATGAGACATAAGGTATACCTAACAAATGTAAAGAAATTAGAAAAAAGGAAACCCCACTCGTGATTACGAAATCTAATACTTCCCAATAATTAGGTACCAATCCTTAATTCTTAAATTCAAGTGTTAATACATCAATTAAAAAGAGTTCATTAAACACCCTCTCCAAAAAGAATCAATTCTTAAGTGTAATCCAACACAACTGGACTTATTAAATATGTCTAATTTCTATTAAATCAATTCACTTAAAAATCAAATGCTGGAAAAAAAAATTTTGCCAGCTAAATTCATTAAATGATGTACAAATGTGAATAAATAAAGTCCAGTGCTAAAAAAAAAAAGCAAAAGCTTAAAAAGGATGAATTCATATAAATAGATTAGTATGACCAGCATAGGGAGGTAGGTTAAAATGCCCTGTTGTTAAAATTCATTGCACAAGGTATTAGAAAATTGGAAAAAAATATAGAGTGGTGGAGTTGTCCCAAAGATAAATAACTGCCTATAATTATTTCTAAGGCCTGGGACACCACAAAGTAAAGGCAGGTCAGAGAACCGGGACTGTGGCCTTGGTAGTTACCTTGCCCTATCAATCAGAAAGAACTGACTAGACCTGAAAAGCCACAAATCCACAGCCCCTTGGAAAGGAAGGCCTTAGAAATAATTATAGGCAGTTATTTATCTTTGGGACAACTCCACCACTCTATATTTTTTTTCCAATTTTCTAATACCTTGTGCAATGAATTTTAACAGGGCATTTTAACCTACCTCCCTATGCTGGTCATACTAATCTATTTATATGAATTCATCCTTTTTAAGCTTTCCCTTTTTTTAGCACTGCAATTTAATGAATTTAGCTGGCAAACTTGTTTTTCCAGCATTTGATTTTTAAATGAATTGATTTAATAGAAATTAGACATATTTAATAAGTCCAGTTGTGTTGGATTAAGAATTGATTCTTTTTGGAGAGGGTGTTTAATGAACTCTTTTTAATTGATGTATTAACACTTGAATTTAAGAATTAAGGATTGGTACCTAATTATTGGGAAGTATTAGATTTCGTAATCACGAGTGGGGTTTCCTTTTTTCTAATTTCTTTACATTTGTTAAATCTATCCTGACTGGTGTCAGACCTCGTTTGTACCCTGTACAGGGTTTTTGAAATACACATTAGACCTATTTAATAATAGAGAAGAACAATTTACCTTTTCACATAAGATATAACTACAAAAAGATAACAGAGGAATTTGCTATTGTTTTTATTTGTAAATGAAGGGACAGTCAATGCTTTTAAATAACACTTTGCTGCCCAGGAAAGACATGTTTAAAGCCAAATAGCAGCAGTGGCTTTTGAAATTGCCAAATGTATATGTATGTAGTTATGCTGTTAATTGGTACTGAATGTATATGCACATTGCTGCATAATTTTGTGATGTCCTAGGCAAATTGGTGGAAATTCTAAGGTCTTATGGCCTGTAAATGCAACCCATTCATTAATCTGCTCAGAACCCTTTCTAATTCCATCATTACCTGGGGGCTGAACATTTGGATTACATGGGAGTTGAGGTTTCAGACTCATTGAGAGAGGACTGCATTCATGGCCCAGTTCTGTACATGCTTAGAATAGTTGTGGCTCTCGCACGCCCTCTGTATCAGGCTGATTAGAGACGCCTGGTGCTCAATGGTGGAGATCCGGCAACCTCCCACAAGACAGCATCCAAAGAAATCCAATGGCACACAGGACTTATCAAACACACAAGTGTTTATTGCAATTAGCGGTGCAAAGGGGGTAACCCCGAAACGTTGCACCGCTAATTGCAATAAACACTTGTGTGTTTGATAAGTCCTGTGTGCCATTGGATTTCTTTGGATCCAGTTCTGTACATGCCCATAAGTCTGATCTCTATACTGCTAAGCCCTGATCAGATGTTTATTGGGTAGGCTGTCAATGTAGCCCCATGTATGGGGCAATAACCTGTTGACTTAGTGGTAGAGTGGTTAAGTTGGCATGCAACAGTAACTTGTGTATGCTTAGATTTACAGCACTCTCTGGGGACAAGTGGCTGTCTGTAATTTGCTATTGCAGTCATAGCTTTGTAGTTCTATGTACTTTTCCTACTGCTTTTCAACTTTTTTTCATAGGCTGAAAAAGAACAACATTGCAGTGTGATCAGTGAGATTTGTACTGCATACAAGACTTTTATTCTGTGTAATGAAAATGTTTGATCAACAATAATAAAGCATATATTGGTTTATAACTCGGCTAGAAAAGATCAGCCTTTGTCTTTTTTTTTTTTTTGTTTTCCCCAATAAAAAAAATGTTCTTAATTTCTTTATTTATTTTTGGTTAGGTGTCTTTTGTGGCAATGGATTCCCGTTGGAGATAATGCTGGCTTCTGAATATATGTCATGTGCAAAATGTCTCCCTCCAGAATTCAGAATGATGAAGCTATGGAACATACAGTATTCTAGATGATTGTACTTGCATTTATTGCATTTTATGCAAGCAGAAGCCTTATACAAGGTGTTCTGTTACATTTGGTGCACCATAGGGTGTGTTTAAATGAACAATTGGGGACCACTAATATGGGGAACACCTGTGTATGCCGAGAGGAGAGTGGTGTGGAGGACAATATAGATTCTCCAAGTCAACTGACAGAGAACCGCATCACCCCTGCAATTGAATCTAGAAACCGCCCAAGGGACCCAGTAAGACCTCCACGGAGAGCCCGAGGACCACATGAACCACGGAGGAAAAAAGCAAATGTGGACAACCTTGTGCTGGATACTTTGGCTGTGATCAGAACCCTTGTAGACAAGTAAGCATTTCTTAATGGATTTAACTAGCTTCTAAAGGGGAAACAAACCCTGCCTGTGGGCTCTGCTGCGCTGCCTCTGCAAGGAGAGTTGAGTAAAGAATTAGGGGCAATTACAGGAAGTAACACTTAGGCTGGGAGGAGCAGGTAGGTTTGAAACCTCAACTCTTTTATTTTTGAGATCCTTTTACAAAACAATCTTTCAGTTCTCCAGTGTTATTCTTTGGGGTATCCAGGAAAGAGTCCATCGCAGTTTTGGTCATTGCTACATTTTCCCTGCTACTTAACTTTCAGTTCAGACATCAAGCTGTATACAATCTGAAATCTCACCTAATTATTTAATGTTTAGTCATTCTGCAGTTTATAATCTACTGAGGCTTTGAGAGCTGCTTAATAAACTCTTACATTTTTTAGCAGTATTGTGCTTATTACAGGGTTATGCATACAGTAAAAATCATTAATTTCTAGTCATTCCTGTGGATTTTTAAAAGCATATTTAGTAAATGTGAACTGCATTGATAAATGCAGTTCTAAAAATCCCATAGGGATGGATAAAAAGTAAGTGAGTTTTTCTGTGGTAAGTTCTATCCTCCCATTTTCTGCCCCCTGTTGTATAGCATAAAATATGAACAGAAACACTGTTTAGAGGCATCACATATAATCAAAAAGATGGAATAATTGCACTAATTAAAACAGACTTCTTCCATCAATTCTATAAGAGCCCCAATATTTACCGATCCACTGCAAGTATTTCTGAAGCAACAACATATTTTTATTCCAACCCTTCTTTAACGGGTGACTATGAAGATTTTCATTCATCCAGGTCATGGTATCTAATATAAGTAATTCTAGAACAACTGGACTTGCTAATTATTGAAGATGCTTCTTTCACGCCTCTTTCAAACCAGCGGTCTTCTTTATCCAAGATTTGGACCTTGCTATCTTCAAAGGAGTGTCCCTTGTCTTTTAGGTGTAGAAAGACAGCTGAGTCTTGCCCTGTAGAGTTCATGTCAAGGCAGAGAAACCATCCCTGAATAGAGGTGGGGGCCTTCAACACCACCTGTCTGCTACATACAATGCTGTTCTCACATTGTTACCCAAGCTGTTTCAGAACACTTCACACATCCATTCATGCAACTCTCACAAGTAACACCTGTGTGATGACACATTGGTAATCCCATCACAGTAACTACACAGAATCAAATTCAGATGTCGCCTCTTTGAAGAGTTACAATGTGCCATTGTGTTTGGATTAGTGGAAGAGTTTATATGCCGAGAACTTCCCATACCAGTCAGTTGAACTGAAGAAGCTGCTTGGATGAGTAGTGAAACGTCTTCAATAATTATTCAGCAAGTCCAGTTGTTTTAGAATTACTTATATTCGATACCTTCTTAAAGGGGTTGTTCACTTTCCAAAAACTTTTTGTATTTGTTATTTTCAGATTGTTCACCAGAAATAGACTTTTTTAATTCATTTTCCCAAAATCTACGTTTTAAAGTTTGACGTTCCTTCCTCTGTTTCAGTCTGCCAGCTCAGTGATCCAGGTGCGTTACAATTTGCTACATTTAGTTTATACAATTAGTTGATACATTTCTCTACAGCATCTCTGGAATATTGGCAACTATTTTATCAATTTGTCTTTAATGAAACCCACCGAGTGCTCAGCAGGGACAAAGATAACAAATGTATCAACTAAATTTATCAATTTAGAACAGTTAAAGTAGGTGAACCCCCACCTTACCAGAGCTGCTTTAGAAGGTGAAAAATGAAACTTCGCACATCTGCTCATCTGTTACACAAACAAAGCGTGTATCGTAAGAAAAGTTCAGACATGCCAAGAGAGGGGCAAGGTGTAACATGTAACAAACATGATATTTTTTGGCCATTTATTGCACTTTACATCCAGCCAACTGGAGAGCAGCTCACAATCCCTCTTGTGAACACAACTGTTTTAGCCAAAGCATCTACACCCTAATAATGCTACATGCCCCATGTTTAGAAACATCTTCATTGATCATATTAAGAAATACCTGTGGTGATGAATATCCACTGAAAATGCACACTGCAATCCATGGAAAATGGAGGGTGACTTCAGGTTTTTTTTAATGTCCCCTTTTCAAAATATATAAAATATAAAACAAATGGTGAAAATCTCCATGTGCAGCATTGTCCATAGATTGGATAAAGTCTGCCTCAAAACTGAAGAGGTATCTGGCAGAACAAAACAAATAAAGCTGTCCACACTTGCCTAGAAATGAGAAGGAAGCATGGCTGGTTCCAAGCATACTAACCAACCATGTAGTGCTAGTAGGGTTTCCACCTGGCCGGTATTTTTGATGACTGATCCCAATGTTAATAGGAAAAAAAGGTATTTGGATTTTTTTTCCAAAAAAGGTGGCAATCCTAAGTGCTAATAGTGGGGAAGTTTCAAACTATCAATGCTATTAGATCAAAGATTATCTGTCCTGATGGAAAATGTCTGTCGAGCCAAAGGATAATGTTAAAAAAGCCACGCCACTTCAGTTTTTCTGTTCTGATTTGTTTGAGCAGTTAGCCTGAGCTAAAAAAGCAATAGAAAAGTGGACACACATGCATGGCTGCTCTAAATATAGTTGATTTGAGAGGTTAAATAAATAAAAAATATATATGGCAAAAAATTCAAAATATGTTATTGCTTCCCTTTAATTTATTACTTCTTTACCACCATGGTACCAAAATTACATTACCATTGGCACTAGAAAGACTTTTTTTTTTTTTTACTGTAAAAGGATGGGAGCTACACTATTACCAGAAGTATCTAAACAACAACTTTCAACACAGGAATTGTAAAACCACTAACCTGCCCTTTTTGTGTTCAGTAGTGAGTAGTTGCAATATCTTGTTCGGCCTTGTCACTGCTAAATAAATGTAAGATTTGGGCAGTTGTTTGGATAGGAGTCCAGTATGTAGTACTTTGTTTAAATGAGAACTGTGTCTATTATAAAATGTCCATTTAAACTAAAGTGGATGTTTCATTCCTGTATCACAATTTTTTTTTTACCAGTGAAACCAAAATAATCTTTCAAAGATTTGAGCAGATATTGACAACGTGCTACTGACAAATATCATGGTTGCCTTCTTGAAAAAAAAAATAAATCCCATATGAAAAAAATATTTTGTACAGAAGGAACATTAAAATGACTGAGGAGACATGCCAAATGTTATGCACTCCACAGTTAGTTGATTAAAATAGCTTACCTGATACCTCTGGCCGGTGCTCTTGTTAGCAGACAACTGTACTGCCCAGGTTCTTCTTTACTCCACAGTAAATTCATGATTTGGTGCTCTAGAGTGAAAAGCTGAACTTTAAAGGAGTTCAGTGTAAAAATAAAAACTGGGTAAATAGATCGAATGTGCAAAATAAAAAATTTTGTAATATAGTTAGCCAAAAATATAATCTATAAAGGCTGGAGTGACTGGATGTCTAACCTAATAGCCAAAACCCAAATTTCTTGTTTTTAACGCTTTTTTGAAATCGCTCCAATTGCCTCGCGAGGCAATTTGGAGCGATTTCAAAAAGCGCGCCGTTCCGTGTGAATAGGCGCCGGCGTTTTCAAGTAACGCCGGTGCGCCCCAGGACTTGGCTATTCGGGGAGGTTCGGGGGCTACAAGTCGCGGCGAGAAGTCGCCAGGCGACAAAATGCCCCCGAATCTCCCCGTCTGGCCTTAGCCTAAAGGGCAATGAAATCCCCCAGGCGCTAACTCCCTCCCCTCCTTCATGAAGTCTTCCGATTTCATGAAGAAATTGGAAGACTTCGTGAATTTTGGGCGCATGTGCAGTAGGACCAACTGGCAAATGTGTCCTACTGCACATGCGCCGCCGACTGCGTTCGATCCAGGAAGAAGACGTTGAAGAAGAAGATGGATCCTGTGAACTACGCTGGAGGGCACCAAGATGGAGGGGTAAGTAGGGACTTGGGGGCATTAGGATGTGGGGGGAGGTAGCCCAGGTGGGAGGAGGGCCTATGGGGGGTAGGGGTAAGTTAGCGCCTGGGGGTTTATTGCCCTTTAAGGGGCGCCACATGGGGCATAACTGTTCATTGAGTTTGCAATTGATCCTTTGCATGCAGTTTAGATTAAAAAGCAAGCAGTTATGACTCATATGCACCCCCCCCCCCAAGTCACTTATTAGTTACTGCCTGGTAACCAATCGGTGGAAACCAAGAGAGCTGAAAAGCAGGACATTGTGTTCTGTTATGTTACTTCAGCCTTTATAGATTACATTTTTTGGCTAACTATATTGAAACATTTTTATATTGCATAGCTTATATATATTTAAATAGTTTTTATTTTTATACTGCAAATAAAAATAAATTCCAAAACTCTACTCGCGTGGGTCAGTCTGGAGCCATCAAAGAACAAAGAAACTGATGAAGATGATTGCCTTTCAGTGCTCGCACTATTTCTGCCAACATGCTAACAGAAGCACTGACCTGAGATATCAGGTTAAAGATTACAATCAATGGGTTGTGCCTAAATTTTGCACCCCTTTCTTCTTTAACAATTTCTTACTCCCCTCATATGTTCTCTATAAAACATATGTAAAGAAAAAAAAACTTTTTTGTTTTACTCTATTTTAGTGACCAGGAGCCACCTTATTCCATGATCACCCTGCATGAAATGGCTGAAACAGGTACTTTTATTATAATGAATTCTAGCATTCTTAAGTGTTTATTGGGTATGGGTTATGTAATGATTTTTTTTTGTTAATGTTTAAGAAGACTTAGATATATGGCACATGCCTCTGCCACATAGACAACTTCATCTTACTTGCAGTTTCTGGTTTACTTTACTGCAAGCAACAACTTCATCATGCAACTGCTCATTTAAAAGGCTGAATGATACAGCTTTATCTTTAACTTGGCCTACACACATGAAGGATGGATACATGGTGATGGCTGCATCCTGTTTCTCTGTCTATTTGGGTCACTGGCAAGGTGCATAAAGAAAATTCAAAAATGGAGGGCACACATGTATATTTACCATATACTCAAAGCAACACGGGTGCATGAAAAGCCCAAAATAGACCCCATAAAGGTGGCGTAACTACCAGGGGAGCAGGGGGTGCAATTGCACCAGGGCCTGCTCCGTCTCCGGGGCCTGCTGGAGAGGCTAGGAGAACTTGTATGTATGTGCAATTCATAGGGGGAGAGCCCACCAGGGCCCACCAGCGAGTAGTTACGCCACTGCTTGCCTCTAAGCCAGTAATTCAAAAATAAGCACCTGCTTTGAGGCCACTGGGAGCAACATCCAAGGGGTTGGAGAGCAACATGTTGCTTGCGAGCTACTGGTTGGGGATCACTGGATTAACTGCTACTTAAGCTCTAGAGATGGGTACAAAACTTATTCCCTTAAGTGATGTATATCCTCAGATAGCTCGGCAGTGTGTTTGAAATTGGCCATTGTACCCTGTCAAACTTGGGTTTTGTGCATATCTTAACAGCTGGCCAAATGCATTCATGCCCTCGAAGTTATTATGGCATTGGTCTTCCATTAAAGAGATACAGGTTTGGGACCTATTATCCAGAATGCTCGGGACCTCGGGCTTTCCGGATAATGGGTCTTTCCATAATTTGGATCTTCACACCTTAAGACTACTAGAAAAAAAAAGTGCAAGCTACTGTTTTA
Source organism: Xenopus borealis (assembly GCA_024363595.1). NCBI lineage: Eukaryota > Metazoa > Chordata > Amphibia > Anura > Pipidae > Xenopus > Xenopus borealis. Next base: position 27,435,858 of record CM044438.1, read on the forward strand.
TTATTACAGAAAAAAAGGAAATCATTTTTAAAATTTGGATTACTTGATTATAATGAAGTCTATGCGAGACGGACTTTCTGTCATTTCTGGATAAATGATTTCCGGATAACTGATCCCATACCTGTACTGACGCCAGAAATTAAAACTTTTTTTTTTTTTTTTTAAACATCTGTCGTAATAAAGCCTTTGAAAGTTACTTTTAACTTTGCCATAAAGTATTTGCACAGTGCTTTTACATAACCAGTCTGATCCCCCATGTTCCTGTACGACGGGGCTGCCGCATTTGTGCAGAAGGAGCCTGTGCGTATTAGGAACTAAAACTAAAAGTATGAGATGGACAGTCAGGTTGGCAAAACAGTCGGGTTTAGAAACTTCAACTAACAATTACTTACAAAAATAAACCTCTCAGCAAGCAACGGTCGGCATGACATATAGGTAACTTTTAATGTACATTCATATCCATTACAGGTGTTATATTTATTACTACATATTTGCTTTTTTACTTAGAAATGGACATTGTCATATTTCTTTTCTGGGAAACTATCCCCTAGCAGAAAGAACCGTTTAGTATACATTTGTGTTTATGGCTTTGAGATGTCGTAGGACCAAACAAAACATAGGAGTGCTATGTTGTATAATTCATTTACTGTTTTTTCCCCAATACAGATAATGGCTGGCTAGATGTGGTGCAGTCTTTAATTCGAGTCATTCCACTTGAAGATCCATTAGGTCCAGCTGTTATTACATTACTCTTGGATGAATGCCCCTTACCGACAAAAGTATGTATTGCCCATAATTTAATGAATACACAGAGCTTCAATCTAATGTCTATTCTGTAATTGCTGGGAAAATATATTTTACCTGAGCATGTATATCAGATCCCCCAGTAGTTATATGTATTTCAGCATTTGTTTCACAAATGCTTACTAAGGGGCATGTTTACTAACATTGGAAATACATATCTGGAGAGATTTCTGGAGATGTTGCCCATGGCAACCAATCAGCAGTTAGATTTAAATAGCCACATATAAGTTAAAAAACAAACGCAAAGATCTGATTGGTTGCTATAGGCAACATTTCCAGAAATCTCTCCAGATATTTATCTCCAATGTTCGTAAACATGCCCCTAGGTCAGAGACATAGAAGTTGTGGCAATCCTGTTGTTGAGACTAATCACACCTGATGCTCATTTCCAAACACAAGTGCAAAGGTCAAGTGCAACTGAGCACATGGTTAATGTATCTAACTTGCATACAGTGCCCATAATCCCTCCCAGTTTGCTCTGATCAATAGAGCATAAGTGTACATATTGACTCATAGGAACCCTGCAGCTAACAGCATTGTACTTTTGGTAATACAGGTATGGGACCTATTATCCAGAATGCTTGGGACCTGTGGTTTTCCAGATAACAGAACTTTCTGCTTTTGCTGCCAATAAGGATTAATTATATCTTAGTTTGGATCAAGTACAAGGTTCTGTTTTATTATTACATTGAAAAAGGAAATTCATTTTAAAACTTTGGATTTTTTGATTATAATGGAGTTCTATGGGGGACAGCCTTTCTGTAATTCAGAACTTTCTGGATAACTGGTATCTGGATAATAGATCCTATACCTGTACCAGAAATCCCTGTTTTCTTAAAGAGATACTGACACCTGAAATTAAACTTTTTTTTTTACATCTATTATAATATTGGCTTTGAAAGCTACTTCTAACTTTGCTGTAAAGTATTTACATGATGGTTTTACATTACCTGTCTGATTCTCCATGTTCCTGTATGAGGTAGGCGGACATATTTGTGCAGCAGGAATCAGTTGGCATTAGAAACTAACCAACAGTCTGAGATGGGACAGCCAGGTTGGCAAAGTCAGAGAGTCAGGCTTAGGAACTTCAACTAACAATTATATACAAAAACAAACCTCTCGGCAAAAAATGATCAACATCACCTATAGGTAACATTTAGGCGGCAGATTTAAAAAAAAACTGAATTCGACCATGTGAATAGATGGGGAATGAAAATCCTTTGAATATCGAATAGAAGGATTTTGCCACTATTCAATTGCTCGAACGATTGAATAGCAAATCTTCGATCGTTTGATAAAATCGTTCGAATCGATCAATGTGAACTATTTTAACCATTCGATGAAATTTTTTTATTCGATCAAAAATAACTAAACCCAATTTGGTAGCTTTGATCTGGTGAACTAGGCAGTCAAAAATATAAAGGGGAAGTACTTAGATTGTCAAATATTATAATAGATTTTTTATACGAATCATTCTTTTCAATCTAATTTTCAAAATTCACTGGTCGAAGTGGTCTTCAAAAACATTCAAATATTTTTGAAAATTCGATCAAACTTCGAATCCTTCATGTGAATTTAGTAAATCTGCCCCTTAATGTACATTCATATGTTAAAAAGTCATTTTTTTGTGTCCGTATCACTTTAACCTTGCATCAGCAAGTTTGCTGGACTAGAACTCCAAGCTTCCTCCAACATGCACACTGGTAGTTGTAGTTCAGCAGAATATGAAGACACAGATGAAACGGAATGTTAGCAGGTATTCTGTAGTCTTTTTCTAAGCAAGTTAGTTTGTCAACATCTTTACCCATTGATGCTGGGAGGTGTGGTGGGAATCCCAGGAGCTGTAACAAAAATACCCTTGATTTGAGTATCATTTGTATGTTATGTGTAGGAATGAGGAGACCATTTGTGGCATATGAGGTTTGTATTCAGCTTTAATAGAGATGCTGTAACTTAGATGTTGTTCACTTTCCAATGCTTTTTTTCAGTTCAGTTTTCAGATAGAAAGTTATTTTCATGAACTATTTTCTATATGTGAAGATTTTTCTAATTCTGAAGGGTAAAGTTTTTGTTTTTTTTTACCTTGTGTCTTTCTGACCGTCTGACTGTAAACTGTTCAATATTGATACATTTATGGGGTTCTTTATTAAAGTCCATTAGAAAAAAAAAGTTTATAGTTATAGTTTTTTCTGACCAAAATCGCCAAATCTGAATTACTGAGCTGCCAGACTCAAACAGACGGGAACATTAATATTTTTCAATTTTGAAAAAAAAAAAAAAAACCCCCATAAAAGATTAAAAAATAAAGGAAAACAACTACTATTTTTCTGGTGAAAATTCTGAAAACGGCAAAACTGCAAAGTTAACACACTAATTTCTGCAGTAGTGGTTTGCTACCTTTTACTTGCAAAATGTATTAAACCTGTAATTTGGCCAGGTTCCATTTTCCCCCAGTATGTAGTAGTATGTTATAGAATGGCCAGTTGAAAGCAATGCTTCAGATATGTTTTTAATAATTTGCTGCTTCTTCTGACTATTTCCAGCTTTCAAATGGGGGCCATTGACCCATTCTACAAATGCTCTGTAAGGCTGTAAATTTATACTTTTTATCGCTCCTCTCTCCTTCACTATTTGATTCGTATTCTAGATTGCTATGATTGCAAACTAGAGAGCTGCGCTGCTGAATAAAAAGCTAAATAACAATCACAAATAATAAATAAAAATGAATTGCAAATTTTTTCAGAACATCAAATTCTACTTCATACTAAGGGGCAGATTTATCAAGGGTCGAATTTGAGGGTTAAAAAACCCTTTAAATTCGATGGTCTAATTCGAGGGAATTAAAATCCTTTGAATATCGAATTCAAAGGATTTTACCTCAATTCAAATATTCGAACGATCGAATAGACAAAATTTGATTAAATCAGTCAAAGCTAAAAAAAAACCCTATGGGAGTTTCCCATAGGGTTTAATAGCAATTAGCAAACTAGGCAGTCCAATAAAAATTTAAAGGGCAAGTAATTCTACTGCCGAATATTCAAATAGAATTTTATTCGAATCATTTGATTTGATCGAATTTTCAAAATTTTATGGTCGAAGTGGTCCTCAAAAATATTCGAAAATTCGAATTCGAATCTTTTTGAAAATTCAATCGAATTTTTGAATCCTTCATGTGAATTTGATAAATCTGCCCCTAACAGTTTTTTCAACCTAACTTACTGTGTTAACTCAATAAAAGGTGAACAGCCCCTTTAAATTACACTGACATTCATACCGCTATAGAGAATATATCTCTCTTTGAATTTTCTGTAATCATGTTAAATGCCTTCCTCTTGAGAACAGCCACTTGCGTGCAATGACAAATGTAGCAATTATGATTAGTTTCACCCTTGTGATTAGCAGCTCATCAGGCAGCGTTCAAAATGTTTCCCCTAGGAACACTGACTGCTGTGTTTCTAGCTACAGTCACCTGGCATACTAATTGATAGTGACCATACCCTTTATCATTTGCACACTTCCATTGGTAAAATGGAATACTGCCCCCCCATCAAAACAGTTGGACAGCTATATGAATATTGGGCAAATTCACACCCCTGCAGTAACCAAGATCAACCTGTTAGCCAGCTGCATGCAAATACTGCAAATGCAGGATCCCTGACCTTGAAGTATAATGAAAGTAACCCTATTTAAAAGAGAATGTAAGTTGTATATCGTTTGTTTTCATATTACAAAATGTATGTATTCATAGAGGATCTTGTGATTTGCTCTTTTTTTCTACTGAATTGCTGTTGAGTTTTTTTTTTAATTTTGATCGCTTGTATTTTTTTCAAGGATGCTCTCCAGAAGCTGACCGAAAAGTTACATTTAAGTGCGGCCACAGCTATCCAAGATTCCTGTAATCCTGCTAAACACCGCAATACAACTGCAGTATTAGGATGCTTGGCTGAGAAGTTGGCAGGTTAGTGCCCATTGTCTACAGTAGTGGTTTGTTCCAGGGACAGCAGAATTCATTAACATGACACAAAGCCCACTATTGGCAGCAATGTTGTTCTGTGTTCTACAAATCTTTGTGTAGGAGTAAATTTACATATTTACTGACAATCAGAACATGTTTTCTCCACTACCCACATTTTGCTTGTTCAAAGTTTTTAGTATTTGGAATGCAAATTTCATTAAGTTGTATACTTCCTTGTTAAATATATTATGAGCGGCATTTCGACCTGCCTAACAAGGAGGTTGCCCAAACTTATGCTCAGCTGCATCTGGTACTCAGGTGTAACATTATTCCCTCCCCACCTGATTGCATTCCTAAATTGTCTGTTCTGGCTTCTTTTCCTCTGTAGCTCTAGTCACTGCTAACACTTATGTTTCACTGCACTGAATCTGGAATCTGTCATTACCTTATCCTAGTGCTCTTATTTTCTGCCATAGGTTCTTTACCTGTCTGATAGAATAAGGCTCCTCTAACTTTCTCTTTCACAGGCCCTGCTAGCATATCTTTACTTGGACCTGGGATTTTGGAATATTTATTGGAAAGTTTGGTGAGTAATAAACCTCTCAAGATGTCTTGTTCTTTTCTTGTACTTCTTTATATAATATCCCCGTTTCACATTGTATACTTACGGAAGGCCAAAATTGTGTTCGTTTAAAAAATAAAATAACTACCCCTGCATTAGGTGCCTTCTGAGCTGAAAACATGTCAAGATCCAGATTATTCTCACTGTAGTAAATTAAGAGTAAAAAAAGATTTAAGCTCTTACCCATTGTATTTCAATAATATAAAGAGGGTTGATGTATTGAAAATGATCCATGATCCCTGGTATGCGATAAATGTGTTCTTTGGCAAGTTGTAACCTCTTGAAGTATGAAATAATGGATAATGGAACTTTGCTTCTTGCTGATAGCTTCACATAGGCATCTCTTAATTGTAACAGTACTCACAGGTAACTTTAGAACTTCTTTGATGTTCCTGGAGCTGATCATTGGCTGAGTCATTTTAGCTATTCTTCTATCCATTAGAATGGTAGTTTTCTGTTTTCTTCCAAGTCTTTCAGGTTTTGGTTGCCATTTTAAAGCATTTGAGATTGTTTTAGCTGAGCAGCCTATAATGTTCTGCACTTTATCTGTTTTAGCCTCTCCAATCAACTTTTTAATCACTGTACACTGTTCTTCTGAACAATGTCTGAAACAACCCATTTTACTCAGATTTTCAGAGAGAAATGCTTTATAACCAGCATGCACATGTGCTGCCTTTCTTCCTTAAAGGGCACCTATTGGCAAAAAATGTGCGGGCTTATAGAGCCTGCATTCCGGTTCGGGATAACAGTAGTTTAAAAAAATTAAAAAAAACCCTACCAGCTCTAGTCTACCGCCATGTCTGCTCAAGTGCATGTGCATAATGAAAAGCGGACCCAAAATCGCAGCAGCTTTTCATTATGCTCGTGATGTCACAATTTCATGTGCTTGAGCTGACATGGTGGCTCGCAATTTAAAAAAAATTAAAATTAAAATGCATATGTAGTTTACCACAAGACTGATTTCTCGCAAGACATGTTGCTGTGTGTTCCATTGCTATTAGAATTAAAGTGCACCAAGCATTTTCTGCCCTAAAAAAACCATGTAGTCTGCCATTGACTTGAATATCGAATGTTGGTCACATTTCAGCTTGACATTTTTACAACCTGAAATCCAGCAGTGACAGACAGTGGCCAGTCAAGTTGGTAGCAGACAGCACATGCAGTCCTTTATATCATTACCTTAAAACGACTTGGTTATTCTTCTTAGAATTTAATGCAAGCTATGATTATGTACCTGTCAGTTAACAATTTTAGTCAATTGTGTTATTTATTTTCTAGAATGTCAAATTCCATCCCATGGTCATTCTCTTTGCACTTATCGCACTGGAAAAGTTTTCACAAACAAGTAAGCTTACACATATATATTTCATTTGTTTTTTAAAAGTGGCTGGGTGATTGTGGTTCAATTTTCTATCTATAAAAAAATGATTTATAGAAAAGACTTTGTCATAAGCAACAACCTTATTGAATGTAGCTAACTAAGCCATATTGGAAACTATTATAAAAGTGTTGCAGAGTCCAACGTTATAAGCATAACGGAGGTTCTGTATTTACAGCCTGCTCTTCTTATGACTTCAGTCATGCTTGCAAAATATTTTTGCACTTCCATGTACTTGCATGGGATTTGTAATGGGATCTAAATTTTGCAGTGATATTAAGGCTTAACATTTTTTGGTGTATGCATCTGCCTTTATCTGAATTTCTGTTTTTTTTTTTTCTTTTAACTAAACTATACTATAAATATCAGCTAAAAACTTTAGAGCTTTTATATATTTAAGAACTTCCCTGTTAATTATTTCTGCTTTTGTTTTAGGTGAAAATAAAATGACTGTTTCCGCTTCACAAATTAGTGATCGTCTCCTCTTACTTGAGACTTGGACGAATAACGGAGACTTTTTGAAGCGACAGGTTGGATTTTGTGCCCAGTGGAGTCTAGACAACCTATGTAAGCACCTACATTTTTGATTTGAAAATGTGTTACTGAGATGGGGGCCCATTGATTAGATGGTAAATATTGGTCATGCTCTGAAGGGGGTGTGAATATTTGTTTGGCAGACTCACACATTTTGTATATTTCTCTTCAGTGATTGGAACAAAATCTGTATGTACTATGTATTAGTCTAACTACAGGTAACTGCATGCAATTCAGTTGATGTTAGAATGGGCACTGCGTCATAGAACCAGGGCACACAACATGGTTTGTGCTCCACAGGAGCCTTTTATGTTTCCACCTTTTTCAACATGAGTTCATTAAATAGGACTTGTGTTGAAAATACATGTTAAAGAGAAACGTGTTCTTCAAAATACATCAGTTAATAGTTCTGCTCCACTAGAATTCTAGCAAGGTAGATAATGAATATTCTCTGACAACTGATCGGTTCCTTCATAGAGTAGCTTCAGCTTACCTGTTTAGCTCAAATTATAAAAAAAGGTGTTTCAAGGGGTTTGTTCTCTTCTATTGATTTTTTCCAAAACATATGTCCTAAATACTACCCTATCTGACCCATGATTGACATTGCATGACTGATGTTCTTTAACAAACACTCTAGTATGAGCCAGATAAAGACATGATCAGCTTGGCATGTATTAAACTTGCTCACACCTCTTTATTCTACCCTTAAAAATAAAATATTCTTCACTTCTAATTGCACTGTTTTCGTGAATTTATTTTTCAAATGCTCAGACCATGCTTGAGCTGATTTTGTGAAATGGATGCAAAATTGCACCAGTGTACCTGTCTATAGAAACTAATCAGGTCTTTGTAATATTCTGAAAACTAGTTGCTGATTTTTTTTGCTTTAGGTAACTACATTGGAAATGTAACATCCATTGTTTGCCGCACTTGCCGTACTGTATCTTTCTGTATGCTTGTATTAATGCAGTAGTGGACTCTTCCTTGTTGTATGTCTATGGATCCTGACTATAGTGTTAAAGTATGGCTACACATTGTATATGTAAAAGAGCAAATAAGAATAAAGACAGTACTTTGTGCACTGCACTAAGGGATATAAAATACATTTCTGAGTATTTCAGTATATTTTACATTATATGAAAAGCATCAGCTGGCACACTTGTAGCCTTCTGTGCACCTTTCATGCAATAAAAAGGTACAGTATGTTTATTGCTTACATTAGAAAATTGCATTTAGAAATATTTGTTGGAACATCCACTTTGGTGTCATCCTTTGATACTTTCTATGCAATTTATTTTAATCCCTGCTAGTCTCTAGAAAAATGCAATGCATTTTTTTCTAATACTGTCTGATTAAAGAAATGTATTATGATAGCTTTCATTCATATATATTTAGACAGGCAGAGGTGGAATATAGCAAAAAGGGAAAACTGTTTCTAGCCACTACACAATTCATTTCAGCATGAAAACCAACACATTCAGCACCTGCCCCACAACATCTGCTACTGTTACCGATATAGCCTAATTTTTACTAATATGCACACTAACTACATTTCCACTGGCATACATAAGAAGGCCTTCTCCTAAAATGGCCATAAAACTCTGTTTATTGTACTCAAACTCAAGCAAAGATAAAAATCAATATTTAGGGGCAGTTGGACTTTTTCCCATGATCCTTTATTGTACATGGCAATATTGTATATTGTATATGGCCTGCAGGGATATAGTGGAGAAACTCTTTTTAAACCAATATACATTTGACACTTCAAGAAATACAGCAAAATTATTAAAAACTGGAGCAAAAATATACAAATGTCAGTTCTTGCTGTACTTTTAACAATATGTAACCACTATTTTTTCGTTTCCATTCTTTAGTTTTAAAAGATGGCAGAAGGCTGACCTATGAGAAAGCAAATTTGTCTTCAATTAATGCCATGCTTAACAGTAATGATGTGAGCGAGTACCTGAAGATCTCTCCATATGGAGTAGAAGTAAGGAATGCATTCTTTAAGGTCCTTTGTTCTTCTTATAGAATATTTTATTTTATGATCAACTAACCCTAAAAAATGCCAGCAATACAATGATTTTGGTTTAGATTCCTCTACATGGATTAATCTGTCTCCGTTATATACAATACCCTTTGCTCTTTAGTGATTTGCATTTCTTGTTTCTTAGGCTAGATGTGACGCTTCTTCCTTTGAGAGTGTTCGCTGCACTTTCTGTGTTGACTCTGGTGTATGGTACTATGAAGTGACTGTTATAACTTCCGGAGTCATGCAGATAGGCTGGGCCACCAAAGACAGCAAATTTCTCAATCATGTAAGTGCTTTTGTGGAATGTACCATGTCATCTTCATATCAAAAAGTGAAGTGGGATAGTTATTGTATTTAATTTATTACAGCAACTACATTTTACAAACACAGAGGTGCATAAGGAACAGGGAAAGAATTCAAACTTATATAGGAAATTGATATAAAATATAAAGTAATCAAGTCCTTGGTGAGCATTCATGAAAGTCAGAAGTTGATCCCTGGAACAAAATTTTTAAATTTTGGTCAGGTACTAAGCTGACCCCTAGAAACTGCATTGTCTAATGCTTGCCTGGCTTCACCTATGCATATTTAATTCAGTCCAGAATGTCTAATTAATGCATTGTTTTTAGGAAGGATATGGTATTGGGGACGATGAGTATTCCTGTGCATATGACGGCTGCCGGCAGCTAATCTGGTACAATGCTAAAAGTAAACCTCACCAGCATTCTTGTTGGAAAGAAGGTAGGGATCTGCTAGATGTTGTGATCATTATCCATTTTTTAAGTATATAACTACTATCTTACCAATTTGTGATAGCATAATAACATAGTAAGGTAGGTTGTAAAAAGTCACAAGTCTATCAAGTTCAACCTTTTAACTCTTTTTAACCTACCTAACTACTAGTTGATCCAGAGGAAGGCAAAAAATCCCATTTGAAGCCTCTCCAATTTGCCTCAGAGGGGGAAAATATCCTTCCTGACTCCAAAATGGCAATACAATTAGTCCCTGGATCAACTTGTACTATGAGCTATCTTCCATAACCCTGTATTCCCCCACTTGCTAAAAAGCAATCCGACCACTTTTTTAAAGCTATCTAATGTATCAGCCTGTATGACTAATTTAGGGAGAGAATTCCACATCTTCATAGCTCTCACTGTAAAAAAAGAAAAAAAAAACCCTTCCAAATATTTTGGCAGAACCTCCTTTCTTCTAATCTGAATCCGCTGGAAAAACCTACTGTTAAATAAAGCATTAGAGATTATTATATGATCCCCCTTATATATTTATACAAAGTTATGACATCACCCCTTAGGGTAGGGACAGACAGGGAGATACGTGGAGATTTTGCCGCCTGGCGTTTTTAGCAGGCGACAAAATCTCCCAGAATCTCCCTGTCTGTCCCTACCCTTAGGGCTAGAGCAGACGGGGAGATTCGGGGGCATTTTGTCGCCTGGCGACTTGTAGCCGCGACTTGTAGCCCCCGAACCTCCCCAAATAGCCAGGTCCTTGGGCGCACCGGCGGCGCGATTTGTGGAATCGCTCCAAATTGACTCGCGAGTCAATTTGGAGCGATTCCACAAATCGCGCCGCTGCGTGTGAATAGGCGCAGGCGTTTTCAAGTAACGCCGGTGCGCCCAAGGACCTGGCTATTTGGGGAGGTTCGGGGGCTACAAGTCGCGGCTACAAGTCGCCAGGCGACAAAATGCCCCCGAATCTCCCCGTCTGCTCTAGCCCTTAAGCTCCTCTTCTCCAGCATGAACATCCCCAATTTGGCCAGTCTTTCCTCATAGCTAAGATTTTTCCATACCTTTTACCAGCTTAGTTGCTCTTCTCTGTACCCTCTCTAATTCAATAATGTCATGTTTGAGCACTGCAGATCAAAACTGTACAGCATATTCTAAATAGGGCCTTACTAGTGCTCTATAAAGGGAAAGAATGACCCCTTCCTTCTGTGAATCAATACCCCTATTAATACAGCTCAAGACCTTATTTGCCCTTAATGCTGCTGACTGGCATTGTTTGCTACAGCCAAGTTTATTATCTACAAGGACTCCAAGGTCTTTTTCCATTATGGATTTGCCTAGTGCAGTCCCATTAAGGTTATAAGTGGGTTGGATATTTTTACATCCCAGATTGCCAGTTTGTCATGTTCCTGTTGCAAGGATGCAGCATCCTGGATGGAATTAATTGGGCTGGATAGTTTTGTGTCCTCTGCAAACACTGATACGCTACTTACAATGCTGTCCCTAAGTCATTAGTGAACAAGTTCAATAAAAGTGGACCCAATACCCAGCCATGAGGGACCCCACTAGTAGAGAATGTACCATTAACAACCACCCTCTGTTACCAATCCTGTAGCCAGTTTCCTGTTAAGTCCAACAGACCTTCGTTTAGAAAGCAGTCATTTGTGGGGGATGGTATCAAACACGTTGGTAAAATCCAAATAGATCAAATCTACTGCCCCCCTCACACAGTCCAGCATTTTACTTACCTCATCATAAAAAGTGATAATATTTGTCTGACATGACCTGACTTCATAAAGCCATGCTGATTGCTGCTCATAATGCCATTCACTAGGACAAAATTTTGAATGTGATCCCTTAACTAGCCTTCAAATAATTAGCAAACCACAGATGTCAAACGAACTGTCCTATAATTGCCAGTCTGAGCTTAAAGCACAACAGTGAGAAAGTTTACATACATTAATTTTTGGAATTCAGATTCCCATTAAAGGATTTTTTGGGGGAGAGGCAGGGGGTGTTGTTTTGGTGGTGTTGGTTATATGATAATTTCCGAATTATTTAAAAAGGTGTAGAGATGTTTTTGCAAAATAGCTAGAATTTTGTAATAAGAACTTAATTATTTTATTTTTGTCTTCAATAATGTTTATCTATTTTAGGGGACACAGTGGGCTTTTTATTAGACCTACAAAAAAAACTCATGATTTTCTCTTTAAATGGTTGCCAACTTCCTCCTGAAAAGCATGTTTTCTCATCTGCAACGTAAGTAATGTGAATCGTAAAATATTTTTTCTAATATATGCATCATTTTAACCATTACAATTGCAAATACTATATACAGGGATTATGTGTCCCCTACTGCAATATATGTGGATGTAAAAGTCTCTAAGGAGTCCCATGGCCATATAAAAGACATGAGGATGTCGGCTGAGTGCTTTTATACTTGTCATGGAAGCCAAGGTGATTTCTATTACCCTCATTTTACAACAGGGGGTACATTATTTTTAATATACACATTTCATTGAGTGATGTGATAAAAATTTAATCACTTAACCAATTATAATGGACAGCATCACAAAGCACCAATGATCAGCATATTCATCGCATTTGTGTAATGTATACATATTATCGCAGTGTCGGACTGGGACACCAGGGGCCCACCCAAAAACCTTAGACCAGGGGCCCACCCAAAAACCTTAGACCAGGGGCCCACCCAAAAACCTTAGACCAGGGGCCCACCCAAAAACCTTAGACCAGGGGCCCACCCAAAAACCTTAGACCAGGGGCCCACCCAAAAACCTTAGACCAGGGGCCCACCCAAAAACCTTAGACCAGGGGCCCACCCAAAAACCTTAGACCAGGGGCCCACCCAAAAACCTTAGACCAGGGGCCCACCCAAAAACCTTAGACCAGGGGCCCACCCAAAAACCTTAGACCAGGGGCCCAACCAAAAACCTTAGACCAGGGGCCCAACCAAAAACCTTAGACCAGGGGCCCAACCAAAAACCTTACACCAGAGGCCAACTCTCAGTACTATTATCCTTCCTCTCCTCAACCTCTAGTCTCCTAGTCTTTTCTGTACATTCTATAATCTATTATTCCATCTATTTAGCCTCTTTGTTCTCATAGAAATAGGGAATGGCCATGAAATAGGTCAAATGTTTATCAACATGAGGGCCCACTGACACCTTGGCCCACCGGGAGTTTTTCTGGTATCCCTGTGGGCCAGTCCAACACGGTATTATCGTAAGTGTCCAAAAACTGCTTTTCTCAGACTTAGAGGAAACCATAAGGGCAATGGCAAAATGAGATTATTTGTCCTGTGCTCCTCTCAAGGTAGTGGCAGACGAGGAGATTAGTCGCCCAGCGAAAAATCTTCTCTACTTAGGGCGACTAATCTCCCGAAATGCCTTTGTGGAAGACAACTTCGGAAATGTATGCCATCCCGCTGGCGAATCATATTCTTGATGGCGGGAATGCATTTGGGGACATTGGTTGCCCGTGGTAGGAGAGATTTGTCGCTGGGCGACTAATCTCCCCATCTGCCACCACCCAGAATGCTGCAATTTGCATGTTAGCCACTGGGTTTGCATTTGGTGAAGACTAGTTACCTAGTCTAATTTCTTCATTTGTCATTACCCATATACTTTGCCTCTTACTTGCAGGGACTATTTCCCCCAGCCCCTTAGGCTGATAGAATCTAAACATCTCCCTCACAGTGTTCTTGTCCTATTACTCGTTGCACAAGTAAAACAAAGATGCTGCTACAGTAATAATTGGTGAGTGAAAAGAGATCACATAAGAAACCCTGCTCTTTACTTAGAAGCTGTTTGGAATTGATATGTTTCTACATTAACCTCTATTGACTGGGATATAGCGTGTGCTTTCCCTCAGAATACAAATATTACACAATTGTAGTCTGTTGGGGTAGGACTACAAACTTCCTTGTATTCAGAGCTGGAATAAGACCTTGGCGGGTCCCTGTTCCAAATAATATTAAAACAGTTTGGGGGCTTAGCAAATTTTTTGCTCAGTCCATCAGAAAACAAGACTCCGCAGGCCCCCTCATTTGTTCTGGATGTTGGACTGGCCTCACAGTAAATAGCCCTGTCTTTGCCTGTAGTGTATCCTGTGTCCTCCATTAAAAAATAAATAAACCAATTTGTAGCACTGACCATTTACCATATGATAATTCTTTCTTCCCAGATCTGGTTTTTTTGCAGCGGCAAGTTTTATGTCCTATCAGCAATGTGAGTTTAACTTTGGAGCAAAACCCTTCAAATATCCACCTGCAAGTAAATGTAGCACTTTCAATGAGTTTGCATTTTTGGCACCTGAAGAAAAAGTTATATTGCCCAGGTAAAAATAAACATTATATTAATTGTATATATTTGATGCTGTTTACTCCTTACTAGGCCTTGTCTTCTCAACCCCTTTCAGTCTTCTTCCACTTCTTTCTATTTCAGTTACAATGTGGAACATATTTTTTTTTGTTGTCATGTAGTGCATTGTACAGACATAATAAACAATGTCATAGCATCTTCATCATCTTTGATTGATTTTGTGTGTAAGCATTACTGTTCACAGTCATTGTACTGTTATTTAATTGTTACATTAACAAAGTTAAAGAAGGAAAAAAGAAACTGAAAGAAAAGCATGGGAGGAAAAAGGTAGGAATCCTAAAGTAAGCAGTTAAAGAAATATTATTAAGAAAGCTCTCATGCTCTTTAGTTAGGTTCTCCCCAAAGTAGTCTGAAAGCAGTTTGGGTTTTAATTACCAATGGCAGTGTGTCCGTGCACCCTCATGGAGAGCTAACTATGGGAATATTTATCTTTTCTGCAAAGATACTCCATATGAAATGCATTGACCAGCTTTTCTGGTAAAGTGTCAATGCAAGTGAAGTTTTTTTTTTTTTCTTCACATCACCGGGGCAGCTGGGAAATTGACAAAATGGCTAGCCCCTTGTCAGATTTCAAAACTGAATATAAAAAAATCTGTTTGCTCTTTTGAGAAATGGATTTGAGTGCAGAAGTCTACTGGAGCAGCACTATTAACTGATGCGTTAAGAAAAAAAAAAAATACATGTTTTCCCATGACATTTTCCCTTTAACTAACTTAAGCATCAGTCTGTAATACCAATATTTTTCTCAATGATATAAGATGTAGCTTTATCTGGTTTTTGTATCTGGCTGACATATCTTAAAGGGGTTGTTCACATTCCAAACACTTTTTTGTTCAGTGATTTTTAGATTGTTCTCCATAAATGAAGTCTTTTTTCAATTACTTTCCATTATTTATTTTTTACTGTTTTTCCAAAATCTAAGTGTAAAGTTGAATGTTGATGTCTCTGGTGTTTGAATCTGGCAGCTCAGTAATTCAGGTACAGGCTTTAAAATGATACAATTTTGCAACATTTAGTTGATACATTTCACAGCAACATCTCTGGAATATTAGCAATATTGTATCAAGTCTAACAGCTGCCTGTAATGAAACCCAGAGATTCTGCTCAGCAGGGACAAAGACAAGAAATGTATCTATTAAATGTATCAGTTTAGAACAGTTGGGGCGACCCCCCCTCTCAGAGCTGCTTTAGAAGGTGAAAAATGACACTTTACAGTTCAATATTAGAAACATGGTTACAAATACAAAACAGACAGTAATTGGAAAAAAAAGTCTTTTTCTGGTGATCTATCTGAAAACAACTAGTTGTTTGAAGGTGGACAACCCTTTTAAGAAATCATTATTCTACTTATTTTTAATTACTAGCATCCCACGGTGGTGGCAGTTACCTCCTAAAGCCTGTTTTCTACTGCTTTTGCAGTTTTTCCATTGAATACATGTAGCAACATATTATATTTCCAAGATCCCCAGTATCAACATCCTCTGCTTCCCTCTTGTAATCTTTAATGATGCCCTCTTGTTAGGTTTAGTTTATTTATTCATGTATCTGTCCTTTCCACGCAATATACCTTTTAAATCAGTTTGATGGGAATTGTAATTCTAATGGTATATAGGGGGAGAGCTGTTCTATAAAAGACTGGGGAAAAGGAACCAGAAAGATCTAAGACTTTAACCCCACAAACCTGAACATGACACTTCTTAACTATAAGAACATGCTTGGGGACACTAATGCTAAAATATAAAAAGATTGTTTTTCTACCTCCTTCAAACTCTTCAACATAAGTTGTCAGAATAAAAAATATTTAGGGGTAAATTTATCAAAGAGTGAAGTTCCGCCACTAGAGTGAAATTCCACCACTCTCCATTCATTTCTATGGGATTTTGCAAGGCGTATTTATCATTGGGTGAAGTGAAAGTTCACACTTTGATAAATACGCCTTTAAAAATACCATAGAAATGAATGGGGAGTAGAGGAGTTTCACTCTAGTGGCAGAACTTCACTATTAACTTCACTCTTTGATAAATATACCCCTTAGTCCCATTAGGAAGCTGTACCAAGTAATTACATTTTTTTTTATTTAGGACTTCATGCCTCTTCTAAATTTTAAGGCAGTAACATTAAACTTGGCCTTTGGATAACCCTTTTAACAGTTCACTTATTTATCCAAGACAAACTGCCATCTTTTACATTAAAGGAAACTGATTTTTTTTTTACTACTGCTTTCTTTCAGGCATAGAAGGCTAGCATTGTTAAAACAAGTGAGCATTCAAGAAAACTGCTGTACCCTGTGCTGCGATGAGTTAGCAGACACGGAACTAAGACCATGTGGACACAGGTGAGTGAAGTGTTATTACAAAGACCAGTTTCAACCCAAAATCAGAGTAAGGTTTCTGAATCTTTGACAAGAGAGAGGCATTTGATTGATCCTCACCTGACAACAAATGGAATGCTGTACTTAATACTGTAGCTTAAAGAGGTTGTTCACCTTTAAATTAACTGTTATATATAGAGAGAGAGATATTTGCGTCTGGTTTTCATTTTTTTGAAAGCGGCTGGTTTTCATTTTTTTGCGGTTGGCTTTTGAGTTATTTAGCAGCTCTCTAGTTTGCAGTTTTGGCAATATGGTTGCTAAGGTCCCTATTATAATTGATCTGAATAAGAAACTGGAGTATGTACAGGAGATGGCCAATTGAAAAGTTGCATAGAATTATCAATTCTATAACAATACTAAATAATACGAAAACTTAACTTTAAAGCAAACCATCCTTAAGGAGCACTGAGAGATTTCTTGTCAATTCCTGGGCTGAAGGTGGAATGTCTTCACCCAGTGGAGAGGAAAAAAGGCCATAGTGACTGGAGCTAATGTTTTTCAGCTAAATAGAGCATACAGCCAAGATGAGTAATTTAGGAGAAATGGAGAAGATGCTGCTTCTTGAAATATGAAATATTAAGTTTAACCTCCCATCCCCACAAGGCTTCTTGGCATGTAATGCAAATGAAGAACAAGGGAATATGTCAATCTATGTATGATTCGTTCTGGGCAAGACAAAAAAAAAAGGAAGAGGTCTTGAAGCATGATAGGATAATTGGTACAGGGAGAAAAGGAAATGAGCAATTTGACAGTACAAATGGGTATTCTCTAGCAAAGATTGTCTCAGTCTACTAATTTAGCAAGCAGTGAAAAGTTTCATTTTTGTTACTTAACTAGAAAAAACTATGAACATGCAAAAGAAGCTATGTACCCTCAGCCCTTATATAATCTTTGCTAGCAGCAAGCATTCATTATTTAAAAATGTTACTGGTATAAACAGGAACAAAGAAGGCATGTTTTCTACAGGGCACACACCATTTTAATCCACACTGTTTAAAGTACATTACCAATCCCACATTTGTTGCCAAAAGGAATACAGACTCTTCACAGAGCAGTAAAATGGGTGTTCACCTTAAGATAACATTTTTAATAAAGCTAAAAAAATAAGATGAGTACTTGAAATTGCCTGATGGGTAGCAACTAGGTAGGCTTCTACATGTGTGGCCTTTGTCCTCTGTATTTTTAAATACGGTGTTTCATATTTGGAGACCATTTGCTATCGATCATAATTATTTTTTGTTTTTTAAATATTTAACTTCATATTCAGCATCTTTCAAGTCTGGCATTTAAGCAATGAGATTGTGAGGGTCCAATCTATCCTAGCTACCAGGCAGTGGTTTGAATGAAAGACTGGATGATGAATAGGATGATGTACAGGAGAGGCCTGAACAGAAAGATAAGAAATAAATAAAAAAATAAAATATCAACTTGTAGCCTCGCACAACAATTTTTTTTTTTGGTCTGCCAGGCTCAATGAACCCCTATTTGAAAGTTGAAACTATTAAAAATGAAAACCAATTGAAAAGTTGCTAAAAAATAATACATGATAAAAATTTACTGAAATGTGAACTACACCCTTTAAGAAATTAATGCATGTGCCCAATTACATCTAAACTTCTCTCTTCTCTCTCTCTCTCTCTCTCTCTCTCTCTCTCTCTCTCTCTCTCTCTCTCTCTCTCTCTCTCTCTCTCTCTCTCTCTCTCTCTCTCTCTCTCTCTCTCTCTCTCTCTCTCTCTCTCTCTAAAAATCTGCAATAAATGCTTTTTTAATCTGAGAGTGAAATGCTGCTTTAGTTGGTACATACATAATCTACATAATCAGAAGTCTTTACTTTGTAATCAAGTAGGTAAGTATGGGACCTTAAAGGAGAACCAAACCTGTAAGAAAAAAAACCCTCCCCCCGGGCAAATGCCTCAAATTTTTTACTTACCCCTCCTGCAGATTCTTGCCATGGGCGTTCACTGCAGCCATCTTCTTTCTTCATAAGTAAGCCACTGTGCATGCGCAAAAGTCACGAAAGTGTCCAAAAAACAATGTTTTTGGTTTGCGTCAGAAAATCACCTCCAACTGCGCATGCAGCAAAAACACCAGTCTACTTACAAAGACAAGAAAAGAAAGAAGATGGCTGCCGTGAACTCCCGTGGCATTTAGGGGCATTTGTCTGGGGTGGGGGGAGGTAGGCTGGGGGGGAGGAGGGAGGGGGATATTCACAGGGGTTTTTTTCTCCTTACAAGTTGAATTCTCCTTTAAAGGGCAACTAAAGTCTAAAATAGAATAATGTTAGAAATGCTGTATTTTGTATACTAAATATAAACATTACTGCACCAGAAGCCTAATAAGAAATGATTTATGCTTTCAAAGTTGGCCGCAGGGGGCTGTCATCTTGTAACTTTGTTAAACATCTTTGCAAGACCAAGACTGTGCTCAGTGTGGTCTGGGCTTCAGTTGGGAGGGTTAAGCTTAGGGATCGTCATAAATGATCAAAACTGCACAAGTCAAATAATATCTGCAATTTGAAAGTATGATAGTAGAGCAGAGCCGTTAGGGACCGTTTGAAGTTTCCTATCCACAGCTGAAAGAAATGAAGGGCGAATTTCACTGCATGCAGTCAGGTTTCTTAGAAAAACAGTAGACCTGTTTAATTAAAGCATATTGGAGATAAATGTCTTTTTCATTTAAGAAAGTAAAAATGGGATTTTATTGTGTTGCCTTTACATTCCCTTTGAGTCTTCATTTGGTGTGGTTGGCATATTTAGGTATGGGACCTTTTTTTAAAAAAACTTGAATTATATCATTAAAATGTAGTCTATAAAAAGCCTTTCCCATAATTCTGAGATTTCTGGATTCCTGATAATGGATTCCATATCCATACTGCATTTATTATGTAGAGAACTGACAAATCTATAATTTGGGATGTCCTATACCGTTGGCTACAAGTTCACCGTATTCTTTCTAAATAAAAGAAATCATCAATGTAAAATGATTTGTTCTAATACATGACAAACTGTAAAAAAATAACTGATTAATTGTAAATGCTGTTCTTCTTCTCTGTCCCCCCCCTCAGTGATATCTGCATGGAATGTGCCCTGCAACTTGAAACTTGCCCATTGTGCCGCCAAGAGATAAAAACCCGAGTCCGACAGATTTCACACATATCTTGACATTTGTGGAAGAGAGATTATTTTCCCTTTGAAAAGGACAGCAAACTGATAAAAGCAAACAGCTGCAAATCACCTTTTTCTGCTTTGACTAAATGGCCATATTTTATAGCAGTAACGGAATGTGAATGAACCCGGTCTGTCATCGGCATGAGGCGATTGACACGGAGGAGCGAACAGAGCATTTACTAGATACTCTGGACGATCTCATCCTTTTTTTTGGGGGGGGGGGGGGTTTGAGTTTTGCACTAAACTTATGCATTATTATACATATTTTTTTTTTTTTTTAAACTGTAAGAAATTGTACAATACTCTAAAGTGTTTATTTTTGCCACACGAAATACAGTGTTTGACCATTTTTTTTTTTAATTCATGTAGCCATCTGCTGGTCAGTGGTTTTCATTATTAAAAGTGGATCATGAGTTTATCTTGGTTAGCGAGTCAAACTTTAGGGCTTAATTTATTCCAAAGAATCTTGGTTACATCTTCAGCAAATGATACCGGTGTAAACAACGTTCAGGTTTTTGTAATCTGTTCTCACCAGTGGTTTATAAGACTTGGAAATCTTCTACAATCTTTGTAAATGACTTTATTCCAGTTTTTATTTTCCTCCAAGCCTCTCTTGACATTGTGACCGACCATATAATTATTTAATCATGTATTTGTACTGATGAATGTTGTTAATTGAAATCCATTCGTGCTGTTAATAAGTACACGTGTTGTGGTGACCTACAAGTATATTTTGTGTCTCTACAATCACATTTTTAAATAAGGTTGCAAGAGCACTTTGGCATTTTAGTGGTTTTCTATTTGTTCTTTGTGCCATAACATAGGTATGTGACATACATTCTGATTCTAGGTTGGTTTAAGCCTTGAAAGTTAAAGCTTCCCATAGATATAAGGATTTTTATAAGATCTTTTCGTTGTTGTATGACCAAGCTTATCCTGAAACGATTGTTTAAATGTACGATTTGTCCATCAACTAAAAAGACCGTTTCATGCGGCCGTCTAGTTGAAGCCAGGGAAACTGGGAGGAGCTGCCTGCTTGGCCCTGCAAACAATTGGACAATAGAATTGATTTCGCTGTGACCAATGAAAGTTTTCTAACCTGGCCGATCAATTTTCTGACCAATGTCGGACAAAAAATCGTGAGGTGCTGAATCGTTTGCTTCCCGCTAACCTCACGATAATTTGACGGATTGGTTGAATTGCACTGAAATTGGTCGTTCACCAAAGAAAAATCTTTGTGCCTATGGGGGCCTTTAACTGTACAGTGAATTGTATGAGTTGGGGAGGGGGTGGCTTCGTATTTAAACTGGCAGTTTTCTATTTATGATTACCCAATGACACATACTACTAGAAACCTATATTTTTATGAAAATGGTTTGTTAGATGAAGCAGTGTTTTGGATATAAGCTGTTTTATCCTGTGTATTTCTATAGACACCTGTATTCAGTTCTAAAGGGCAGGGAGCCCAAGGCAAGCCCCAGCCACCCGGCTTCCACTCATACTCCACACATCCTGCTGCTGCATTGGCAAGCAGGGAGATTTTCTGCAGGAGAGGTACATGCCCAGCAACCCCTAGTTCTGGCCCTGCTGCCTGCAGTATTTGGGGTATTGCTTCCCTTAAAGGAGAACTTAACCCAAAAAGTTAAAAAAAAAAAACTAACCCCTACCCTACATACATCCCCTCCCTCCCAGCCTAGCTGCTTCCCTGGGCAAATGCCCCTAACTTTTTACTTGCCATCCATTCAGATTCAGCAGCCATCTTTTGGGTCTTTGGTAATCTTCATGAATCTTCACTTAGACTTTACGGGACAAAACCTCCTTCCCACTATGTCTCTTACCACATAGCACTTAAGCTCTTTGTCCTTATATGATTCTGTATATATTTATTTTGCCATTTATCTCCCCCATGTATACTTTTATATATTTTGTACTTGTATGCACTGTACAGCGCTGCAGCTCCTTAACATCGCTTTACAAATAAAGTTATACAACACAGTTATCCAATGAATGGAGCAGCGTTTTGGCGCATGCGCAGTTGGAGCAATTCCCCAGTTCACGACAACTGCACATGGGCCAAATCGCCTCTCCATTCATGAAGATTACCAAAGACCCGGAAGATGGCTGCCGTAAACTCATCCCTGAATATACATGGAGGGCTAAGTAAAAAGTTAGGGGCATTTGCCCGGGGTAGCAGTTAGGCTGTTGTTTTTTTTTTTTTTT
>CM044438.1:27467925-27483690 GCA_024363595.1 Xenopus borealis
ACAACACACACACACACACACACACACACACACACACCTGGAAAAAAATACAGCCTACCAACATAGGAAATGATACATTAGGATTTCTCAAGTGTTTCATAATATATAAGAAATGGATGATTAATATTGGATATTGACATTGATTACTGAAAGGGGAGGTTTCAGTATTGATATGAAATAGTTAAAAATAAACCTAGGTTCTGTAAGGGCTTGAAAGACCAATTCCCTCCACAATGATGTCAGACAATGGGGCAAATTCACGAAAGCGCAAAAATGCACTAGCGCCTTCGCCGCACTTCGTCTGGGCTACGCAAATTCACTAAGATGCGAATTTGCGCTCAGGGCGGGCGAACGATAGCGAAGCAGCGCTACTGTTACTTCGCCAGGCAAAGCGCATTTATGCTAGCGATAACGAATTTGCATACGGCGCAAACTTAAGCGTATAATAGAGTTGTATGTTAAGGCCACTACATTACACTACACAAGCCCAGGAAACCTTTAATAAATAAAATAAAGTTGTCCTATTGCCCTAAACATATGCCCACTGTATAGTTGAGTTGCCATTTGTTAGGAAATGTAGGGGGGAAGGAGGGTAACCCTAAAAAAAAAAAATGTTGCTGTTTTTCAGACTATCACCCAACAAAAGGTAAAAGACACCAGCATTTTTTGGGACTTAGAGCTTCTACATTTAGATAGATAGGAGTTTGAAAAAAAAACTTGATATTTTTTCTAAGGATCATCCTATGTGGCTTAATACAAATGTAAAGAAGTTAATAGGAAAGAAGAAAAAGGCATTTAAAAATTACAAATCTGTTGGGACAGAAGCTGCATTTAATGAATATAAACACTGTAATAAATGTTGTAAATCAGTAATCAGGAAGGCAAAGAAAGGAAATGAAGAATTCATTGCGGCGCAGGCAAAAAGTAACCCTAAAAAGTTTTTTAAATATATTAATAGTAAAAAGATGCAGGTAGAGAGTGTTGCTCCATAAAATAATGGTACCAGTATGGTTGTAACCGATATAGAAAAGGCAAATGTGCAAAATCTGTTTTTTTCTTCAGTGTATACAATAGAGTCTGAGTTCCCAGGCTCGCTTCATAGATTCACGGACTCAGCTAAATCTAGTCAGTGGTCGACTCAGGATATGATTCATAAAAATTTATGTAAACAAGGCACCAGGGCCTGATGGTATACACCCACGGGTTCTAAGAGAGCTTAGTTCAGTTTTAGACCATGCCCTAATTCTGATTTTCTCAGATTCACTTTCATCTGGTATGGTGCTTATGGATTAGAGGAAAACTGATGTCATCCCCATATTTAAAAAGGGACTACGATCTCAGCCTGGCAATTATAGGCCAGTAAGTTTGACATCTGTGGTGGGCAAATTATTTGAAGGCTTGTTAATTGATCACATTCAAAATTTTGTCCTAGTGAATGGCATTATGAGCAGCAATCAGCATGGCTTTATGAAGGATAGTTACAACCAAAGAGCCTACAACAGGAAATAGAGCGAGGCAGAAGTAGTATATGTGGATGTTGGACTGGATATTCTGGGGTGTCCTCAAAACCATATATGACACTCAAAACTAACACATGGGACTTATACCACCCAGTTGCAAATGTCCAGTACCCAGAAATGATCACATATGTAAATCTAAATAAGGTTAAATAAAAGGCAATATTTATTCACCACCATGCCGATATGAAACACTTAAAACCAATTAAAAACAAACAGCGCTGCAGGGGTTCTGGGACTATTGCCCCAAACACGTACCAACCCCAAATAAAGACTAGGATGTCAAAACAATAGAAATAAGATATGAAATGTGTGATGGAGACAATGGGCCAGGTGTTGGTGTGAGTCCTATCTTGATGGTAACCCACCAAGTGTGCTTCTAAATTGAATAACTCCTATGCAATCCGGTGAATAAGTTATAGTCCAGGGCCGATGTCCAAGAAGAAAAATTAACACTCCAAAAAATTAAATGTCCCGAATGAAATAGAAGAGATGAAAACAATAAAAAATATGAATAATAATGTAATGTACTAATATTTGCACTAAAGTTTTCTCTCTCCCACATGAGGATTAGCAATTGACAAAGGCCTGAAAGTTTAGATGTCCATTAAGACCCGAGTCCGATCTATATGTATTAAGTCTATAGATCCATGCTGTCTCTAATTGCAGTAATTTTTTGTCAAGATCACCCCCTCTAGAGTCTCCATGTAAACGGTCTATTCCCTGAAAATAAGAACCTGCATAAGAGCTGTTGTGAGTGCAGTAGATATGCCTGGCGATGCTCGATATAAGATTGCAATTTTTAATATCTCGCAAATGTTCATAGATACGCCGCTTCAAGGGCCTTATTGTTTTACCTACATACATGCTACCACAGTGACAAGTCAATAGATAGATCACAAAGGTGGTGGAACAATTTGTGAAAGGATACATTTTGTACATCTTTTCTCCTTTCCCAAAGGTTTTGGATGTTTTTATGAGTTGACATTGTTCGCATGATCCACACCGAAAGGATCCTGGTGATTCGCAACATTCCTTCTTGTCTGGTTTATTGTAATGGCTGTGAGTAAATAAGTCTCCTAGACTGGTGTTCCGCTTATAAGAAAATAGTGGTCTCGGACTAACCAGGGAACTTAGGGTGGGATCCCCAGATAAAATCTCCCAATGTTTCTGAATATTTCTCACTTCCCTGTCACTCTGACTGAAAGTCAGTATGAGGTGAGTCTGTGTGTGGTCACTTGGGTTTGAGTGACGGGATAATTTGTGTCTGGGGTTATGTCTGGAGTCATATAATAGCTCCTCTCTATTCGGAGACAGGGCATATTGATATGCCCTGCGAAGACAATGTGTTTTGTATCCCCGTGCTTTAAAACTTTGGTACAGTTTATACGCTTCATGTTTAAACGACTCTACTGAAGAGCAAATGCATCTTAGTCTTAAGTACTGGCCTCTAGGAATGCCCTCGATACACTTGATGGGATGCATCGATGTGGCGTGTAGAAGGCAGTTGCCAGCTGTCTTCTTCCTGAAAAGATTTGTGGATATGCAACCTTGATCGTCTTTCGTTATTTCAATGTCTAGAAATTCCAATCTATTTCTGTCATAATTTACAGTAAACGAGAGGTTGAAGTTGTTGACATTAAGTTTGGCCACAAACTCCTTGAGTAGTGTTTCGGGACCGTGCCAGATTAGTATAATGTCGTCGATGTATCTGTGCCACCGTAGTATGTGGTACAGATATACATCATGATCTTCAGAGGAGAAAATGTGTTTCTCCCATTCACCCAAGTAGAGATTGGCGTAGCTGGGGGCACATTTAGAACCCATAGCTACCCCTTGTCTCTATAAGTAATAGATGCCATCAAAAAAAATGAACACATTGTGGTGCAACACAAAACTCAAAGCCTGTAGAATATTGTGTTGTTCAGTAATGCAAGTATGTTCGCGCTTGAAGACATTCTCGATCGCCTTTATTCCAGTATTGTGTGATATGCTCACGTAGAGTGCCTCAACATCCAAGCCCACCAAGAAACAATCGGTGTCAAGAGTTAATCCATTGATTTCTCTTAATAAATGGGTGGTATCCAAAATGAAAGAGTCTAGTTGAGAAACCAGAGGTTGTAGCACCATATCAATGTATTAACTAATGGGTTCAGTCAAAGATCCACAACCTGAGACTATCGGTCTACCCGCTGGATCATGTACCGATTTATGGACCTTGTGGAGGGCGTAGAATGTGGGGATTCTGGGGTGGTGAACTTTAAAAAATTCATTGGTATTGTGGTCGATGACACCCTTCTGGAAAGTTTCATCAATTAGTGCAAATAGTTTATCCTTGTGATGATGTAGTTGGGGTAACAGAACCGTCTGATACCACTGTTTATTATTTAGAATTCTTTTGCACATCGTGACATAGCTGGTAGAGTACATAATTACCACATTGGATCCCTTGTCAGCAGGTTTCACTATAATATTTGGATTATTCTTCAAATTTTGAAGTTCCTGCAATTCATGTCTCTTAAGGTTAGAAAAATTCCAAGTGGTGTTTAGTGAGGATAGGTCCTCCGTGACTCTTCTCACAAAAGTTTCAATGGCCCCATTTTCAGTAATAGAGGGATATCGGTATGATTTCTTTTTGCATGATGGTAACTTGACATCATCACCTGAACATTCAAGCCATAAATCATAAATGTCCTGTAATTCACTTTGCTCCTCCTCCCTGCGAGGATCATCCCACAAGATGTACAAAATGTATCATTTCACAAATTGTTCCACCACCTTTGTGATCTATCTTATATTTACATGGAGACTCTAGAGGGGGTGATCTTGACAAAAATTTACTGCAATTAGAGACAGCATGGATCTATAGACTTAATACATATAGATCGGACTCGGGTCTTAATGGACACGCTAATCCTCATGTGGGAGAGAGAAAACTGCAATTATTAGTACATTACATTACTGATGCTACGACCAGATATTTACAAATACATTTTTCCACTCTTAATTCAAATCAATATATTTATTAGCTATTACAACAGTGATTTATATGATGT
Organism: Xenopus borealis; assembly: GCA_024363595.1. Lineage (NCBI taxonomy): Eukaryota > Metazoa > Chordata > Amphibia > Anura > Pipidae > Xenopus > Xenopus borealis. Next base: position 27,472,499 of record CM044438.1, read on the forward strand.
GTGATAACCTTATCTTTCTACTATTAGAACACCACCGTGCCTGTGCTATGATGTATTGTTAACATTGTCATTAGTGTGCTTAAGTATAATTGCAAATAATGTTGGAGATTGGACTTTTTTGCTTTTGCTTAGCCAGCAATACAAGATGTGACACATTTTTATTTATGATTTAAATTTGCTGGATACTTTGTGGATTATAATAACTCCAGGAAACTAACTTGCATTACGCCGCTGTCTTCTAAGCACACTAATTACATAGTTGCTAAAACGCTACACTTGCACAGTGGTCACATGACGTGACTTTTAAATCTCCAGCACTTCCGGACTTCGGCCTCCTGAGAATGCCACGAGTTGTGTCGAAACGGCTGTCGAGGTGCAGCGCTGCTTGGGCTGCTTGTTCGGACACGCCCTTGGATTGTGGTTACACTGACTTAGAGACACGCGACCAGTGTTACCGGATCATGAAGCCTCGTTAGGCAATACCTCAAGGGCACGGTCGGTATGATTTCTATCTCTCGTTCTCGTCGAACTGTTCAATGATCAGCGCACTGGATTGCCGTACATGTAGACATCTATTCAGAGTTTATCATTAAGACTGCAGTAGTAAGGTTCTAATCATAATTACAGCGCTGATTACACCATTTGAACTTTATGCATGTTGCCGACCGTTGCTCTTTCAGTATCTGTCAAAATATCCTGCTGGATCTTCCTGTACATAGGCAAATTGGAGAGTAGTACTTAAGTGCTCGACCCCCTTTCCTCCCATTTTTTTCACTTTTTAATTTTTTCCATTTGTTCATATTTTACATTTTTTATTGTTTTTATCTCTTCTATTTCATTCGGGACATTTAATTTTTTGGAGTGTTAATTTTCCTTCTTGGACATCGGCCCTGGACTATAATTTATTCACCGGATTGCATAGGAGTTATTCAATTTAGAAGCACACTTGGAGGGTTACCATCAAGATAGGACTCACACCAGCACCTGGCCCGTTGTCTCCATCACATCTTATTTCTATTGTTTTGACGTCCTAGTCTTTATTGGGGGTTGGTATGTGTTTGGGGCAATAGTCCCAGCACCCCTGCAGCGCTGCTTGTTTTTAATTGGCTTTAAGTGTTTCATATGAGCATGGTGGTGAATAAATATTGCCTTTTATTTAACCTTATTTAGATTTGCATATGTGATCATTTCTGGGTACTGGACATTTGCAACTGGGTGGTATAAGTCCCATGTGTTAGTTTTGAGTGTCATTTATGAAGGATAGGTCATGCCAGACAAATTTGATTGCTTTTTATGATGAGGTAAGTAAGATGCTGGACTTCTTAATGAAGTCGTTTGCACGGATAAGAAACTGGTTACAGGATAAGGTACAGAGGGTGGTTATTAATGGTATGTTTTCTACTTGGAGTAAATTTCTTAGTGGGGTCCCTCAGGGCTCGGTATTGGATCCACTTTTATTTAACTTGTTCATTAATGACTATGGGGAGGGAGTTGTAAGTAATGTATCAGTGTTTGCAGATTACACAAAAATGTAAAGTCAGGCACCTGGGATGTAAAAATATTCAAGCCACTTATACCCTTAATGGGACTGCACTAGGCAAATCCATTATGTAAAAGGACCTTGGAGTCCTTGTAGATGATAAACTTGGCTGTAGCAAACAATGCCAGTCAGCAGCATCAAGGGCCAATTAGGTCTTGAGCTGTATTAAAAGGGGCATAGTCACGGGAGGTGGGGGTCAGTCTTCCACTTTATAAAGCACTTGTAAGGCCACATCTAGAATATGCCGTACAGTTTTGGTCTCCTTCACTCAAACAGGACATTATTGTATTAGAGAGGGTACAGAGAAGGGCAACTAAGCTGGTAAAAGGTATGGAAAATCTTAGCTATGAGGAAAGACTGGCCAAATTGGGGATGTTCACGCTGGAAAAGAGGCGCTTAAGGGGTGATATGATAACTATGTATAAATATATAAGGGGATCATATAATAATCTCTCTAATGCTTTATTCACCAGTAGGTCTTTCCAGCTGACACAAGGTCACCCATTCCGTTTAGAAGAAAAGAGGTTCCTCCTAAATATTCGGAAGGGGTTTTTTACAGTGAGAGCTGTGAAGATGTGGAATTCTCTCCCTGAAACTGTTGTACAGGCTGATACATTAGATAGCTTTAAAGGGCAAGGAAATGCAAAGAAATAAAATCCCATTTTTACTTTCTTTAATGAAAAAGAAATCTTTCTCCAATATACTTTAATTTTAAAATGTTTACCGTTTTTATAAGAAACCTGACTGTATGCAGTGAAATTCTCCCTTCATTTAGTGCTTCTGGCAGGGAAACAATCACTTATGAACAGCAGGGGGAGCCCCTGCCTTACTTACCAGCCATGCAGAACTCAAGCAGACCATACTGAGCATGTGCAGTGCCAGTGTCAGACAAAGATGTATAACAAAGTTACAAGATGACAGCCCCCTGTGGCCAACTTTGAAAGCATAAATCATTTGTTTCATTAGGCTTGTGGTGCAGTAAGTTCATGTCTGTGATTAGTATACACAATACACAATTTCTACCCTTATTCTATTTTACACTTTCCTTTTCCTTTAAGAAGGGGTTGGATGGCTTTTTAGCAAGTGATGGAATACAGGGTTATTGAAGATAGCTCATTATACAAGTTGATCCAGGGACTAGTCCGATTGACTTTTTGGAGTCAGGAAGGAATTTTTTCCCCCTGAGGCAGATTGGAGAGGCTTCGGATGGGGTTTTTTGCCTTCCTCTGGATCAACTAGCAGTTAGGCAGATAAAATTAAAAAATTTTAAAAGGTTGAACTTGATGGACACGAGTCTTTTTTCAGCCTAACTTACTATGTTACTATTGTATTGAACTTTGCCAGGTCTGACCTGGCGAAGTAACATTTAGCGTAAGAGGTAACGTTCACGAAAATGTTGATCTTAGTGAATTAGCGTAGTTAAGTCCCTTCGTCAGTGCGCAACTTCGCCTGGGACACTGTTAGTGAATCGGCGAAGTTGTGAATTGACGTCACGCTGGCAAATTAGCGCTAGCGTTACACGCTTTGTGCTTTAGTGAATTTGCACCAATGAGTGAGTTGAGGATTCAGGTTTTTAATGGTGCACTACCTTCTCAGTTCACAGATTTTGAAGGCTTATTAAATAGTCAGCACAGATGATAAAGCTGATCATACTATAAGGACACACGAGTGCCTGAACCTGCGCTCCCCTGCGTTCCAGCGCAGACGCTTTCAATTTTTTTAAATGGGGCTGTACTCTCATAGGTGCATGTAGGCACCAAACGCTGGAAAAATGCAGCATGTTGCATCTCAACCTGCATTCGCACCTACATGTGCCTGTGTGAGTACAGCCCACTGAAAAAAATTCAAAGTGTCTGCTCCTGTGCTCCCTTGCGTCTGAACGCATAAAACCAGAACGCAGGAGAGTGCAGCTTCAGGTGCTCGTGTGTAAGAGCCCTTACATGGAGCTAAAACAGCCCAAAGCTATTATCAACAGAAGCATGCAGATAACTGTAGTAGAAGTAACAAATGGGTAAATGATGAATATACAAATTGTACTACCAAATTATGAAGGGCATATGAGAACCTGTCACATTGGCAAATGCCCCTAACTTGTTACTTACCCCTCCTTCTAGGTCCTCTCCAGCGGAGTTCATACTAGCTTCTCCCAAGCGCTCTTCTTCCTGGATGTATAGGCATTTGGTGGTGCATGCGCAGTAGGTGGCATTTGCCAGTTCGGATCTAGTGGGCATGTGGCGAATGACATCAGAAATCGGCAAATGCCTCCAACCGCACATGCGCCTGAACTTTCCGATCTTTTTTTTGGAATTTTCCAGTACGGAGCTACTGTGCATTCATAAAGTTTCCGATTTCTTTTTTCAGAAACTTTGTGACTTTCAGTGCATGCACAGTAGATCCGTACCGGCAAATGCCTCCTATTGCGCATGCGCCACCAAACGCCGATGCATTCAGGAAGAAGAGTGATCGAGAGAAGATGGCGACTGTGAACTCGGCTGGACAGGACCTGGAAGGAGGGGTAATTTAGTTAGGGGCATTTGCCGGTGTGGGGGGCAGGTAGGCCAGAGGGAGGGGGGCCTACACAGAGGAGGGTTTTGTGCACAGAGGGGTTGAATTCTCCTTTAAGCATTAAACAGACACTCAGTGGCTTCATATTCTTGGATTAATCCACAAAGTTTATTTTCCCCTCTGAATACTTTGGTAAACTATCAATGATCATGCATTTATTTACATTTATGGAAATCATTTGTGGTTTAGAAGTACTTTCCATCTATTTCAGTTTAATGTGTGGTTTCTAAGCATCAAGCTACTGGATTGGTTTATTACTTAAGGACATGTAAACCCACCTGCACAAAAACGTAATTGGTGAACAGCCTCTCTGAAATCTTTAGATAACTGCTACTCTGGTTGTTGAAAGGTTAACAGTAAGGCTGCAGCATCCCTATTTCATTTAGAAATCCTTCTACTCCTCTAGCCCACTCTGCCCCCTCCCTTGGGCATTTGTTTTGGATGCTGGCTCATGAGCATGCTCAGTTAGTCTCAGCTCAGGTTAATAAACACACACTCCAGTCTAACAGCCAATGAAGAGATAACATTGCTGGTTACCATAGAAACTGTAGCTGTCTGGTCCTATTTTTTTCTCCTAACCACCTCTCCTGAGCTCAGCTTAACCAACAGAGTGCTCAACCTCAGCAGAACTTTTTATCAAAGTATGTTGTGCCTGTGTAAACCTGCATTCTGCATTGCGTGAAAATTACAGCATACATGTCCTGCTTGCAGGTGTCACTGGGAAAATGGCTGCTGGGTGAAAGCTGCTATTTGTTTTAGGAAAATATGATGGTGCTGGCAAATAGAGGGGGTATATGCAGTACACATTATGTGGCATGGGTGGGGAAGATATGCCCAACTTGTATATATAGTAGGCAAATGTAGGCTTTATGTGTTCTTTAAATAACGAACTACAAAGAGGATCAGAATTTACCCTGATACACAGATTGTACTGCAATGATTGAAGTAGTACTGGCAGGTTCAGTTTGTAACTTACATATTCATTGAAAATTGTAGTGTATGTTAGCTTGTTTTCTTCTGTGTCTTCAAATTCATGATAATACTTGTCCATAAAACCATGCTGGAGTAACTGGAATTCATCATCTGCAAATATAGAAAAGAAAAACATCCAATTTTTGTTTTTTGCTTTTGAAGTCTGACTTGCCTTCCACTAAGAAGAATAACAAAAACAACAGCCAGACTCCTAGACTATGTTATTAATTGGCCTGGCTTACTGATATGAAAAATGTGAAATGAATGTTCTATAACAGAGTTTGCATTTACCCTGATTTTTCATACACTGCTTTACCTAGGCTGTGGTACTGTTTAATTAGGTGAGGTTCCTATATGTAGAAATGTGCCCTTCCTGTGTAGAAACTTCAGTGTTGTATCACGAAACACGTCAGACCTCAGACGCTATGTTGATCAGATTAATACTATGTTGAAATAAAGTGTAACATATATCTTTTAACAAAGTTGGAGACAAGCGATTGATTTTTTGAAACCCAGTAGTGCGCTGCCTCTTATCTACCATATTGCTACTGGCATTCCCCCTAGACACGGACTCGGGGCTGGCTGCACCAAGGTCACAGCAATTGCCGGGTAAGAATTCAGCTTTGTTCACTTGATTTATATGCATGTTTGAAGACTGTGGAATCCTGTCTTTAAGATGAAACGCTGGGTCTGGGGCATTTAGCACCCAGACCAGCTGTGATTTATGGTGAGCAGGATTAAGTCCGTGATTTTGTAATAGCTGAAATTGAACCTGCAACTACTTTATAAAGGAGAGCAAACTCAATAGTGGAGCCGGGACTTTTTGTTTCTCTTGTTTGACAATATGTCTAGCCCATGTCAGATGTCAAAATGAAATATAAAAAAATCTGTTTGCTCTTTTGACAAATGGAGTTCAGTGCAGCACTATTAACTGATGTGTTCTGAAATATTTTTTTTTTCATGACAGTATCCCTTTAAGGAGATAGTTTCCCAAAAGGTTCATGACTTTTGGCACATGCACAGTGGTTCATGTCCAGTAATCTCGTTGAACTGCATATGGTCCGAAAATGCCGGTAAAGTTACGAAGAAGACCAAAGAAAGAAGATGGCGCCTGTGACCCGAGTCTCAAGAATCTGCAGCAGGGGTGAATAAAAAATTAGGAGCATTTGCCTGGGGGGTTGGGAGGAGATGGGAGGGGGGTCTACACAGGGGAGGGTTTTTTTTCAGAACAGGTTTACTTCTCCTTTAAAGAGATGGGCAGGTCTAAATTCTGTGCTGTTCTTTAATAAAAATTACTGTAAATGCATGTTATTTTGCACACTTCTGCATAAAATGTGGCAATTACTAATAAACTATTAACTGTTCAAAAACATTTTTCAACAAGAATTAAATGAAGCAATAGCCATATAATACTAAAATAATTGTAGCCAACAGCAAAGAAAATGTCATTTACCCATTATGATATCTTCCAGATGTCCCACCACACTGTCAAATTCAGCATCTTTAGGGGAAGAACTGGAACAGGGAAATCAAAGCAAGTCTATATTAAGATGGTGATCAGCTGACATTGTACGATTGGCTAGTGTAAGTAAACAACATTAAGGTTTGGCATCAAACACAAACACATCATCAATGATTAAAGTATGAATTTCCCTAACAACATTACTATAGTTGCGTTGCCAATGTAAACAATGGCCTGCTACTAGTTCCAATGATAATTATAAATACTTAGAACATAAGGATAGGAATAATTAATGCACTGCCTCCTACTAGGAAACTGTAGGAAGATGTTAATATCTTTTTCAATAGAAAGCTCAATTTTATCTCTCAACTTACATGTGTCACGAACGCCGCCCGGAGCCTTTCCAGGAGCTCCGGGCGGCGCGTCCTACCTGTGCGGCGGCGGATCCAAGATGGCGGCGCCCATAGCCGCCACGTGGTTTCGGCGCCGGCCGTGACGTCATTGCGCCGCGCCAGGCGCATTCCGGCGCCAAATTCAAATATAAAAGGACGCCGGAGACCCAGGTTCAATGCCCGAGTATAGCTCAACATTGCTATAGTGTTCCTGGGTCTCCTAGCCTTTCCTATTGATTCCTGTTGCTGATCCTTGCCTGTTCCTGACCCTGAATCTGTGCTGCCTGCCTTCTGAACCTTTTCCTGGACCTGACTTCGCTATTGGATTTCCCCTAAACTGTACTTCGCCTAGACTCGCTGGAAAGGACTTCCTCCTTGATCCTGACTACACCCCCCAGGTGGGTGCCGCAGGCCCCCGCTGACAACATGTTCATTTGGAAGAATAAAGCCTTTGGAAAGTCTGGATGACATTATGGATTATATTAATAAACCAAGTCAGGACCAAAGTTATGTCTCAAAACGGGATTTTGTTTCACAGGGCAATTGACACCTGTGGGAAATGCTCCCCACAACCAAGTATCATATGTAACCTTACTAAAATCAGTTGTAGGTAAGTATAAGTCCCTGTAAAACATAAAGTGAAATTCTCTAATCCTTAAAGGGGTTGTTCACCTTCATATAACATTCAAAAATGTAACAGTTCATGTAAAAATAACAAGCTTTGCCATAAAAATGTGCAGTTGATGAGATATTCATCTCATCTCATTTAAAGATGGGGCCCTTTCATCATGGGCCCCGCGTTGGGGGGGGGTTGCTGACCCCCAAAAATGGTTTTCCATCATACACACTCCTTGCAGAAGCAGGAAGTACCCAAATGCAGCAGTTTCTGAAGCTTAACTCTGATTGGCTGCTTCTCCTGTCAGTCTGCTTATGATCCCTAGTCAGTGTGGTTAATTTGCATACACACTGCTCTGTAAGGCGGGGCTGGGCCAGCGTGTGAGGAGGTAACTCCTCTCATAGGACTTGGGGCATGTTTACGAACATTGGAGATAAATATCTGGAGAGATTTCTGGAGATGTTGCCACCTGGCCGGTATTTTACCGGCCTGGCCGGTAAAATCGTTGCATGATTGCAATGTTAAGTATAGGGAAAACCCATAAAAACATAGAAAGGCCGGTATTTATTTCTACAAAAGGTGGCAACCCTAGCAACCAATCAGCAATTAGATTTAAATAGCCACATATAAGTTAGAAAACAAAAGCAAAGATCTGATTGGTTGCTATAGGCAACATCTCCAGAAATCTCTCCAGATATTTATCTTCAATGTTAGTAAACATGCCCCGTGTGGCAGCCTATATGCACAGAAATGTTTCTTATGTGAAGGGGCTGACTTGATGGACTTAAAGTTGTTTGTGTATTTTGGGAGGCTGGCATGTCTTTTTCACAGGGGAAGAGGAGGGTGCGGGTGCACAGACTTGTGTGGGATTGAACGAGGGAGGAGGGAGCTGTTGTGAAGGGACAAGTCTCTTATTCCCAGGTAGGGAGGAGGGGTTCAATGATTGTATGTGTGTGAGGGAAAGTAAAGTCAGTACTGGGTGGAAGGAGGTATGTCAGTTGTGCAGACATGTGAGGAGGGACAAGTCTGCGTGTGTTGAGAGTGACTGTGTTACAAATGGGAGTTGTGAGGAGAAAACTGACATTTTTGTACTTAGGGAGTGCTGGAGAATAGCCTTGTGTGGAGTGAGAGCTCAGTCACTTTCAGGCAGGGCTCAGCTGACATTTTTCATTGTTTGGCAATAAATTGCAAGTGGACAGACATTTTCTAGAATGGAAGAAGTCTTGAGAGGGTGTGTTCATCTTGGTTCTGTAGTGTGTCTTTTCAAATGTGAAAACTTGTGAAATGAATGTGTGGGGGGGGGTCTGGCCCGGCAGGGGCCTATAAGAATCGGAGGCCCACCGGGTTTTTTCCTGGTGTCCCGCCGGGCCAGTCCGACCCTGCACCAACTAAAAGTTTTAGCAGCCAATGCAAGGGCGACATTTACCAACTGTAGTTTCATTACGAGAAATTAAACAATGGCCTTTGAATTTATGTGAGTGCACAAGCAACCAATGAATTACAAGGGGAGGGCAGCATCAATGTCCAATAGGAAACAAGTAAGGGCAAAGCCTGGGAGTGATGATGTAAGAAGTGCAGGTTTAAAACAGGCCACTCCCATCCTTCAGAAAACTGATCAGAGAGACAGGAGAAGGACAGATTTAAATAGTATATAAACTAGTTTTTACAATGACCTATTTACTTTTTTTGATGGAAAATGGATTGTCTAACTGTACAATGAGAGCATTGTTAGTGGTTTCATAAGATTCGGACATTGAAGGTGAACAACCCCTTTAAAAGGGAACTATTGCAAAAATTAAAATTTAATATAAGCATCAGCATACGGAAATATGAAACTTTCTAAATACAATCAATTAAAAATGATGTACTGTTTCTGAAATAATCAAGTTTATCTTCACTATTCCCCTCTCAGCATATTTCTCCTCATTTTGTATTCATTCAGGAGTTGGGGGTCAGATAAAGGATTCACTATATCTGATCGGGGGCTCCATTTGCCTAGAAGATGTATTAGAGCTCACTATTAAAATCACCAGAAATCCTGTCTCTCTACATTCAGAATTTGTTCGATTTTGTTTGTACAGAGTGAGCTCTAATTCATTTGCTAGAAAAGGTAGCCCCCCCCCCCATTAGATATATTCGATCAGTCATTTGACACCCAACTGTTGCATGAAGACAGAATGAAAACAGATGCTGAGAGAGTTATAGTGAATATAAAAGTGATTATTTCAGAAACAATGCTGAATTTTTAATTGTATTTAAAAAGTTTAATTATTTAAGTATGAGGAAGCTTAAATTAATAGTGATAGTTCGCCCTTTATCATTCAAATGAAAGAGATAGCAGGGACGTGTGAAGCTGGCTCCCCTGCATTCCACTTTTATGCGTTCAACCGCAGGGGAGTGTAGGAGCAGACGCTTTCAATTTTTTTCAGTGGGGCTGTACTCACACAGGTGCATGTAGGCGTCAGATGCAGGTTGAGACGCAACATGTTGCATTTTTCCTGTGTTCTGCGCCTACATGCGCCTGTGTGAGTACAGCCCCATTGAAAAAGTGTCTGCTCCTGCGCTCCTCTGCAGCTGAATGCATAAAACCGGAGCGCAGCTTCAGACACTCTTGTGTAAGAGCCCTTACATGGCTGTATTGCAGACATATGTTTTAGTAGTCAATTATTAGCAGCATATTCACTCTCCTAAATACAACTAGTACTAAGTCAATTAGTAGGGAGCTGACCTTTTGCCCACAATACGCAGTATTGGCACATGTATAACCGGTTATGAAACGAACATACATTTTACAGGCAAACTCTCATAACCATTTGATAAGTGTCGAAAGTGAACACAAGTTGTCTAAGATGAACTAGATACATACACAGATAGAGTAAAATTTTCTTCTTCCAGATCTTCCATTTCAGTTCAAGTAAATCTGATGATAAAAAAAGACAAATTTTACAATAAATCTATATAACAGTTTAACACCTCTGATCAATAACTGAACTGATCAATAACCCTATCAATAACTGAAAAGCCTTTACATTTTTTTTTCAAGGAACATATACACCTTAAGAATTCATTTTGGACTGTGATATTAGGAGACTTCTATAAAGAGCTGGTCCAGTTGTAAGGTAATTAGAATAGCTTTAACACGTGTAGTGCAACTTACCACCAGTAAGCTAAAACAACGCTGCCAAATATCGGAAAAAAATATATTTTAGGCTACATAAAAGATGGTTTAAAGAACCATATATTTTGCCTTTTTCTTATCAATTCCAAGATCTCTACTGTCCTGTAACAGATGTACATTTTACTGAAATTGATATACTATTACTAATTTAATTCTATGCAAAAATTATGAAATAATGTATGGGATTTTCATAGGCATTGTAGGCTTTGGACATACAGGTATGAGGCAGGTTATCCAGAATGCTTGGGACGTGGGGTTTTCCAGATAACAGATCTTTCTATAATTTGGATGTTCATAACTTAAGTGTACTAGAAAATCAAGTAAACATCATACAAACCAAATAGTCTGGCTTTGCTTACAATAAGGATTAATTATATTTTAGTTTGGATAAAGTACAACGAACGGTTTTATTATTATACTAGACATTAAGCCCGTTAAATTAACGGGCGCTAGAACATATGTAGAAC
>CM044438.1:27502418-27547631 GCA_024363595.1 Xenopus borealis
CCATGTGCAAACGACTTCATTAAGCCCAACAGACCTTAGTTTAGAAAGCAGCCGTTTGTGTTACATTTATGTAGCTTGGATTAAACCACAAGCATTAATCTGGAATGTAGCATTAGTAATTAAATTACCATACCTCTGCTGGCAGAAACTGCTTCCCCTAAGATAGTTATCCACATTTAAAATTTGCCATAGTTTATTGCAAAAATTAAAAAGTTTATCATTTTTGAACTTATAGAACTAGCCTGTTGAGAGATGATTGACACAGTTGGCCATCTTCGATATATTGCAATATGTTAGCAATCCCATCTTGTTTAAAGGGCAGGACATTTTAATAGTTTAATACACAAAATGTAGCAGTGTCCTATAAATATTGATAATGGGTGAGTGCAGATGACCTTTTGTCTTGTGAATTTTGTGGTCAAAGCCGCATTGCCCCTCAACCTAATTGTTTAAAATGTTGTGGTGAGAACACCTTTCCCTTTTTTGCCATAGTTTATACAGAAGCAGCTCCCACCCTTCCCAGTTACAGTTAGGTGATACCAGTGATGGGCAATAAAAGGGCAACGGTTTGGGAGTTTTAGCCTTGAAAGTGAGTTGCTAAGAAAACTTGGTTCTTGTGAAAAATGTATAATGAAATTAGCCAATACTTTTATTGGCTAAGATGATGATACAGTAATAGCAATCTTTTAGAACATTTCCTTTACATAGAAGCATAGTAAGTTAGGTTTAAAAAAGATACACGTTCATCAAGTTAAACTATTTAGGACTATATAAACCCTGCCTAACTGCTAGTTGATGTTTGAAGCTTTTCCGATTTGCCTCAGTGTGGGGAAAATTCCTTCCTGACTCCAAGATGGCAATCGGACTAGTCCTTGGATCAACTTGTACTGTGAGCTATCTCCCATAACCCTGTATTTTCTCACTTGCTAAAAAGCCATCCAACCCCTTCTTAAAGCTATTTAAAGGGGTGGTTCACCTTCAAGTTAACTTTTAGTATATTGTAGAAGGGCCAATTCTAAGAAACTTTTCAATTGGTATTCATTATTTATTTTTCATAGTTTTTTAATGATTTGCAATTTTCTTCTGTTTCTTTGCAGCTTTCAGATGGGGGTCACTGACACCATCTAAAAACAAATGCTGTGTAAGGCTACAAATGTATTGTTATTGACACTTTTTATTACTTATCATTCTATTCAGTCCATCTCCTATTCATATTCCAGTCTCTTATTCAAATCAATGCATGGTTGCTAGGGTAATTTGTACTCTAGAAACCAAATTACTGACACTGCAAACTAGAGAGCTGCTGAATAACTATAAAACTACAAACAATAAAAAATGAAAACCAATTGAAAATTGTCTTAGAATATCACACTCTACATTATACTAAAAGTTAACTCAAAGGAGAACAACCCCTTTAATGTATCAGCCTGTACAACCGATTCAGCGACAATGCAATATCTTCACTGCTCTCACTGTAAAAAGAAAAACAAACCTCTTTCTGAATATTTAGCCGGAACCTCCTCCTAATCAGAATGGATTCTCACATGTTAGCTGGAAGGCCCTACTGGTAAATAAAGCATCAGAGAGATTATACTATGATTACCTTATATATTTATATATAGTTACATCATTCCTCAAGTGCCTCTAGCATGAACAACCCCAGCTTGGCCAGTATTTCCTCATAGCTAAGATGTTTCATAACTTTTACCAGTTTAGTTGCTGTTCTCTTCCCCCTAATTCAATAATGTCCCGGTTGAGCACTGGAGGCCAAAACTGTTGTATACTAGATGGGGCCTTACCAATGCTCTGTACAGTGGAAGAATGAACCCCTCCTGCTGCAAATCTATGCCCCTTTTGATACAAGCTCAAGACCTTATTTGCTCTTGATACTGCTTACTGGCATTGCTTTCTTTAGCCAGGTTTATTATCTACAAGGACTCCAAGGTAGAGTCCTGCAGCAGGTCGGGTACCCGCGGGCTACCTGCAAAAACCTGCGGGTTGCCGATAGAAGTTCAGGGTGTGGGTCTTCTCAATAGCGATTTTTCCTATTTTTTTTCTGATCATGCCTACTTCTGATGATGTCACTTCCGGTTACAATGACACCACCTGATTCTTGATGGTCACCATGACAGCATGTCCTGATTCTTGATGGTTGCAGGTCCACTTTGCGGATAAGGTACTTGCGGGTTGGGTAGTGGGTACTGGCGGGTAAGAATGGTGGTCTGAGTTGCAGATTACAGGTTGCGGGTACAGGTCAGGTACGGGTTGCAAGAAATGGACCCGCGCAGGACTCTATTCCAAGGTCCTTTTCCTAGTGCAGATTCATTAAGGTTATAAGTGTCTTGCATATTTTTACATCCCAGGTGCATGACTTTTTATCAACATTGAATCTCATTTGCCACTTAGCTGCCCAGATTGGCAGCTTGTCAAGATCACGTTGCCACATCCTGGATGGAATTAATTGGGCTGCATATTTTTGTATCATATTCAAACACTGATACATTACTTACAACACTCTCCCCTAAGTCATTAATTAACAAGTTAAATAAAAATGAAATACCGAGCTCTGAGGGACCCCACTGAGAACCTTACTCCAAGTAGAGAATGTACCATCAGCAACCACCCTCTGTAATCGATCCTGTAGCCAGTTTCTTATCCATGTGTAAACAACTTCATTAAGCCCAACAGACCTTAGTTTAGAAAGCAGTTGTTTGTGGGCCATGGTATCAAACGCTTTGGTAAAATCCAAATAGATCACATCTACTGCCCCTCCCCACTGTCCAGCATTTTACTTACCTCATCATAAAAAGCAATAACATTTGTCTGACATGACCTATCCTTCATAAAGTCATGCTGATTGCTGCTCATAATGCAGTTCACTAGGACAAATTTATGTGATCCCTTAACAAGCCATTAAAATTTTGGCTGCACAGATGTCAAACTTACTGGCCTTTAATTGCTAGGCTGAGATCATAATGCCTATTTTATATATAGGAATTACATCAGCTTTCCTCCAATCCATAGGTGACATACCAAATGAAAGAGAGTCTGAGAAAAGTAGAAATGGAGCATGGTCTAAAACTGAACTAAGGTATCTTAATACCCAAAGGTGTACTTCATCTGCCCCTGGCAGCTTGATCACATTCATTTTTAGTAAAGCTTTTTGAACCCTATCCTGGGTCATGCCACTGACTAGTTTGAGGTGAGCCAACAGTGCAGCAATGAGGTGGGTCTCGAAACTCTGGCTTTTGTATTCACTGAAGAAAAGAAGGTATTTCGCACATTCGTCTTTTCAGTATCTGTTACAACAATACTGGTACCATTATTTAAAGGAGCCACACTCTCAACCTGCACCTGTTTACTATTAATATACTTTAAAAACTGCAATGTGCTCCTCATATTCTATCTTTGCATTTTGGATTGCTGTTTTAAAACATTTATTATAGTGTTTTTATTCATTAAATGCAGCTTCTGTCTCCACAGACTTTCTCTTCTTTTCTATTAATTTCTTTACTTCTACATTAAGCCACACAGGGTGATTCTTAGTGCTTCTACATTTACTCCTTAGAGGGGATGTAAAGGCAAAATACATAATCCCATTTTTCTTTTTAAAAGCATTTTATTAATTTTCAAATTACATCAAACATGTATATCCACATTGTTTCTTAAAATAGCAAATAGCCCACATTTTACATACATTTCGTGATTCTACCTATTTCTATTCACACATATCCCACATTATGGGCTTTGTACATACATATAACACAGATAACCTCATCAAACAAAAAAAAAAAATCCTAAACATCCCTAATAAGCGGCTGGGTTTCCCTTAATTATCTCTCTCTATCTCTGCTTCTATTCCCTTTCTCCTCATTCCCCCTTCTTTTTTAAGCATGTAATGATGACGAAAAAAAGCATCTTTTTCATATGCCAACCAGGGTGACCAAATATTGTCATAAGTTTCCATATCGTTCTGCAACCTGTGGTTAAGCTTCTCATTAGTCGCTATATAAATTATTTTTGCTTTCAGAGACATCAGGGATAGTGTTCTCTTTTTCCAATTGCACGCAATTATCCACCTGGCTGCCATTAATATATATTGGCTCAGTTTATGTGCTGTATTTGGAATATGTTTTGGTTTATTTCCCAAGAGTATAACCATTGGGTTTTTCTCAAACTTAATGTGCAATATTTTTGAGAGAAGCTTGACCACTTTATCCCAATATCTCGACACAGTTCTGCATTCCCACCATACATGAGCCATTGTCCCCTTTTCTTTACAGCCCCTAAAACAAAGAGGATCACAAGTAGGATAGATTTTTTGCAGTCTAGCTGGTACTAAATACGTTCTATGTAATATTTTGATAGATGTTTCTTTAACTGTTACGCATATATTTCCTTGATTCGCTGTTAGATTACAGTTCGCCCACTGTTGGGATGTCAGTGTTATATTAAAATCCCTTTCCCATTTCAACATATACGGATGTTTCTTCTTATCTGATAGCCACTGATTTAACATTTTGTATGCCAAGCTAAGAATTCCCGGTGCTAGTGGAGTTTTAACACAAACTCTCTCAAAACATGAAACAGTAAATACTCCGTGCTCACACAGTGTTGCTTGTTTATTAACATAGTGTGCTAATTGTATCGCTCTAAAAAGTTCCTGTGGGGGAACTGAATATATATCCTTCATTTGTGACACCGTAAGCAGTTTCCCATTCTGTGTTAATGAC
Organism: Xenopus borealis; assembly: GCA_024363595.1. Lineage (NCBI taxonomy): Eukaryota > Metazoa > Chordata > Amphibia > Anura > Pipidae > Xenopus > Xenopus borealis. Next base: position 27,507,152 of record CM044438.1, read on the forward strand.
ATCAAAGTCGTGATTCCTTTATCTAACCACCACCTAAACAGATTTCTAGATAGACCCGGGAAAAAATTACAATTATTCATTAAAGGACTTAAAAGTGAGGGAAAAGAAACAATATTATACTTTTTAACTAGTGATTGCCAAAGATCAAACATATTTGTCGTGATTGGTGCCAATTCCACAAAACCTTTAAGAGATATCTTGGGCATCCATAATATATGTTGAATTGTATAAGGGTAAATTAAATCATTTTCTATCTGGACCCATAAGCTACCCATTGAGCTATCCTAACTGCTTGATAGTACTTCACCACATTTGGGACTACTAGCGAGATATAAAATATGTATCGCTATGCGCGGATGTTTATTTTGCCATATAAAATTATTTATCTGTGCTTGAAATTTCTGAAGATCTTTCATTGGGACTCTTATTGGCAAAGTACGAAACAAATATAGAATTTTTGGCAGCAATACCATCTTGATGCAATGGATCCTTCCTGTCCAGGATAAATGATGTTTATTCCATTGTTGCATGCTCTGCCTTAACCTTTTTAACATGGGGTTAAAATTATCCCTATATAGGGAATGTATATTATTAGTCAATTTCACTCCTAGATATTGCATGGAATCAGATACTTTAAATCCAAAATTAAGTTCTATTAGTTTCCCCATATGTTTCGAAATATTGCAAGGGAGCATTTCAGATTTCTCTGTGTTCATAGTTAGTCCTGATATCTTTGCGAACGTCCTCAATATCTCCATCAAATTCGGTAGAGATACCAAGGGGTTAGTCAAATGGACCAGTAAATCATAGATGCAAATAGAGACAATTTATATTCCTTTCCTCTTACTTTCACACCCGCCACATCTCTATTTTCCCTAATAGCCCTGGCCAATGGTTCCATTGCTAAAGAAAATAGGGCTGGTGATAACGGGCATTCCTGCCTCGTTCCTCGCTGGATCTGAATTCCTACAGGGAAAATCGTGGTAGGCAAGTTCAGTTTTGCAGTTGGAGAGTTATAGTATACCTTAAGCATATTTATCAACTTGGACCCCACCTCAATCTTTTCAAGAATCCTACATAGGTATTGCCAGCTTAACGTATCAAACGCTTTTTCGATATCTAGTGCCAAAAGGCACAAAGGTGTTTTTAACCTACCTGCTTGCATCACCAAATTCATAATCTTACATATGTTATCTGGTGCCTGCCTACCTGGCATAAAACCTATTTGGTCTTTATGGATAATATTAGCTAACACTTTATTCAACCTGGTTGCCAATATTGAGGCTAAAATCTTAATGTCCACATTAAGCAACGATATCGGTCTATAATTCTTTGGAGTTAATATATCCTTATTTTCTTTTGGAATGACCGATATCCTCGCTTCATTCATCTCTGGGGAGACCCACCTCCCCTTCACTTTGTTGGTACAGATCATATAAATGTGGATTTACCTGTTCCTGTAACTTTTTGTAAAATAATGAAGAAAACCCATCTGGTCCCGGGGCTTTACCTATTTTCAAGGTCTTAATAGTTTCCTTAATTTCTGATTGTGTAACCTCGGAGTCCAGTATATTCCTCATTTCCTGAGTACATGGACTTGGGGCATATTTTTTTAAGAAGGCATCAATTATTGTCTGTTTCTTTGTCTCTCCCTGAGCATATAGATGTTGATAATATGTTACAAAAGTCTCTGCTATTTTGTCTGGGTTGGATGAAATTCGACCATTTGCCAGTCTGATCCTATTGGTTATTGATCTACGCTGTCCTGCTCTCAACAAGTTTGCCAACATTTTCCCTGGTTTGTTCGCAAACTTATAAAATGTAAAATTTGTCCACCTAATAGCTCTCTCTGCTCCTTCTAACTGACATGCTCTCAATTTCTGTCTTGTTTCCTCTATCAATCTCCTCCTGCTTCCTGTAAAAAGTTGTCTATTACTCTGCTCTAGTCTTACAAGCTCCGTTTCCAACTCTTGTTGTATTTGTAGCCTTTCCTTCTTCTTCTTAACGGCATACTTAATTAAGGATCCCCTTATAAATGCTTTATAAGCTACCCAGGTCCAAGCAGGTGATGGATCTGATTTGCAGTTCTCGCCGAAAAATAACTCTGTTTCTTGTACGAGATATGCAACACAGTCAGGGTTTGCTATTAATCCCTCATCCAATCTCCATATTGGTCGTTTTAAAGCAGGAGCTTGCAAGTCTAGAACTGACAACAGTACATCATGATCCGACCAAGCACACTGTAAAAGCCTAGATTCCAACAGGGCTCCTGCATCTAAGGACTTTATCAAAATATAGTCTATCTTCGAATAGCTACTATGGGGGTGTGAATAGAAGGTGTAGTCCCTTCTATCCCCATTTGCCTCCCTCCACGTATCCAATAGACTGTAATCTTGAAGAATCTTATTAATTCTCTGGGTATTCTTTTTATGCCGAAGTGATGGGGTCGGGGAGGATCTATCCAACATATAGTTAAAGGGGAGGTTAAAGTCCCCAGTCCATATTACCCTATCATGGATCGACTGCGGTAAATACTTTACCATAGTTTTGAAAAAAGTCAAAGGAGACTTAACTGGTGCATAAGTATTTAGAATCAGGTAAGGTCTATCATACAATGTCCCTTGTATTACAATAAATTGACCCTTATCATCCATCCTAGTTTCAGTAATCACAAAGGGGAACCGCCTATTGAAAAAGACAGCCACCCCTCTGTGTTTACCAATATCTGAGGATAGAAAATGTGTGCCAAAATCTTTATGAAATAATTTAGGGAATTAACGTTTAGTAAAGTGCGTCTCTTGCAAGCATAATATGTCTGGAGACAAGCGTTGGTACATCTGAAATGCTGCCTTTTGTTTACTTGGAGACTTCAGTCCCTGCACATTATGGGAAATTATTTTAATGGACATTTAAATTGGTTTTCTTACCGCGTATATTCCTCGGCATAGTGATATTCTTAAATTTATTCCATAATAACCCTCTCAAAGTTATTTCCTGGATGATTGAGATAATCATATTTCCCTGACCACCCAGCCGCCTAAACAAAAAAAATAACCTACACACATAAAGCAAAAAAACCCACAATAAACAAAAACACCACATATGGGCATAGAGCCCTAGCGATAGGCCATCGTCTCTAAGTACCCTTTGCTGGAAATTCTCCCCTATCTCCTCCCAAACAAGGGGGGACATAGCGGGGGTACTCCTATAGGGTTAGCAAAATCCCGGTTCCTGCATAATTATTGAGTAGCTTTGTTTCTTCAAGCCGCTGGTAGAAAAACAAAAAAGATAGGGAAAAAAAACATGCAATCCTTCTTCCAGTACATTTTCTTTTTACAACAGTCACTTTAACCGATCTGGTTCTATATTAATCCTTGATCATATCGATCTTTGTCCGCGTGCAGGTGAGTGTGTAGCTGGACATTTTTGCTGCTTAAATGCTGACACTTGTGACCATTCCGGGTCTGGGCATAACAGGCCCGTTGATAAGTCCTTTGCCTGTGCTGGGGCTCCTCGAGTTCCTTCTAGAAGTGCCAGCCTTTCAGCTGGTGTCTGCATAATATGTCGTCAGTTTTCCCCACTAAACTGCAGGGGAAAAAAGGGGGACCTCCATTTATACTTGACATTTCTGCTTAACAGAAGGGCCGCAGCTAGCTTCATCAATCTGCATTTTTGTAGAGTTACTGGCCCACAAAGCCAAGTCTCTAGCCTCCACATAGTGCAGCTTTAATACAATATCCCTTACCGTATTAGGATCTCGTAGGAGCCCCAGAACTCTATAAATTCTCTCTATATGGAGCCACTCCTCTGGTATTTCTGGCAGCCGTTTACTCAACACTTCCTTCATTAACCTCATAAGGTCTGCATAGTTATAAAAGGGAAACTGTCATGGGACAACGTTTTTTTTTTAAATTCATCAGTCAATAGTGCTGCTCCAATAGACTTCTGCACTGAAATCCATTTCTCAAAAGAGCAAACAGATTTTTTTATATTCAGTTTTGAAATCTGACATGGGGCTAGCCATTTTGTCAATTTCCCAGCTGCCCCAGTCATGTGACTTGTGCCAGCACTTCAGGAGGGAACTGCTTTCTGGCAGGCTGTTGTTTTTCCTTCTCAATGTAACTAAATAGTACACAGTGGGACATGGGTTTTACTATTGAGTGCTGTTCTTAGATGTACCAGGCAGCTGTTATCTTGTGTTAGGGAGCTGTTATTTGTTTACCTTCCCATTGTTCTTTTGTAAGGCTGCTGGGTGGGGGAAAGGGAGGGGGGGTTGGGGGTTAGCGCGGGAGGGGTTGAATTCCCCTTTAGGGAAATTAATGGAGTACAGTAACGATTTAATATTATTTTAAATGACAACCATTTCTGTTCTGTGTTTTTAGCAGAAAACATAATGCCCCAATCTATGCTATGAAGGGCAGCCCTTAAAGGGGTTGTTCAGCTTCAAACAACTAGTTGTTTTCAGATAGATCACCAGAAATAACGACTTTTTCCAATTACTATCTATTTTCTTTGTGTCACCGTTTTTCTAATACTGAAATGTAAAGTGTAATTTTTCACCTTCTAAAGCAGCTCTGGGAGGGGGGAAATCACCGACCCTGTAAGCTGTTCTAAATTGATACATTTAGTTGATACATTTCTTATCTTTGTCTGCTGAGCAGAATCCTTGAGTTTCATTACAGGCAGCTGTTAGAATCGATACAATAGTTGCTAATGATCCAGAGATGTGACTGAGAAATGTATAAATTAAATGTTGCAAAATTGTAACAGTTTAGAGTCTGCACCTGAATTACTGAGCTGCCCATTTCGATCACCAGAGACACCAACATTCAACTTTAAACTTAGATTTTGGAAAAACAGTAGAAAATACATCATTTAAAGTGGACCCGTCACCCAGACACAAAAATCCGTATAATAAAAGTCCTTTTCAAATGAAACATGAAATCCAATTTCAAATTTTTATTAAACCATTCATAGCTGTTTAAGCTCTTTTAAAAATCTCAGCTGTCAATCAAATATTGTCTGCCACTCCTCTATGCCTTAGGCATAGAGGTGGGGCAGATAATTACTTTCACTTTCCATTCAGCACTTCCTAGATGCCACTGCTCCCCACACATTCCCCCAGTTCTCTTAACCATTTAATTGTGTAGCCAGGACATGGGGATAGACATCGGGTCCCCCATTCTGGTGCACAAACAAAATTCTGAGATGATGCCACAAAATGGCTCCTGTCTGCTTGCTAGAATTATCAATTCCCAGACTGAAGAAAACAAGATTAACATTATTTATATAGTGTAATTAATGTTCATTTTGCTTGACTAATGTGATAAAATAGGATTTTGAATATTTTTTTGGGGTGACGGGTCCACTTTAAAGTAATTGAAAAAAGTCTTTATATCTCGGGAACAATCTGAAAACAACTAAACTGAAAAAAAGTGTTTGGAAGGTGAACAACCCTTTTAAAGTGGTTGTTCACCTTCAAACAACTAGTTGGTTTCAGATAGATCACCCATGAGTGCTCCACCCATGAGGCTTCGGCTCCCTCATTTTCTATCATCATCTCCTTTATATCAGTTTTAAATCCTGCCTTACAAACAGACATACCCTCCTCCTTTTCTATTGCCTCTGTCCCTTCGAATCAAAGTATAGCGCTGATATTAACTGCCCAATAGTGCAACTCATTCAGCCATGTTTCAGCAACGCCAATCATGTCTTATTTACCCTCCAGCTCTCCCATTTCACCAGAAAACATTTACATAAATACAACAGTGGGATATAAATAGATTTGATAGATAAGATCAGTTAACCTAGATATCATGAACCGACATATCGTGGACAAATATATATATAGAGAGGGAGTGTGATGGCTATATACAGTATATAGATGGATGGATATATATTGGGTAGATAGATTAGAGAATACAAGATAGATGAGATATGTAACATAAGATTAGAAACATTAAAAAAAACAGAGAATGATGAATATATATATATAAAACAAAATAAGGATATACAGTATGTAACAAAATATTAAATATACCCTAATCTTACTAAGGGATTCATGCCTTCCTTTCCTCCATGTGCAGTGGGGTAGAGATAAATATAAGAGCTTGGTTGTGGGGTCCCTGGGACAGTGGACCCCTGTGTAAGAGTATTCAGTACCCCTATGTAAGGGTAGGGGGTGTATTATGTTGGCTGACTTGGGGGGAGTATATTAACAGTAGTGGATTTAAATCCTTTAGCTGGAGCACCCTATCCCCTTAAAGGACAGGGAAACCCTAAACATGAATAGGATTATAAATGTCATGTTTTATATACTGAAGTTATTGCACCAGTCTAAATAACGTTTCAGCTTGTCAATAGCAGCAATGATCCAGGACATCAAACTTGTCACAGGGGGTCACCATCTTGGAAAGTGTCTGTGACACTCACATGCTCAGTGGGCTCTGAGCAGCTGTTGAGAAGCTAAGCTTAGGGGTCGTCACTAATTATCCAGCAGGAAATTAGCTTGGTCTGTAAAATAAGCTGATGCTACAGGGTTGATTATCAAATTCTAATTACTGATCAGTCTTATATTGTGACATTTCTGTTCTATGTGTACTGTATATTTTGAGGTGGTCCCTAAGCTCAGTAAGTGACAGCAGCACAGAGCATGTGAATCAGCAGAAAAGAAGACGGGGAGCTACTGGGGCATCTTTGGAGACACAGATCTTTACTGCTAAAGGGCTGCGGTTGCCTTGGGCCGTTACAGAAGCATAAACATAATGTACAACTTTTCCATCCTATTTCTTTAGCTAAGCTTTATTTCTCCTTTTATATATACCAAACATTTTTGTAAGTATAATTCAAATGTATGGGTTTTTGTGCAAAAACATTTGAACTGTGGCAAAAATTAAAATTTGAACGATGATAAATCACCCCCTTAGTATGGTGGATCTGGGAACAGTGCGTCTCCTCGTCTACCATACTGAGAATATATGAACAACCTGTGCAGGAAAGCTGATGTGATTTGATTTATGTGTAACTCTGTCTAAATAGTAGCAGTGTCATGTTGGCAGTAAAAATATGTGCCACTTCTGAACTGTCCTACTTTAACTGGACATGTACAGTATATACATAAATATATATATATATATATACATATATATAAAGCATATATATGAATATACATACAGATTCTCTATCTTTGTCCTTCCTGAAAGTGAAGCAGCTCTGTTTGAATTATGTGCACAAAGACCAGGGTAAGTGTAAGTAAATGAGATAAAAAAAAGACAAAAGGTGTTAAAGAATTTATTCTGCAACAGAATTTTTTAAAATATTAATTGTACAAAATATCACGCCAACATAGATAATTAACAATGAATAAATAAGTTAATACCAAAGCTTTCACAAAGAAGCCAAAATGAGATTTGCAAAATACAATAGATAAAACACATACAAAATGTCATTTTACCTCCGATAGGAGGAGTTGTCGAATCTTACGCTGCCTGTGCAGCAACAAACTGCTATGCTTTTACTCTGGTGCCAAGCTGTAGGATGATACATGAAACTATATACAGAAATATACACCTGTACATAAAATGCCCATATTTAAGTCTCAAACTCTTTCACTCTGCAATGCTTCATTGGCATTTCCCTTGCAACACAACTTTGGCATATAAAGAATTGCTTTTTTCTCATTGTAAGTAAATACACTTATGGAACGATGACAACATTTAGGAGATGTCTTAAATGTACAGAGAAACTGACTTAAAAAGTAAAGCCTCAGAATAATTGCATGTTCGATTCAGCAGAAAAACTGACAAAAGTAGCTATAAAAGGACAAAACAATGAAGCAGTTTTATATTCTGCACAAGGACCTATTCCACACATTAGCCAATACTCTTGTTTACAAATTGTCTACTCTGCTGAGGTCAGCCCTAGGCCCACTGTTATCTCTATTCCATACAGAACACAATCCTGATTTATGGTATGGAATGGACCATTAGACTTATTAGAATTGTTCTTTCTAGACACTCAGTAAATTCTTATTGTGAGTTTTTGCAATAGATTGTATAACAAATAGACCTGTAATCATGTGTCACTGTGTTAATTTCCTGCCTGAGACACTGACCCTGGGTAAGATCTTGTATACATCTGTGCTTTTACACTGACTCTGGGTAATATCTTGTATATCTCTGTGCTTTTACACTGACCCTGGGTAATATCTTGTATATCTCTGTGCTTTTACACTGACCCTGGGTAAGATCTTGTATATCTCTGTGCTTTTACACTGACTCTGGGTAATATCTTGTATATCTCTGTGCTTTTACACTGACTCTGGGTAATATCTTGTATATCTCTGTGCTTTTACACTGACTCTGGGTAAGATCTTGTATATCTCTGTGCTTTTACACTGACTCTGGGTAATATCTTGTATATCTCTGTGCTTTTACACTGACTCTGGGTAAGATCTTGTATATCTCTGTGCTTTTACACTGACCCTGGGTAATATCTTGTATATCTCTGTGCTTTTACACTGACCCTGGGTAAGATCTTGTATATCTCTGTGCTTTTACACTGACCCTGGGTAAGATCTTGTATATCTCTGTGCTTTTACACTGACCCTGGGTAAGATCTTGTATATCTCTGTGCTTTATATACCGACCAGCAAGGTAAAGGGCGGAAACTAGTGTGTGAAAAAAAATGTGAGTCAATATATTGTACAGGTATGGGACCTGTTAGCCAGAATTGCTCAGGACCTGGGGCTTTCCAGGTAATGGATCTTTCCATAATTTGGCTTCATGCCTTAAGTCTACTAGAAAATCACCTAAACATTAAATAAACTCAATAGGCTGGTTCTGCTTCCAACAAGGATTAATTATATCTTAGTTTGGATCAAGTACAAAATACTGTTTTATTATTACAGAGAAAAAAGAACTATTTTTTTAAAAAAATTTAGATAAAATAGAGCACATGGAAGATGGCTTTTCCGTAGTTCAGAGCTTTCTGGATAAAGGATCCCATACCCTTATTGGGATTGACCCCAAATTTTTCTTTGTCACCATTTGGCAGGTGATAAATTAAGCAACAATTAAAAGCTAAAATCCCCTCACCCTAGAACACTGGAAATTAGCATTATTATAAGGCTTCATTTCATACTTCTAATATTACAATTAAATGTATAAAAAGTTATATAAAATGCATAATTTGATACAAAATGTTGCATTTTCATGGAATCCATATAAGTCAGTGGTCATTATTAAATGGGCACAACTTAAAAATGGCTATTTAGGAATGTTGTTTTACACACACAAATCCTAGAGCTGTGGCCAAAGGTGAATGTTCTGTGGCCTCACATGTTGTAATGGGAGACTGTATGTTACAATGACAAGTTCCAAGAGAGGGAAAAGTGTGATCTAGAGCAGTGTAGAAGACCCCCATTGTTACATCCAGGTCTAACAGATGCACAACGATGCCTTACAAATGCTTGAAAGAGTAACAAAGTGCCATTTCTATGCACTTTATATCAATTTGCTTTGAGATGCACTATAAATATATATCTAAAATGCCCCACTTGGCCTCTTTCAGTCAGCTCCTGACTTAAGCATTAGTGTAACCCACAGAATTTATTGGCATTTAGTAAAGAAATGAATATATTGTGTTCTTTTTCTGCCAGTTATTTTTGCAGCACTGAGCAGTTGTATTTGGCGAGGAAGCATCACTATTCAGAAAGAAGTATTTATATGTTCATAAGGAGGATAAAATAAACAATTGCTGCCTTAAACATTCGTTTATTTGATATCATATCTTAAAGAAGAAGGAAAGCTACTGAGGCAGTTTATTGCCAATAGATTAGCCACAATAGTGCAAGTTTGAACACTTTTTTTATTCTGAAGAATGCTTTACCATACATGATTAAACAGTTTTAGTATCTCTCACTGGTTGTTTAGGCTATAGCTGCCATATTAGCTTGGTGTGACATCACTTCCTGCCCGAGTCTCTCCCTGCTGGCTTGTGGTTCTGGGCTCAGATTATAGCAGGGAGGGGGAGATGGCAAGAGGAGCAAAATACAGCATGCTCAAATTGTTCCCTGGAGGTTTAAAGGAATTGTACAGTATAAAAGTAAAAACCGGGTAAATAGGCTGTGCAAAATAAAACATGTTTTCAATATAGTTAGTTGTTCCCTGGAGGTTTAAAGGAATTGTTCAGTATAAAAGTAAAAACCGGGTAAATAGACTGTGCAAAATAAAACATGTTTTCAATATAGTTAGCTGTTCCCTGGAGGTTTAAAGTAATTATTCAGTATAAAAGTAAAAACTGGGTAAATAGATAGGCTGTGCAAAATAAAACATGTTTTCAATATAGTTAGTTAGGCAAAAATGTAATGTATAAAGGCTGGCATGACTGTAAGTCTAACATAAAAGAACAGGACACTACTTCTTGCTTTTCCGCTCTCTCTTGGTTTACACTGAGTGGTTACCCTGTTTACCAGGCAGTAACCAATCAGTGACTTGAGGGAGGGCCATGTGGGACATAACTGTTGTTTTTGAATTTGAGCTGCGTGCTGAGGATCAATGGCAAACTCACTGAACAGTTATGTCCCATGTGGCCCCCCTTCAAGTTGCTGACTAACTCAGATTTAGGGAGCTGAAAAGCAGGAAGTTGGATTCTGGCTATTATATTAGACATCCAGTCACTCCAACTTTTATAGTTTGTATTTTTCCCTGACTAACTATATTAGAAATTTTTTTATTTTGCACAGCCTATTTACCCAGTTTTTAATTTTACCCTGAACTGTTCCTTTAAGATGAAAACAGGAAGTCTGACACAGAAGCCCATGTGTACACAATAAAAGGAAGGAGATGTGGTATTTCTATTGACAAGAGGACTCAGAGCAGCACTACTTTGAGGGTTTACTGGTGTATTTATATAGACCTTCCTTTAAAGGCATACACCTGATATTTTACTTTTGCAGACAGCAGGGAAGGAGTTGCATCACTCTTTAAAATCACAATGAGCATGGTAATAATCTGCTAAGTGTAGTGTAGTTGTTCTAAACAACTAATAATAGTTGTTGCATGTTGAGCAGTTAGGGTGAGATTTGTTCTTCTAGACATACCTGAAAGCCCAGCTTGAGGACAATGGGGAGGAGATCTAGGATGGATACTTATTTGTCATGCTACATAGTCTAGGACAGGGGACCCCAACCTATTTTGCTCGTGAGCCACATTTAAAAAAGAGTTGGAGAGCAACACAAGCATGAAAAAGTCAATGGGGATGTCAAATAAGAGCTCTGATTGGCTTTCTGGTAACCCCTATATGGACTGGCAGCCTACAGGAGAGAATGTTTGGCAGGACATCTGTTTTTTATGCAACCAAAACTTGCCTCTAAGCCAGTAATTCAAAAATAAGCCCCTGCTTTGAGGCTACTGGGAGCAACATCGAAGGGGTTGGAGAGCAACATGTTGCTCGCGAGCTACTGGTTGGGGATCACTGGTCTAGCAACTAAGGATGAATAATACACCAATGTTTTCCTGTAATGTATATCTGTATCTGTTTTATGAGTGAAGGGAGGACGCTGGCTATAGGTTGTACCTACAAAGGGTCAGTAACTGAAAAAGCCAGATTAGCACTGTTATACATGGCAAAACCAAGCAACTACCCACTTTTCTCTGTTGTTAATACTCCAGCGGCCGAGGCATTGTTTGTCTCTATAACTCTTACTGACTAACCATTGGACAGCTAGTGGCACTGCAAAATTTTATTTTTAAAATATATTGAAAATGTTTTAGGTTAAAATATTGTTTTAGTCAAATATATATACCTCTTCATCAACTGACAATAAAATAGGATAACCACCCCCCCCCCCAAAAAAAAAAACCTGGCAAATGCACTTGCAGGCTTTCCTTCTGAGGATGATGCAAATGTGGCAAGGTGGGAAAATACAAAGAATGAACGCAGGTCTCATTGCTCGTGGGCAGTTTTAGCGAACAGCTATACACTGTCCGACTTAATAGGAGGCAGATTATGGTTCTTGAAATAGTCTACCAGTTGCTGTGGAAGTTCTGCTAGAACCGCTTTAGCCAGAGTTTCCTTGGGTGCCTGAGAGATACAGAAGAAAGTTTTTGATATCATATTAGGATACAGGATCACAACATCTTTGTTCATTTCAAAGTGTTTACGCCAAGTTAATGAAAAACAGAATGTGGGAAGATGATGGAAAACAAAACATCAAGTTGTATTAAAGCTTGAATACGAGGGTGTAATGTGATAATGACTAAAATGGCAAGATCAAGCTACTCAAAACACTAATCCATGTCCTTATCTTATCCCGTTTAGAAAATTGCAATCTCCTCCTAACCGGTCTTCCTGACTCCCATCTCTCTCCCCTCCAATCAATCTTAAACTCTGCTATCAGGATCCATCTGCTCTCTCTTAAAAGGGAACCTGCTCAACCCCAACTAAAATCCTTAGTGTGGATAGCATATAAACTCCTTCTACTAACATTCAAAGACCTTCACTCCTCTGCTCCTCAATATATTCTTTCTCTCGCTATACGTTCCTGGATGTCTTCTCTCTTCTCAGAACCACCTTCTCATCTCACCATCCACATCCCCTGCCACCTCTCATCTCAAACCTTTCTATCTTGCTGCTCCTTACCTCTGGAATTCCATCCCTGAATTCCTCCATAAGGAACTCTCTCTCAACCTCTTCAAGATAAAACTAAGAGCCTACCTTTTGCAGCACTAGAACATTATTCTATCCTAGTCCTTGTGCACTTTTTCATCTTCAATTTGTGCTTGTATGTTTGCCTCCCAAATAATTCAGTTCATGTGTGCTCCAAAAGCGGAATAGGCTTTTTGTAGCCCCGGGTGCAGTCTGTACCCCCTGCCAGGGATAACTTACATAAATCCAAAGAAAACAGCAGCACTCCGGTATATTTGAAATGGTGATAAACTTTACTTAAAGTGCATTAGGCAATGTTTCGGGGCTACACAGGCCCTTTCTCAAGCCATAATTTAATAATGTCCACATGTGTTTAAATAATCACAAAGAAAGAGGAGTCACAGTTTCTCCCCTCCATTTTACCCATAATGTTTACTTCGGATTTATGTATGTTAGCCTCCCATCCACTTAGACTGTAAGCTCATCGGGGCAGGGACCTCCTTCCCACTATGTCACTTGCCACAAAGTACTTAAACTCTTTGATTCTGTATATATTTATGTGATTTGTCTTCACCATGTATACTTATTGTACGTCTATGCAATTTACAGTGCTGCGGCTCCTTAACAGCATTTTACAAATAAAGTTATACATACATACAAAAAGATAACCCCCACAATGTTCTAATGCTTCTGTGTTATTTTAGTTAATCTCTCTTTATTATAGTATTTGTATGAGTTCAAATATTATGCCATGCCAATACTATGTTGCTTTGTTAGATAATAGTGATAATCGACTAAAACACACAGAAGACAGGGCAGGACGGGCTCTTGTGTTCAGTCTATGATATAGTGTAAAAAAAGTGCAGGAAAAACATTCTGGTACACTGTCTGTCCATTCCATTCATATTACTTTAGAAGTTTTTTACTTACATTGCGAAATTCCCGGAATGGCACAAACTGTACAATATCACGTGATGCTTCTTCTCCAGTGTTAGATCTCAGGACTCTGTTGTCTCCATCTAGGAACTCCATGGCAGAAAAATCAGCATTCCCTACCCCAATGATTATAATGGACATGGGCAGTTTGGAGGCTTGTACAATAGCATGTCGAGTTTCATCCATGTCACTAATGACACCATCTGTTATAATGAGGAGGATAAAATATTGCTGCAAAAAGAATACATGATTCAGATGAGCTTGGTTTTCTCACAAATTGGAATATAACAACAAATAAGCATCTAATATCTAATAATCCAGCAACATCTGTGCAGAATGCTTATATGTAATTGGCTAAGTAAGCTGTCTGTCCCCAAGTGAACAATAGATCAATTAAATATTTAAATAAGTATTTGCATTCCTTTAGCTGGCCAGACACGTACACATTTTATGCCAATGGTTGTTTTGACTCATTTGTCTAAGTCACACCAACCATTTGACTGTTCGTATTAAAGCTGACCCTAATTTAATCAACAATCGCAGCAAAATTTAATGTTCCCAAGTGGTTGGCCACTGTCTTTTCATGCATGGCCAGTCTGCTGTAGGATCTTTCCTACAATCACAGTTCTATATACCAAAAGTTGTATGACTGTTCATAAATTATATGACAATATTTTGTTGTCTTTGGCTGCCTTTTGAGATGTTAAACGTTCATAACAATTGCATTCAGATCATTAGAGGACATGACAGCAGGGCCGCTCTGGCCATGAGACAAGGTGAGAATCTTGCCTCAGGCAACACAGAGCGGCCAGTTACCAGGGGTGGCAAAAAGCAGCCTCTGGTAACTTTAAGAGCCGAATTTCAATAGCGCTCACTGCACTAACGATGCGGCCCCACCTCTACCCGCTCCAACGCTAAAAGTTAGAAGCACGGAGCGGGATCAGGGCTGTTGCCTCAGGCGGCAGAGGCCCCTGGAACGCCCCTGCATGACAGTATGGCCTGCCTCAACTAACCAAGCAAATGAATAGCAATTGGGTTGTGCAAACATTATTGAGTCTCACGTTTGTTATCCCAATACCCAGATGCCAATTTTCTGGTCGCAGCTCACGCTTCCTCCTATAACAGCCACCTTTCAGCCCTTCACTACTCGGATGACATCAGGGGGGCAGATTTACTAAATTCACGTGAAGGATTCGAAGTTCAATCGAATTTTCAAAAAGATTCTTATTCAAATTTTCAAATGTTTTTGAAGACCACTTCAACCAGTGAATTTTGAAAACTCGATCGAATCGAATGATTTCAATGATTCGAATAAAAATCTATTTGAATATTCAGCTATTCAACAGTCGAAGTACTTCCCCTTTAAATTTTTATTCGACTGCCTAGTTCGCCAGATCAAAGCTACCGAATTGGATTTGGTTATTTTTTATCGAATAAACATATTCGATCGAATGGTTTTCGATTCGATTGTTCGACCAATCGAATTGCAGTAAAATCCTTCGAATTCGATATTCACATGGTCGATTTTGAGGGTTTTTTAACCCTCGAATTCGACCAATAGTAAATCTGCCCCAAGTCTTAAAACGTGAGAACCAAGAAGAGGGATCTGGGCTGGCTAGGGAACTGGAACATGTGACAAGAGAAACAGGGGAAGAGTAAGCAGAGTTGTGGAACAGTACAGAATCAGGAACCAGAAGCATAGACAAGGAAACCGGCAAAGATCAGTTCAGGCAAGGGTCAAGGAACAGTAGATCGGACAAGAAGCACACTCATGGACTAGAATAGACCTACATTGAGCAGTCAGAAATTGTGTTGACACTTTTTAACATCTGAATTTTGTGCTGAGTGCAATGTTGTCACTCAGCATATCGCTTATAAAAGGATGAGCATGAACAGCGTGCATTAGTCTAAGGAGCCCACTACCATTGCCACGTCCCAGATACTATCACATTTACACTGCTGGAATATTTAGCAGTAAATACAGAAATGCCCTTGTTACTATCATTGAACCTCCTAGCCATGAGTGTCAGAAGCTATAGTCTGAGTAAACTCTTTATCGCTGTTTCTTCTAAAGACCAATGTGTGCATTGAAATCTTTATAGGACTTCAGACAATAAATCACATAGTCACAATGTTTTCAATAAAACAGACCAGAGCTGTGCTTGCTACTCACTGCTGCAGCTTCTTGCTGTGTTGCTTGGGCAGCAAATCGTGCAACGTGGTTGATTATTGGAGAGAAGTTTGTTGGTCCATAAAACCGTATGTTAGGTAAACAAGCTGAGTAAGCCTCTATAATTCCTTCAACTCCTGAAAAAGAAGAAAGTGTATATGCTGGATACTCAGGTGAAAACACCCCTTTAACAGGAAAAAACTATATATATATATGTATATATATATATGTATATGCTGTTAAAATGTCCTCATTAATTTAGGCAAATACACAGACAGTAGCTAATCTTAAGGGCTAGTCCACACAGTAAGATTCAGGGAGATTTGTTGCCTGGCAACCAATCACCGCTTCTTTGGGGCGACTAATTTCCCTGAATTGCTTACCTGTGTCTCGCGCCCGCTAAAATGTAAAGTTGCCTGCGCCTATTCACACGAGGTGCTGCGTTTTCCTAAGTAGCTAAAAATTACCTTGAGGCAATTTCGAGCGACTTAGGAAAACACCGCGCAGCATGTGAAAGATTAGTCCCCCAAAGAAGAGGCGAATGGTTGCCAGGCGACAAATCTCCCTGAATCTTACTGTGTGGACTAGCCTTAAAGCTGCGAATGAGGCTCAATGGCAATGGGATACCCAGATTATAGTTTCTGAAGAATGGGCCACTTCTCATAAGGAAAGCATGGGCATATACCATGATAAAGAAGCAACATATAAGCCATCAGAAACGTTATTTAAAAAGTTAGGAATTATGCCTGTTGGCTTCTCCACCAACATAATGTTATATTTTACAGGAACGGTAAGCTTTGTATTGGAGTTTCTTCTAAACACATAGAATGCACAAGCTTTTCTCCCTCTACACCTTTGACTGTTCTTCTTCTATAGAAACCTGCAAAGTCTATAAGTTTGCAGATGATACAACTGTGCTTGGCCTTATCAAAGGAAATGATGAAACTGGATACAGACAGCTAGTAAATGGAATCATCGAATACAGTAAAGAGCATGACCTGGTGCTGAATACAGCTAAAACAAAAGAGATGATCATCGATTTTAGGAAACATCCAGTACAACATGATCCATTACACATAGAAAACTCCAGAATAGAGCAGGTTGACAGCATCAAATTTCTGGGTATACACATTGCAGATTCTTTAAAATGGACGGATAACACCAAGGCAATAATCCGAAAAGCTCACCAACATCTCCATTTCCTCAGGAAACTGAAAAGGTGTGGAGTAAATAGGTCTGCACAAATTACCTTCTATAGAGCCACGATTGAAAGCATTCTAACTGGCAACATAGCAGTGTGGTATGGTAGTATCACGCAACAGGAAAGAAACTCTCTCCAGAGGGTGGTTAATCATGCTGAACGCATCATCTCCACCACTCTTCCATCACTATGTGATCTGGATACAGCCAGATGCAGGAAAAAAATCAAAGACATCACCTCTGACCAGAGCCACCCAGGACATGAAATATTCATCTGGCACAATCCTAACTACTCACTGAGATATAGAAGGCCTGAAAGCATAAAAACCAGAAGCAAAAGACTATTCAATAGCTTCTTTCCAAGGGCTGTTAGGCTAACTGCAAATGAGTTTCATTGATAAAGTTAAATAGAATCACTTATCCAACAAATCACGCAGTCCAAATGATCTTTAAATCGTCTAATCTGGTCTAATTTATAATTTATAACAACCTACTCATGTTTACCCCTTCCATACATGTAAACATCATCATACACTGTAAACTGAACATGTGTCTTACTGCATTATGCTGCAAAAGAAATTCCTATGTACTCCTGGTACAAATGGCAATAAATAATTACTTGACTTGACTTGTTGAAATTCTTTTGTGAGTGATAATTTTGTGTGATTATTATTTCAGGTTTGCTATGTGGATATATAGTTAAAGGACCAGTAACATCAAAAAATGTAATTGTTTTAAAGTACAGATGAAGCCACTTTGGTTTGTGTGTTTGACACAGAATAACTAAACTCAGACATCCCACTTTTCCTATTTAACACAAAAAATCACAGCATGCCATCTAATTTAAGTGTTCACCATTGTGAACAATGGTGCTTTGGTTTGCTAATGAAAAGGTTAAATGCATTAAATGAGTTAAGATAACTTTAGATAACACAGTTTCTTCAATTAGCCCCGAGTCATGACACATTTAACACACAAATCCAAGTGGCTTCATCTGTAATAAAAATATAATGCAGTGTTGCCCTGCACTGGTAAAACTGTGGTGTTTGCTTCAGAAGCACTACTATTGTTTATATAAATAAGCTGTTGTGTAGCCATGGGGGCAGCCATTCAAAAGAGAAAAGTTACACAGCAGATAAGCTCTGCAGAATATAATGTTATTGGTTATCCATTATTTATCCTGTGCCATGTAGCCGTTTTTCAATTTCCGCCATTGCTACTTAGCAGCTTGTTTATATGAACTACAGTAGTGTTTCTGAAGCAAATAGATCAGTTTTAACAGTGCAGGGCAACACTACATGATATTTTCTTTACTTTAAAACACTTTAAAACACTTTAAAACACTTTAATAAGCCTGGTGACCAATCAGTGGAAATCAAGAGAGCTGAAAAGCAAGAAGTAGTGTTCTGGCTATTGGTTGGACATCCATTCACTCCAGCCTCTATACATTTTTGGCTAACTACAAATTTTTACATAACTTGAAATAACATCTTGAAGGCAAAAAAAAAAAGACTAAATGCAAAGACAGGGAGCTTTCTCTTGTGATTTTAAAAGACTGTACCAGATTCTACATTATATGCATAACTTGGATTCATCCTACTCCTATCTATTTTTTAGACTAGAGATTGACAATTACATGGCACTCTGAGATATAATTATGAAGCTGCCTGAAAGCACAATCTTTTTAGGACAATGTATTATAATCTTCAGGCAACACTTACTGAAGACATGTATTAAAGGAATGTGATTTGGCAAGACGGTGGTTGGATATATAGATTTTAAAATGCATCAGATATATGGCAGAATGAGCAGATAAATACAAAAATTGAGTGGCTCTGGCAATAATAATACGTTGCACTCAATTACTAAAATGTGTAAATTTTTGCCAGTCTGCTTTGCATCTCTTGTTTGACTTGTGATATAAGGGATCTGTTGCTTCCAGTTTTTGTCTCTTTGGGGCAAATCCACTAAAGCGCAAAGTGTCTAACACTAGCGCTTATTCACCAGCGTGATGTCATTTTGCAACTTCCCCCAATTCACTAACAGTGTCCCTCGTGAAAATTCGCTAGCGAAGTAGATAGACTAGTGCAACTTCACACCCTTAAGCCAGGCGAAGTTGTGCACTGAGGAAGGGACGTAACTACGCTAATTCACTAAGATGGACATTTTACTGAACGTTACCTCTTGCGCTAGACTTTACTTTGCCAGGTCAGACCAGGTGAAGTTCAATACAATAGATAGAAAAAATTTCAAGTTTTTTTTCAAACTCCTAAGTCCCAAAAAACGCTGTTGTCTTTTACTTTTTTTAGGGTGATAGTCTGAAAAATAGCCTAATTTGTTTGGGGGTTACCCTCCTTCCCCCCTGCATTTCCTAACATATGGCAACTCAACTATACAGTGGGCACATGTTTAGGGCAATAGGACAACATTATTTTATTTATTAAAGGTTTCCTGGGCTTGTGTAGTGCAATGTAGTGGCTGTAACATACACCTCTATTATACGTTTAACTTCGTGCGGTATGCAAATTAGGCATCGCTAGCCAGTAACAGAACTAGGTGTGGGCGGGCCCTGGTGCGGCCGGGCCCCCCCCATCCTAGTCTGTGATTGTGATTGACGCGCCGCTGCAGCGATTCAAGCTGGCTGTAGCGGCACGAGACTGCCGGGGGGGCCCAGCGGGGATGCGGTGGGGCCCCCGGTAGTTACTCCCCTGTCGCTAGCGTAAATGCGCTTTGCCTGGCGAAGTTACAGTAGCGCAACTTCACTACCGTTCGCCTCCCTGAGCGCAACTTCCCATTTTAATGAATTAGTGGCGGACTGGCGAAAATTCACCAGGCAAAGTGCGGCGAATTGTGGCAAAGCCATCGCTAGCGCATTTTTGCCACTTAGTGAATTTGCCACTTTCTTTCTTCTCACGTCTAGCTCTTCATCAGTTTGAAAAAAAAAAACACCTATATTTGATGTAACAACCAACATTGAATGAAATCCTGAAAAAACAAAGGTGAAATCCAACCAAGATTGTTTCACACCAAGCACTAACAGTACTGTATCATATACATTAACATATGAAAATGAAAGGCAACTGAAAACCAACCTGAACAGAAGGGACTTGTGGGATTAAAGTTAATGGCAAATTCATGAGACACCTGGAAAAGAAATGCTGAAATGAAAATTATATTCCCAATTACTGTGTAACTCAGGAAAGCTGTCATTTTTATAATATTTATATAAAGATTACTTGGTTTAATCACTGTGAGTGCAATAACACATAAGTGTATATTGTTGTGGAACATCCAACACATAGTACATTTGTTTCTCCTATGATTACAGTACATTAATGTCTGTTTAGAAACTTCACTGCAAAACCTGCCTGCCTTTAATCAATGACAGAAACCTACTGCTTTGTCTCTGTTTTGTACCATGCAGACACCAGGAAAGTTACAGTTACTTTTACATGCCCAGAAAACCTGCTGTACTTACAGGAGGTGCCAATGTGTCATTATTGCAGCTACTTTTTGATAAACATCTCTCTGTCTTTTAGGTCACACTGGGAGATTCGGGAGATTAAGTCACCCGGTGACTAATCACCTCTTCTTTGGGGTGACTTATCTCACCGAACTGCTTCAACCTGTCTTCTGCCTGCTAGAATGAAAAATTGACTGCAGCATGGCATGGAAACTTAATGTGACTTCGGAAAACGAAGCACCGCAAGTTCATTCATTCTAGCAGGCGGAAGACAGGGGGCAGCAGTTCGGGGAGATTAGTAACACCAAAGAAGAGGCGATTAGTCGCTGGGCGACTAAATCTCCCCGAATCTCCCAGTGTGGCACCAGCTAGGTAAATCCAGCCCTGAATGTGCTCCAGCCTCTGAAAATGCTTTATATTACTTGTATATTTTATAATATAGCCATTACTACTAAACATGAATACAAAACCAACAAGAGCAATAGTCAGTCATAGGTCAATATACCATTAAAGCTGGCTATATATTTGGTCTCTTTTATATTTGCTTAGTTTGACAAATCAAAACCCCCTGTAGATACACTTGGAGGAAAGTGCAGTTGGACCGGGCCAATGGGACACTGGAAAAAACCCAGAGGGCCCTGCCAATACAGGACTGCTCTCCGTGGCATAGCAAGTAGCACTGGGGCACCTGATGTCAGAATGGTGGCCCCGCACACCCCAGTCTGACGTTGGAGGACTGCAACCAGGGGCCAACGTTGCCTGTTAAAACTAGCAGTTAGTAGTGCAATCATATGTCAGATTATTTGCTATTGGTAACTAGGCCTGATGTTACTAGATAAAACCATATACTGTACTTCATAGACATGCACACAGTGGGAAACACGCAATATTGTAACTTCAATTTATATCTTGTTATCTGTACATTATTTGTGTTACCTTCCAATCAGGTGGAAGTTGTGCACCAAACCCCAAAGCAGGAAACAATTTATCACTAGAGGAAAAAGAAAAAGACAGAGTAACTCATTTTACTGCAGCCATGCTTCTTGTAGATCAATAATTATTTCAGAAGCAAATTATCTTAAGGATGATATAAAATGGGACTAAAGAAATATCATCGTAAAGAGTATGTAAAGGCAAAAAAATAAAATCCCATTTCTACTTTCTTTAATGAAAAAGAAACATATCTCCAATATACTTTAATTAAAAAATGTTTATTGTTTTATAAGAAACCTGACTGTATGCAGTGAAATTGTCCATTCATTTACTGCTGTGGATAGGAATTGTCAGACGGTCCCTAACTGCTGTGCAGGGAAACAATCATACTTATGAACAGCAGGGGGAGCTTTACTCCCAGCCATGCAGAACTCAAGCCTGTTTTGGTAATTTATGACGATCCCTAAGAAGCCCAGACCACACTGAGCATGTGCACAGTCTTGGTCTTGCAATGATGTTTAACAAAGTTGCAAGATGACAGCCCCCTGTGGCCAACTTTGAAAGCATAAATCATTTGTTTGATTAGGCTTGTGGTGCAGTAAGTTCATGTTTATGTTTAGTAAAAATACAAAATACAGCATTTCTAGCCATATTCTATGTTATACTTTTCTTGCAAAGCATTTGTTTTATGATGGGGTCAGTGACCCCCATTTGAAAGTAGAAAAGTGTCAGAAAAAATGGATAAATAGTTTCAAAAACAAAAAAAAGAAAAAACGTAGGCCAACTGAAAAGTTGCTTAGAAAAGGTCATTCTATAACATGTTAAAAGTTAAAAGGTGAACCACCCCTTTAATCTTTCAATGTATTTGCTGCTGGAAGCAGTCTGTTTCTCCCTTACTATTTTCTGTACTTTCCGTTCTGACTATTGAAGAAATGTAGCAGAAGCCAGCTGATAAACATATCAGTTAAAAAGCATGCAATCAATGCATTGTGTATACTAGAGTGCCGCATGAGGAGCAGTTGGCTTCTGTACACTTCAAAGGTTGCAACTAGCAGTTAGTGCAGTAACAGAAATGGACAGAAAATACTACTTTCAAAAGATTACATTTACTTTCAAAAGTAAATTGTAAATGTGTGTGTGTATTTATATATATGTGTATATATATATATATAATATACATATATAATATACATTATATATATATATATATATATATATACTGTATATATATATATATATATAAAATCTTCAAAGTGGACCAGCACTCCAACAATTCCAATCAAAATGGCTTTTATTCAAGCATCACTCACGTGTCCAACGTTTCAGCGCCCACATTAAGGCCTTTTTCAAGGATAAGTGCAAGTAGTTAGATGGTTATTTAAATACACACAAAGTGTGCATCAAGATGACATCATTAACAACCAATTAATACAAATAAGTGCAATTACATATTCAAACAGTAAATACGTGTCAATTTGAAATTTTACCTCAGGGTGTCACCATTACTGCATTTCTTTACATATAATCATATGATTATATGTAAAGAAATGCAGTAATGGTGACACCCTGAGTGATATTCATTTTCGTGGGAATTTTTCTCCATAATATGTAATAACTTGTAGTTTGAAAGAAATTACAATGTGTACAACGGAATAGATAGATAGATAGATATACACACACAGTTGTGTTTGGAATAATAGCAGTGTGTTTAAAAAATTGAATAAGTCTCAAAATCTTTATAATAGCTTTCATTTCCCTACACACAAATGCATTGGGAACACTGCACATTCTATTCCAAATCAGAACATGAATATCAGTCGAGCAAATCTGTGTTATTTCTTTACAGTGAAGTGAAGAAAAGAGAAATTAGAAACAAAATATTAGAAAGAATATTTAGTTGTATAAGCAGTGTTTCTGAGAACTTGTGCACATCTGTGTTACAAGGAGTCCGCCAACTTCTGGCACCTGTTACATTCCACAATTCTTCAGCATTTCTTGGTTTTGCCCCATAAACAGCATTTTCTATGTCACTCACAAGTTTTCTATTGGATTAAGGTCTGGGGATTGGGCTGGTCACTTAATAGCGTCAATCTTGTTATTCTGGAACCAAGATGTTGCTCATTTACTGGTGTGTTTGGGGATGTTGCCTTGTTGAAACACCCATTTCAATGTAATTACCTCTTCGGCATAAGGCAACATGACCACTTCAAATATTTTGATGTATTGAAACTGATCCATGATCCCTGGTATGAGATAAATAGTCCCAACCCCACAGTATTAGAAACAATCAGATACCATTGTGCTTGTGCCACCGTGCTTCACTGTCTTCACCATGTGCTTTGGCTTGAATTCAGTGTTTGGGGTTTATCTGACAAAGTATCATTTAACAAGTCTAGTGTGTCTGTTGCAGAGCTCACCCTGTTTGCTGTCCTCCAGCGATCGCTGCTATCGCGAGTTCCCGGCCCCTTCCGTACCGGCTTGTAATCAAAGTTATCCAACTCGCTTATCAGCGCAAATCCATGTTGGAGAGACTTGGTAATATCAAAATTAGGCTTTTATTAAAACACACATATACTAGTTACAGGAGAGCTGGGGAGCAGTACGCTACACTGTGTTTAAGTATAAACTATACCTACAACAGGAGGCTGGTTTAACATGGATAATAACGATTACTGTTGTATTTACTTGTATACCCTACTTTGCATATCAAATGATGATTGACAGGCACCTCATACAGGTGTCTTGGCACCATTTTTACCCTGTTTAAACCCCCAAACACTTGTGCACTGTTTTTCCCTGACAAAGGCCCCTGTGTGGAGCCGAAACGTTGGATCACCAATAAACCTCCACTCTCATTTGAATTTTTGAATTGCTGTATTTCCATGGAGTGCTGTCAATCAAGAGAGAGAGAGAGAGAGAGAGAGAGAGAGAGAGAGAGAGAAATGCATAGGTGGTGGACCAAACTGTGCTGATTTTAAAATTTTGCCCCAAGGCCAATAATGAAATGACAGTAGGGGCCTATGCAGATCTATCAAGTGAATACTGTGTCCACGGTCTGTAACCGTGTTCTGTGTATTTCCAGACCTGACTGATTTACAGTATATCTGGTGAATACTTGACCAGAAATTGTTCAGGCAGGTTATCGTCCTGGCTCCATACACAGCCAATAAACTGCTGGCTCAGCTTGGGCCAGGTTTTTGCTATGTAAGGCCAAACCTGTAATACAGAATATGTACTTTGTGTTGAATTGTGTCATCTGCTAATTCTGTACTTACGAATCATAATCCTGAATAATCTGTCCAACAGACCATAAGGCAGACAGGTATTCATTAGTTCCCATGGGGTTAATGTGATGCAGAGATGATGAATCTCGAGGGTTTCCATTTGATGCAGTAAAATCAATTCCAACCTAAATAAAAGATAATTTTTATAATGTTTCCACAATACTACAGACTGTTAGCTAACATTTTGTTTTTGCTGTTTCTTTCCTTCAAGGGGTTGTTCACCTTCAAACAACTATTTGTTTTCAGATAGATCACCAGAAATAATGACTTTTTCCAATGACTTTCTATTTTCTATGTGACTGTTTTTCTAATATTGAAGTGTAAAGTTTTCACCTTCTAAAGCAGCTCCGGGAGGGGAGACACCAACCCTGTAAACTGTAGTTTAGTTGCTAATACTCCAGAGATGTTGCTGAGAAATGTATCAACTAAATGTTGCAAAATTGTAAAAGTTTTGCTGAGCTGCCAGACTGCCAGACAGGAACATTTAACTTTAAACTTAGTAAACAGTAAAAACTAAATAATGGAAAGTTATTGGAAAAAGTCTTTATTTCTGGGGAACAATCTAAAAAAACAGAACTGAAAAAAAAAAAGTGTTTGGAAGGTGAAGAACCCTTTTAAAGGCAACCAGAGCATGTAAAGTACACTAAATTATCTAAAGTAAATTTGTATGCGACTCTAGAATGCGTTATCTCCAGAATATTTTACTTCCTCTCGGTCACAGCAATTGTTTATAATGTAAAATAAAAATATGAATGCAAGTGAGTAATGCAAATAACAGCCCAGGATGTGCTGAGAACTGACTTACTGTAAACATTAGCTGACATCCTCCAAGTATATAATCAAGAAATGAGTAATCTCTTGTTATCTGAAAGAAAAAAAAAAGTAATTGAAACACACAAAGAGAATTAGGTGACAAGTAGATTTTCACAAGGAATGGTAATTGAATCCAGTGCATCTAGCAATGCTGTAGTATAAAAAAACAAAAAAGATGGGCAGTATAATATGAATACACTTATAGCTATGCTCTGTCTAGCTCTGTGGGGGATGGATATGGAGAATAAGGTAAACCTTAACAAAAATAACAGGATATATGCCTTAATCAGGGGCTATCCTGAGGCAGCAGCCCTGATGCCGTCCCTCACACTGCACTTAAAGGATATTGCAGGTGCACATTTATAAATGTTTGAATGGTACATTCAGATTAGAATTTTTTTGTGTCACCACTTACAAATTTGAATTTAAAAGCACCAACTTAAATATAAATTCAAATGTGAGATTTATCACTCCTGGGGGTAGATTCATCAAAGAGTGAAGTTCCGCCACTAGAGGGAAATTCCGCAGCTCTCAATTAATTTCTATGGGATTTTGCTAGGCGTATTCATCAATGGGTGAAATGAAAGTTCACCCTTTGATAAATACGCCTTTAAATGGATGAATGGAGAGTGGCGGAATTTCACTCTAGTGGCGGAACTTCACTCTTAACTTCACTCTTTGATGAATCTACCCCCTGGACAATGGAAACAGTTCCAATGAGAGTATTTGCCACCTAAAACCTGCCGAGTTGATTAACAAGTCAACGGCAGAGTATTGTTGAACTATTTGAATATGTTAATTGACTGCCAGATGTTCAAGTTTTTTTCGGAGGAACCTCCCATTCAAGTTGTGAGCACATTAAAAATAAATTCACATAAATTCTACCTTTGATAAATAACCCCCTTAAAGGATGAGTGTTTCTTTTACCTGTAGATGGATGTACAATACCTGCTTAAAAAACAGTCCTTCATATTTCATATAATAGAATTGTTCCTTTCAAAATTAATAAGTAAACACAAGTTTTTTGTTTTTTACCTTGCAAGATTTAATAATTATTATTCCAGAATTTTTATAGCTTCGTTTTTTCTTCTGTTTTTTTGGATTGATACAGTCAAACTCTACCTGTTACAGGGGGAAAAAGAAAGTAAAAATTACACGAATATTAGGAAATCTCAATTATTTGGCCCTTGCAGTTATTCCGTTTACATTTGTTTTGTTATTATCTCTTACATGCATCTTAGATAATCTCTTTTCCTACCATACATACTCCCCACCATGCAGCCATATTTTTTTTTAACCGCCCCAAACTTTGCTAACCACTTACTCCAAGTTTTCTACTTATCAAAATATGTAATTTTATATTTTTAAATAAATACACCTTTGCACTATCCCTATTGGTATTGCATAGTCTAAAGTATTAAAACTGCATGTCTTTTTTTAAAACATCTACAATATATAAAACCTGTAAACTTAAGACACAAGGTATGGAAGACTTTCTCTTAAACAGTTGTAGTTTATTGTGGTGACTCCTTTGTAATAGGCAGACACAGGCACAACCTTTTATCCTCAACCTCTCCCTAACAAAGACTGCTGTCCCTTCCTCTATCACTACCAGTATGATCCACTGTATTTCCTGTTTCTGCTTGCTTTATTCACTCTTCAGTACCAACAACTTTCACAGTTCAATTTAGGAAGCACTGCCACCTAGCTGCCAAACTAATTATACATTAACTATTTAACAAATCACATTTTGTCTCCTTACACACCAATAATATCAGATCCTCCCTATTAAGTTAGCCCAATATTACTAAAGCCTCAACCTGAATATTCTATTCAACCCTAAATACCCTGGACCAGCCATACTCACCTTCTGTTAGCCCTTTTTAAATTATTCCTCACTTGGCTAGTATAGTGCAAAAGAACTGCATTTATTTTTTTCTTTTTGTTCTCTTTGGCCCAGTATTTCTGTAAAAGGTAGGCCATGTACAAAAGCAAATATGGAGTCTGGATTGTGCACAGTGGTGTAATGGTTAGAACTGCTACCTTGCATTACTGGGCCTTGGGCTTGACTCTAGGCAGGGCACTATCTGCATAGAGTTTGTTCACCCCATGTTCCTCTGCATAACTCTAGTTACAGACAGGTAAATTGACTCCTGATTTAACATAATATATGCTAATGTGACAGAAACCTTATAATCTAATATTCACTGGGGCCCAGATCGGTGGGAATGATGCATGATCTCTGTAATGGAAAAGGGGAAATTGAGCTAATTATATGACCATAGGGGACATTTATAACCATAGTGAAATGTGTAATTTTAGACATAATTGTCATTTTATCCATAATGCACCCCCCCATAATTCCAGTGGCATTGCAACTGCAGCTGATGCATTAAAATTGATGCACTTAAACTCAACCTATAATGGGATAAACCAGATGCCCCCCTCCCCCTGTAAGCTCCCCTACCGGGCCTACTTCCCCCCGGCAAAATGCCCCTAAGTTGCTACTTACCCCCTCACCGCAGGTCCTGAGCGTGGAGTTTGCAGGCGCCATCTTCTCCCCAGCCGTCTTCTTCCTGGATTCTTTGTCACTCGGCAGTAGGAGTATTTGCCGGTTCAGCTCTACTGCGCATGCGCCGAAAGTCACAAAGTTCAATCAGAAAACTTAGTGACTTTCGGTGCATGTGCAGTAGAGCTGAACCGGCAAATGCTCCTACTGCGCATGCGCCGACAAACGCTGATGGATCCTGGAAGAAGACGGCTGGGGAAAAGATGGCGCCTGCAAACTCCACGCCCAGGACCTGCGCTGGGTAAGTAGTAACTATGATTTTTATAGGAACGTTTTTTTTTTTATAGGAACAGGAGGCAAGAGGAAAGCATTAACACAAAATGCAACTATACAGAAGTGCAAGTACTTTTACTGAGTAAGCTTTTTCCTATAACAAACTTTATAGGGATTGCAGGTTCTTAATTTTTGTTGTTATGAATTATAAGAATCAGTTTTCTGCTGAAAAGAAGAAATATTTAGCAGAACTTACAGGTTGGAAATCACGAGCCTCACACATTTTGATCGCAGTGGTCTGAAATTCTCCAATAAAATCATGTCCTCCATCGTTATCATAGTCATAGCACACGACCTTGGAAGGAAAATCCAACAGTTTTTCTTTTTTCATTGTGCAGGGGCCTTAGCTACAGTTACTAAGGTTTGTTAATGGAGCAGCATGGGAGAATCCCCTGCCTGGTTAATTACTGGTTTAGTTATTCTCACTTACCAACCTTTGCTCAGTCAGCAACATCCCATAATATTAAAGCAGTGGGGCTAAAGCAAGTTCAGTGAGAAAACTGTTTTTTTTTTCCATTCGAATTATAACACAAGTCTTAGAAAAATATATGAGGACTCATTATCATTGCAAGACAACAGCGGGATGGTGGAAGGGCACTGAAATACAGTATTTAGTTCTCTGTTTGCATGTAGCCCTATTGATCTCTAATATTAAATGATGCAGTTTCTGGT
This sequence comes from Xenopus borealis, assembly GCA_024363595.1. Taxonomy (NCBI): domain Eukaryota; kingdom Metazoa; phylum Chordata; class Amphibia; order Anura; family Pipidae; genus Xenopus; species Xenopus borealis. The sequence goes on from CM044438.1 coordinate 27,536,113, forward strand.
ACAAATATTATAACTAAGTATGAAAGCTTTGAAGGCCTTTCTGTATTATCCATTGTGCGTGATGGAGTTTATAGCCACACACACTCACTAATGTACAGTCACTTACTTAAAATCTCATGTCTTAAAATTAATATTATTTTCTTTTTACAAACAGTTATATGTTCCTGTGTCTTTTGGATGATGAACAAAAGAAATATCTATTTAAAAGTGCTAATATTAGCAATGCATTGGTAACAGGATAACGCAGACCAATTATCTGGCTTGTTCTGATTTCTTCAACCCTATCATTGATCTAAAAAACCCCTGTAATTATATGCTGCTTTAATAGGTTGCAGAAGTAATATTCCCCTTTAATGTCTACTAAGTAACATTACATCAACTAGACCACAAAGTCATTCTAAAGCATAATAAAGGATTTATTAAATGTCCATTAGGCAACATGGCTCATCATACATACATTTATGTTTTTTTTACCTTTATAGGCTTCTCAATGTCTCCATTACACAAAGACTGTAAGGGAACTGTAAACGGCTTCCATACTGGGTCCAGTGTATATTTTATAACCTTGAAGTCAAAGGAAATGCTCATGCTGAATGTAAATGAAAACATTTGTGATTTTACATATGTGCGAGCATAATGCAAAAGCATCTACAATTGTGTCTGTAATTATGGGAAATCCAGTGCTTAATGGTGCATGATTAATGTAAGATGTAGCTACTTATCTGTGTGCAGTCAGTCAGACACTCCCCCCCCCCTCAAAGAGTACGGAACCACACAAATGCTTATATGAGACATATTGTGTGAAAAATAACAATGTGCCAGTGCATTATACTCATTTTGATATAGAAGAATTGTGCTTAAAAAGTAATGTTTCAAGCTGATTTATATTTCTGCAAAAACACTAATAATCCCTCCTTTTTCTTCCACTTCCTGTTCCTTGAATTCCCAGGCTGTGCAGGGGAGCCGGTGGCTCTCAGCTCACTGCATGTAGGACTGGAATCAATCAGCAGCTAGCATGACCTGATAGGGAACTGAAGCCTGTCTGTGCAGGGCTGTGATTGGTTGTTCCCCCTCTTACTGGCAGGGACCATTAGGGCATCCCCCCCCTCATTTGAAACACAGACAGGGACCCGAGGACATATATATAGGGAGATCCAATAAAGAGGCTATTTTAAAGATAATATACATTTATAGCACCATGTAAAAGCAACAGCATATATTACTTATAATTGCCTACAAAACTAGGGTTTTTTCTTTTATTTTATATGTCTCCTTTAAAGTAATAGCCAGTTGACATATTTAAGGTTCCTTCATTAGGCATTCACAAATGCTTTAAATGACCATGATTAATTAATTTTCAGTTTTTCATTTTTAAAGAAGGGTAACTAAAATATTAATGCTGACAACACATATGGCATTTGGATCAACTCTTACAGCTCTCCTGTGTAGTCCCATAAGCCCATTAGAAGGACCCAGCAGGGGACAATGGCCAAAGCAGCCAAGGTAGGTGGAATGATTTCACTGGGAACATGGCTAGAAAAACCCTTCTGGAATCGTGATAATAGTTTAATAGCTATCCATAAAATGATGGCATAGGTATTTCCTTGTACTAAGCAAAACGAATTCTGGGAATGAATTCCAAATGAGCTCCAAGAAAATCCCATTTGCATGGGTTTATCCTATTGGCTAAAGCTCACCCACTGGGTTTTCAAGCTAAAGCCAGGATAATAGCTGATCAGATTCCCAACTGCAGACCGGTTTCGCCTTTCTTGAGGCTCGTCAGTGCAGTGCAGAGAATGTCTGATCAGCTTAAGTAGAGCCACCATGTGGTTTTCCAAACATGTGACAAGGGTTGAGGAGACTGCCTCATACAGACTTAGATAAAAAAAAAGGAAGAGCCTCAAGAAAGGCGAAACCGGTCTGCAGTTGGGAATCTGATCAGCTATTATCCTGGCTTTAGCTTGAAAACCCAGTGGGTGAGCTTTAGCCAATAGGATAAACCCATGCAAATGGGATTTTCTTGGAGCTCATTTGGAATTCATTCCCAGAATTCCTTTTGTTTATCTAAGTCTGTATGAGGCAGTCTCCTCAACCCTTGTCACATGCTTGTACTAAGCACAAATCTAGCAATATTTTTTCCAAATTCACAGTCATAAAGTTTGTTCTCTTACTCCATTTGAATCCTTTTATGAATATGATAAAGCATCAGCGCCCCAAATTACCTCTGTCCTGTGGACCAGCATCCATTTTCCATCATCACCTTGCTTATTAAACTCTAAAAACGGATCAGACTTTCCAAACAGGTCCTGTAGAAGGTATCAACAAGAACAGGTTTAAGACTGACTGGTAAATAGATAGAAAGGAAGTTATGTACTTACTGTACAAGGCAAACAAATATATATTTTTTTTAATGAAACACGTCAGAAAACTCTAATGACCACACCTTTTTGTCCAGCTTCCTCCCAGCCATGCTCAGTGTTATAACCCTGTTATCAGACAGTTCCTGGGCAATAACCTAGAAAACAGATACATAGGCTGTATGAATATCAGGACTTTTAAGCAAGTGTGTAAGCTATATCCATCAAACTGACTTTCTATGCCATTTCTAGATACTATACATAGAATATATTAATTTCTTCTGAACACCTGAAACTCGTCTATAAAACCTCCATTTTTCAGAAAGACAGAAAGAATAAGTCCCCTGGATAAAAAGAGGAGCACTAGTATTATAATCCAAGCTTGATATATGCATCTTTTGTTCTTGCTCCATCTATTAGTCTCTAACGACTGAGAAATGGCAGCATTGTGGGGGTTTGCAGATTTCATATTAAATTAAGTGACACCGATTTTGTTATTAACGAAATTATCCCAATTTAATTATTCTTTGCCAACCCTTCTGGCAGTGAAGGGATAAAATTAATTGTTCTGCGCAGAGCCATTACATCTTACAATGTACTCTTTGTTTATAACGCTGATGACATAATGAAAAAAATCAGGCACTCTTGTCTGTCTCGTGCATAGAGGGACCTAAAGCATATTGTTATCCTGACGCCCTGTTATCTTGTTGCTACGTTACTGTTGCTACGATGCAGATTTTCACCTTTTACTTGAAACAGAATGATTGCTACCAGTGAAATAATCAACCGATTATCGCAGTGTGAAGTTCAAATAGCTTTTAAAAATGACACATGAAGTACAGAAAAAGAAAGCCGCTATACCGTTATGACTCCCTTCCCTGCTGGCTTTCCATTCCCCAGAATCAGAGGTCGTGTTATCTTCTTGCTGGATACAATCTGGAGAAATCAAAGACAACAATTGCTTTAAATAGGAGGCAATTAGAATATTTTAAGACCATTTGTTATTTAAAGATATGGTACATCTTACACATTCATATTAAAAACTGCTTGCAGACAACATTATATGGTACAAAGTTTGTTATGCACATAAGTGTTTTAGTATTATATATATACTCTTGCTGATATTCAAGACACAACTTAATTTTACAGATATTTTTCATGTTATGGTCAGTACAACAGCTGCAATAGATAAATGAGTATTTCTTTGTTGGTTCCACTTCTGTACTGGAAATTAAACCAGCTGCTTTATCAAGGGCCGACATGGAGCTTCCTAGTGTCTTTCCAGGATTTCAAATCTGCCCCAATGTAAGGGAATATATTAATGCATCTCTTCTCTGAATATGTGCACTTTATTTATATGCTTTATCTATCTTTATATAGCACCAATTTATTAGCCAGCAGTTTTTTCAGCATTGACATCTGTTCCTGGCCTCTATATACTTTTGAGCATGGAAGGAATCCAGAGTATCTATGCCAAACAGAAGCAGAATCAGGAGTGTGGCTGAGGACTCTTTACACATGTGGCCTTAGTAAGTATTGAATTGAAGATGCCATAATGCAATATTGATTGCCTTTTATAAATAAGAAGTAATCAAACTATTTTCCTAGTGTTTACAGGTTACACTGCTTAAGGCTCAATTACTGTAAGTGCAAGTATGGACTTGAAGTTATTGCGATTCACTAGTACTAGGTACTTAAGCTAAAACATGCTCTTTGGCCACCAGTTCACCAGTGACCCCTATATCCCACATTATAGAGGCAGGGTACAATTGCCTTGGGGCTCCTGTATGGAATCCCAATGATACCCCAAACCTTGGATGTTAGGGTAATGAAAATACATGTACTGTATAGCCCCTTCCATGTCTCTGACATCCATCTATTATTGAATATGGGTGGATGATAAATATAACATGCCGGTGGTTCACCTGAGTATGTCAACCCAAAAAAAATTTTTTTGCCTAATAAAAACATAATTCTAACCAACTTTGCAATATGCATACATGACACATTTTCTATGTTTTTTTTTTTTACAAATGACTTTAAAAATGCTGAATTTTATCAAATAAGCATAGGAAGGGAATGGTGAACTCTGCGTTTGCATCTGACAATATAAAGTCTGCTGTAATGAAAATGTATGTGATGACAATGTATGCAATGTAATGTGAATTCTGCTAATTGTCTAGTAACCAATAGCAACCAATCAGCAAGTAGCATTTACTGGCAAACAGACATCTGATAGGCTGCTATGGGTTAGTAGATGTGACCAAACAATACTTTTTATTACTTTGGGGTCATAAATTAACTACCTTTACTAATGTAAATAGAGATGTTTAATGTAGCTTTCAGTGGGTATATTTATAAAGAATACATAAAGGGTGTTTTTAAATGTGTTATGTGGAGCACATTTAAAAATCATTAACCCTGCCTTTCAGTTCTAATGAAAATCCCTGACTGCTTTCTCATGACCAAGTTTTTAGCACTTGCTCTTTGATGCCGCCCACAAACGGCCAAAAGTCTGGCAGTCTGGTAGATACTTCCCATAGTATTGTTATACTATAGTGCTCATCAGTTAGGACAAAAAGTGTTTGAAAATGTGACAGGACATATTTGTAATGTGCAGTCTGCACAAAGCTGTGGGATCAGGATTTTCCTGATTTACCACTGCATTACATATACAGGCTGCATGCACAATGATTTCATAGCAGGTGAGGTTGAAAAAAGACACATATCCATCAGATTCGCCCTTTTTGCCTAACTGCTAGTGGATTCAGAGAAGAGTAAAACAATAAATAAATTCTGCAGCCTCTCCAACTTGCCTCAAAAGAGAGTAAAAAATGTACCCGGATCAACTTTGTACTAAGGATGTGGCATCCTTGCAACAGGATCTTGACAAACGGGCAATGTGAGCAGCTAAGTGGCAAATGAGATTCAATGTTGATAAATGTAAAGTCATGCATCTGGGATGTAAAAATATCCAAGTACATTATATATAAACTTAATGGGACTGCACTAGGCAAATCCTTAATGGAAAAGGGCCTTGGAGTCATTGTAGATAATAAACTTAGCTGTAGCAAGTAATGCCAGTCAGCAGCATCAAGGGCAAATAAGGTCCTGAGCTGTATTAAAAGGGACATAGATTAAATAATGCATCATTAGTCCTTGAGGCTGTGGTAGTAGGTTCCTTTGAAGCTCTCGAAAAACTTGCCTACAGCTATGTAAATGAGGGAACTTTAAGCAAGTGTGGGAATACAGGGTTATGGAAGACATAGTACAAGTTGATCCAGTGACTAGTTCGATTGCCATCTTGGAGTCAGGAAGGAAATTTGGAGAGGCTTCAAATGGGCTTTTTCGACTTCCTTTGCATCAACTAGCAGTTAGGCAGGTTATATATAGATTTAAAAGGTTAAACTTGAATGGCATGAGTCTTTCTTCAACCTAACTTACGTTTCAGATAAGTTGCAGATAATATAAAGCAGGTCAGCATTTGTGGTGCTGGGAACATTGGTGTGCCTTTGGCCAAACATGTTTAAAAAGTCAAACCCAGAAATGGAAATAAAACAGAAAGAAAAAGTGTCAGACAAATATTAGTTTCAATTGCAGTTAAAGTTACACATAGCATTATAACTAGTGAAAATATGTAAGTATGTTAGTAAGTATGTTATTGGTAAATTGCTTTGTAAATTTTCTTTAGTTAGATAAAATGTTATTTTTAGGTTTACATTCTCTTAGGGGCAGATTTAATAATGGTCGTATTAGGATGTGAAAAAACTGCGAAATTCGACCATCTAATTTTTTTTGGGGGGGGGGGTCATTTTCTATCGAATATGGCAAAATCCTTAAAATTCCTAGGACTAGGTCCCCCCTAGGCTAAAATGGCAATTTTGCAGCTTTAAGGTGGCAAATAGTCGAATTTGAAGGATTTTAAAAGGCCAGTACTTCGAAATTCGAATTTTCAAATTTTTTCAATTCAAATTGAATTTCGGGCTATTCAATAGTCGAAGTAACCCAAAATTACGGCGGAATTAAAATTTTTGAAATTCAAATTTTTTTTCAAATATTCACTTCGAGACTTACTAATGTGCCCCTTAAAGTTACTCAAGACTTTTGCAATGCAGTTTTATCAACTTGCCAAACACCCACAGTGAGTATTAATGCCAACCTTCATTCCCAGGTTGGTTGAGGTATTATTGGATAAGGAGATACTGTAGCTCCTGCAATTTTCTTCTATCTCCCAGGGATTTATTGCATGGCTGGTTATGTTGTCCTTTACATTATTATGTAGACAGCTTACCTTTTGGCATGTATTATGGATGATTTTAACAAACACACACTTAAATAAAGACTAGCTGTAAAGGTTTAGATGATTTAAATCTACAGTATTCTGAAGATTTAGATAGATTAATGTGTAATTAATTTAAAGATGAATTTATTACTTAGTTTCATGCTGGACATTTTAGTCAAATAAGCTTACATTCTTTTCTCATTTATCTATTTTAGACTATAGATAGGTAAATAAATTAATAGAAAGCCAATGAATAACATTCAAGAGTAGGAATAAGTAAGTAAGACAGAGATCCATCTTTCTGGGAAAATCGGTTATTCCAATGTTTTCATAACTAGTCTGAGATTCATATATTCATATTTGTCTGTGCAATCTTAACTTAAGCCCTGTTGTGTTTTGTAATACCCTTATGGTGAGAGTACAGCAGCACCTTCAAGGCCTTAGGCATAGAGGCAGGAAGGCAATTACTTTCCTCACTGTTTCTTTCAGTTATATGAAGCTCAGATGATTTATAAAAGTAAGCAGTTTAATAAGTATAACTGTGAACAAAGCTAAATGCTGTTCCGCAGTGGATAACATTGTTTACCTATTATATCCTTTTAATGGGCCATTGAAGATACATTAGCAAAGTTGAATCAGAGGGAGAGGATCAAATTTTGTACCAAGGGGTTTGTCAAGACCAGTGCAGTAATTCTGACCATAAGGAGTTCAGTGAAAACTACTCACCATTCCAAGTGTGCATAAGAATTCCCCCAGGAAGTCATGCTCGTAGAGTTGGGTGCTTGACTTATCCTGGTCAAATAAGGCAAGTTTAAATTTCTGCACCTCTTCAAAGTGATAGTTGATGGTAAATTTTTTGGCAAACACAGGATTTAGGTTGTTTACTGTTGTTTCAGTTCTGTCAATCTAATAATACAAAAAAAAAGCATTTGTAACATAAAACCATTATTGAAGGGGGAAGCTGAGAATGCATGAAGTACACAGAAGACTGCTGTAAACGTAACACCTAAAAGAGGGAGGTTTATATGTCATAAGCACAAATTAGCACCGACATTAGTAAACTGAGCAAGAGTTACATGCTAGAAGACAAATTATGTCATTCTGATGCACTTGGTGTTAATAATCTTGTTAGAAAAAGATCTAGTAAGTGCAAGTCAGTTGTATATGTTGGCACGGCATGTTAAGGTTACCCTGAAAGTAACAACTCATCAAGAATGGTCTTGATGAAGTTCCACCCCTGAGAACACAAATGTTTTATCATCATGAAGTGGAAAGAGCTCACCTGCCACATTTCCCAGTAGTGTGTTCTTTTCCTACTATAAGATGGTCTAAATTTCAAGTATTTCTTAGGTCCATGTGCCCTGCACTTAGGATCATGCTTGGAATCCGCAAAGGCTGAACCAACAAAATGGTGCTGGGCAACATATCAGATTTTGTACTTTGCAATTGACATGATAACTTTACCACTGAATGTCTATACAGTCAGAATAGCATTGTCAGCATTGTCTTCTACTACAAAAAAACTCAATCATGCTGCATTGTTAGCAGTGCTCTACAAATTAGGCAAAGCAATTCTGTTGTAAATGCTTTTGCCAAGAAAATCAGAATAGCCAAATAGCACAGCATTCTCCTGTGTGTAAATCAAAGGATGCATCTGAGAGCACTGCAATGAAAAATAGTGTAAGATAAACCCTGTTTATAAGCACAGTATATGTTCCCTTTAAATGAGATGTGAACTGTCCAGCCTGGGCCTGGGGTCCATTTAAAGAACATCAGAAGCCAAAATCAGTACGTGCTAGTTTGTAAGACCCCATCCCCAGTGATTTCAATTATTAAATTGGGATTCATGGGTTCATTCCTCAGCCACTATAGTATGACATTGAATAATGGTGTGCAGTACAGAAATCACTGAGGGATTTATGAACTGCACATGGGCTTTCTCAGGACAGCACAGACGGTCATGGGAAACTGATATAAAAAATGCAATGGGCCATCATCACAGGATAGGGCTTAGAATCACTGGGGCTTACTTTGTTCTTTTATGAGAGATCATCATCCTGACTTCTGTCCACGCTTGGATAACTGTCTACATTTTTACTAGTATCAAGCACCTTAGTAGCTGTCTGCCTGCCCTTCTGATATTTCTGATACTTCTGAAGTTTTATATCACAAAAGCTACATTGCACAATAATCTTGCTGTGTTAGATAACAGCAAAATGACTGACCTAAACCTGGTAAGCTGCATTTTTATCAGAGCATCTGTAATTATGTTTGAGCTCCATACTTTGAGAGTTCAAGAGTGCAATGGCAGGGATTTATGGAAGACATATAGCTATATCCTGTAAGGGACACAACTGTATTTTTCCTGTGCATCTATTGAATGGAAATACGTAGAGATGTGATACATCAGTTCCTCCCCTGAGCAATAAGTTTGCATGAGAAAAGGCCACCTATAGCAGGGGACCTTTTGGCCCATAAAGCGGATCACCGCAACAGAGGCCACGCCTTCAGACTAGAGGAAAAGAACGTTCATTTGAAGCAGCATAGGTGGTTCTTCACAGTGAGGACAGTGAGGTTGTGGAATCCACTGTCGGGTGATGTTGTGATATCGGATTTTGGTAATGCCTTTAAAGGAACAGTTCAGGTTAAAAATAGGCGAAATAGGGGAGATAATATGATAACAGTTGTAAGGGAAAGTCCCCAGTGGCTGGAGAATAGTAAGTTATTTAAGGGAAGGTTTCAGGAAGTGATTTTTAGATGCATCATGGGAAGATTGATGAGCAGAGGGCACTGCAGCAGTAAAGTCATCTCCTGGAAAAAATACTGAGCCTAGGTAGTGTGAGGTAGTGGTGTAATAGTTAAAGAGGTAACTAACATGGGCAGCTATGGCCCCAACTAGGAGTGAGTGGGCATAGTGTTCTGAGTGGGAATCTTGCCAGCCAGGGCTTAAGTGAAGAGGCTAGATCCAGATAGAGCTGGCCAGAGCCCAAGATAGGTGTCTGTGAGCGTGTCCCCCCTGGCAATGTGCTGTTATGGGAAGTGTCATATGGAACCCTGGGAGATTGAGCACTGTAAATATGATTCTGTTCTACTGAGGGTCATGACAAATAAAGATAATGCAATTAAACTACAACTCTCTGCTTGTGTGTCGTCACTATAGGCTTCCCATGCAGAAGGCCGGTTACCACTTTTTCAAACCCTGCCTTGTCTTTCTCCCACTGCACCCATCCCTGTTTCTCCCACTGGGACTCTGATTTACTTATGATGAAATGCAAGAGACTCTTCTCAATAAGCTCTACTCATGTGTGGCATGTACACTGATACAAAAACGGTTTGATATTCTTCTGCAGTAATGTCATACCAAAACAAAAAGCCAAAAACAATGTTACATATTCCCATTTTTTACCATTACTTCATATTTATCTATACAAAAACTGTTTAGTACTGTACCTGAGCAATGTCATAAAAGATCCATTTTTACATTACCACTAATAATGCACAAATAAGATCTATTTAGAAGATAAATGAATATTTATTTCCACATATCTAATGATCTTATAGATGATGACCATGGGGTGTAAGAAATCTTTTTTGCTGTAAGAGACAGCAAAAATACCAAAGGCTGCACTGGAGGCCTCTTGGGGTATCAGAATGTATCTATGAAACACATCAACTTCCCAATGAATTGGAAGAGCCTAAATGGATATTTTGCTGTGAGGATCTAAAACTTCTAGTTATATTATCACTGAGATCATAGCAAAGTCTGTATTCTAGAATACAAATTTAGATCAGTAGATCTTGTACTTGATCCGATTTTATTCCAGATTATTACATTTATTTATATATTTACTTATGTATTTATTTATGTATTTAATACCCCTCTCACACATACACGGCCACACAATGCTGCAGGATAGGTTGGCATTTCACAAATAAATTCTAATAATAATATTCTAATCAGAAAATTCACATTGCATAACTTTCTACAGAGAAGAATTAAAATCAAAGACATGTCAATTAACAAAGGAAGGGGATTAAGCCTGTGACAAATCCTAGTCACACAATGTACTACAAATAGATATAAGGGCTATTATTATATAGAACTCATTCTCCCAAGTACAAGCACTTTACATTCTTTTAAAGAGAAAAATACTTTTAGAGAAGCAATGAAAGCCCCAGTAGGTTCCATTAGAGCCAGATTTAAAGGTCACTATTTGCGATGCTTAAAGCCAGGCACAAACCAGAGTGACATTACTCTCACAGTTGGGCTAATTTTATGGTAAATGTCCTGCTGCCTTCATTTACTGTACTATTTTGTGCAGGGAATGCTGCCCACGCAGAAAATTATCAGGCTGCTCTCTGGCCACATTAAACCAATGGGAAAAAAAGAGAACATCTCATTCTTTACATAAAAATGCCTCCACAAGACCGTATGTTTTTAAAATGCAAATTTTTCGAAAAGGAATTAAATAGTTTTCTCTTTACATGACCTCCACTTTCCCAACATGTTTTTTCTAATGTGTTCTATATACATTTATAATACAGAAAAGCCATGAATATCTTGTAAATTATATATAACGGCAACTAGTAATCAGTTATAAATGGTGACTAGTGATGTAATTAGTTAAGAACAGTGAGTAGTGATGCCATTTGTCACATGACTCACTAAAACTGATGTATTACAATAAATAAAGTATCCCTTGTTGTAAAATGTGAGGATATTATTAGAGTCGGATTGGGCCAGCGGGATACCGGCAATTTGCAGGCCCACTGAGTGCATGTGCAACAGCCCTCCGCCGCACTGCCGAGAGCGTGCGCACTACGTTTATCAGGCGACGGGCATTTTCTCTGCGGAGTGACAGCACGGGGGGGGGGGGGGG
>CM044438.1:27565265-27625807 GCA_024363595.1 Xenopus borealis
ATTTGTACCTGGGTAGAGAACTGGCTAAAAGATAGACTACAAAGAGTGGTGGTAAATGGTACATTTTCTAAATGGACCAGTGTTGTTAGTGAAGTACCACAGGACTCTGTACTGGGTCCCTTGCTTTTCAACTAGTTTATTAATTACCTGGAAGCGGACATTGAAAATACTGTTTCTACTGTCATATTCAAAACCATGAAAACAATTAGCGTAATCTGCAGAATATATGGATCAGACAAAAACAAGCTGATTTTGAAATGTTTGATTTTTTTTGTTTTGAAACATAACTACCTTCAAGATATTTCCTAAAGTTTGTGTAATGAACGGAGTGATATAGTGCAGGAACTTTGCAAACTGAAAAGAATACAGGAATGCAACCTATTATCAAGAATGCTCTGGACCTGGGGGTTTTCCTGATAAGGGATATTTCCGTAATATGGATCTACTAAAAAAATAATTTAATCATTAAATAAACCCAATGGGCAAATCTTTTAGACTTTTGCGTCTTCTCTACTTCTACACCGGGAAATTAATTATCCTAACCTGGAAACCACCTACTGCACCCACCTTAAGGCTCTAGAAATCCCTAATAAATGGAGTACTTCCTCTCTATAAGTTGACTTATATGAGCAGAGGAGAGTGAATGCCTATGGTCTAATACGTGTCAATGTATACCTCACAGACCCCCCCCCCCCTAGTTTTCTTCATATCCACTTTTTACTATACAGACCAAAAGCGTTTCCATGTATATATACCAAATGCCCATCTGTTTATTGCAGATGAAACAAGTAAATAGGTCAACTTTGTTACCTATGTTCAGCACAAGCCCTATGCACTTAGCTTTTGTTAATGGACGTATACAACTAGACTGCTCTTCTACTGAGCTACTACTACAAATCTGATTTTAAATCACCTTTTAAAACAATTGCTTTCTATAAACTAATGATACACAGTGATGTTTATGAATAAACGCTTAATTATTACAACTCTGTATTTGTAAAATGAAAGCTTTTTAGTTGATTAAGCCAATTTCCTGAGCAAACAGGACTTCCTAGCTTGAAGCTGAGCAGTATAGAATACACCACTGTATAGCAAAAAAAAACTCCTGCACAGCATATCAGCATACTTGCACAGTTGCACTAAACCTTTATTTTTGGGTGCAGCAGCAACAACATAAAACAACGGTAAAAATGATTCTTCATTGTCATGAACTACGTGAAAATAAAGCACTTGATCTTTCATAAACAAATGCAAGTCACTGTGCACACAGCCCTCAATTGACTGAGTGTGCAGAGATGGAGTACAGCTTTTCTCTGCTTTCTATGCTTTTCTATTTAAAAGTACTCTTTGGGAAGTTGATAGGAAGGATTTCAAAATTATTGTCATTATTTTATTGTGTGCGACCACTTCTGTTCTACCTAGTAAACTTCATATGAAATGCCGAATTAAATATTGCCCTTTGGTGCCAACTTTATAATAACAAGAAAGCAAATCCTGATACCCATCAGTGACTGAATAATACATCTATGGAAAAAGGGTATACCCTTGTTATACAGGTATGGGACTTATTATCCAGAATGTTTGGGACCTAGGGTTTGCTAGATAACAGATCTTTCCATAATTTGGATATTCATATCTAAAGTCTACTAGAAAAGCATGTAAATATTAAATAACTGAAATAGGCTGGTCTTGCCTCCAATAAGGATGAATTATATCTTAGTTGGTATCAAGTACAGGCTACTGTTTTATTGTTACAGAGGAAAAGGAAATGGTAAAAATGGTATTATTTTATTATAATGGAGTCTATGGGACATGGGCATTCTGTAATTCGGATCTTTCTGGATAGCTGGTTTCTGGATAAGGGATCCCATATCTGTACTTGCAAGAAGAATGACCATGCAAAATGTGTATTGTCTAAATCACAAATGATTAGTGCAAAGTCTATATATATTAGGATATTTATGTCAGGATATATTAGGATATATATATATAAATATATATATATATATATGCACTCATATAATTATACAGACAACTGTTAGAGCTTCTTGAGGATTCTGGGAGGTGTAGCACAGCAACTACAGAATTGTAAGGGTTAGTAATTAACATGAGATAATGCCCAGATGTTAGTCATAATGTGTTCGAACAAACTGCAGTAGATCTACTTTGGTAAAACAAAGCTAAAAAGAGAAAAGCATCAAAGTGACTTGCACAAGGTTGTATGGAATCGAGATGGAAAGAAAGCAGGCTGCCTTGCTTCAACATTACATCTAAACCAGCCGAGAAAATTTCTTTCCACTTTTATGGCACTGATGTGTGACATTTTAGCTTGTTCTTTAGAAAAAGAACACATTCACATACAGTGAGTAATCCACACTATTTCTGTGCATTTTATTATAAGCTGATGAGCCAGTCCATTTCAACGAGGGGGGGGGGGGTGGTATAACCACACAAGAATATATTCTCTGTTATCTCAGCCCATTTCCTAGGTGCAAATGCATCAGGCAATAAGATGAATGTTTGGATTTTTTTTTTCAACACTTTCTTTTATTTTGGATTTTTCACATAAGTTTGTTACAAGCAGTTAGTATTTTTGATATTGAAAAAGTTCAGCAGGTAATGTCAACACTGCCTTTCTATGGATAAAAATGAAATAAAACATATAACTTTGTATGTCGGAATTGGGTATCTCAGTATTTCTTTACATTTATTTTCGTCTGGGTACTCAATTGGGCTATACTCTATTGTCCATCTGGCGCAGCTATGTTTCCCTGTCAGATTTTGGGGAAGCAGCTAGTCCAGTTATCCCATATCTCCCCATATTTAGGCTTTGTTCTGTTACTCAGGGCAGAGAGATAGTCCATATGCTTTACTACTTCAACCTTGTTCTGTAATTCCCTGTCGCTTGGAGTGGTCGTTTGTTTCCATTTTTGACATAGTAACCGCCTGACGGCTGTCATTGATTTCCTGGCTTCTATTGTGTAGGTATGCATGGGTTTCCCCAGGAGGAGTGTCCATGGGTCTTTTTGTACTGTGGTCCATAGTACTTTTTGTAGGAGTCCCGCCACCATCTCCTAATAGGGTGTAATCTTGGGGCAATCCCACAGAATATGGGAAAGTGTCCCCTACCTGCCCGGCAGTCCCGCCAGCACCTATCTGACACTGAAGGGTATATTCTATGCATATTCTCTGGTGAATAATACCAATTTAGTAGGATTTTGTAAATATTTTCTTTGTACTGAACACATAACAAGGGTTTCTTGGCATTTTCCCAGATACCTTCCAAGTTCTTATAACTCAACTCCGTGGAGAACTTCTCTTCCCAGTATGTCATATATCTGTACCGAGGGAAGTCCTCCACAGGTAGTTGTATCAATATATCATAAATATTGGATATGGCCTGTTTTTGACCTGGCCCTTTGTTGCATATCTGTTCAAATGGGACAAGTACTTGTTCTTAATGTGGTCTCATATATATTCTCAAATAATGCGAGACCTGCAGGTATTGATATAAAGGGATATCATCCTGTTCCGATTTTGTTTTTAGAGT
The DNA here is from genome assembly GCA_024363595.1 of Xenopus borealis. Lineage (NCBI taxonomy): Eukaryota > Metazoa > Chordata > Amphibia > Anura > Pipidae > Xenopus > Xenopus borealis. The sequence continues at coordinate 27,568,816 of CM044438.1, forward strand.
TAATAAGTCCAGAGGTTTCTGATTAACCTTATCCCACATATCCTATATGTGATATAGCTTTGGGTGACTCCATTTCTTTATAAAGTCTAGCTCCGATCCCGGGGGGGAAACCTGGGTTTCCCAGTATTCCTCTCATGGGGGAAGGTTGGGATTGTAATTTGTGGTGGACTAGTTTCCATATCTTTTTGATGAAGTCTACTGCATGTAGTATGTGAGTCTCCCCTTCTCCTATTTTCCCTGGGCCCCAAATCAAATTGGCCAGATGAGTAGGCTGTTGGAATGTTTGGATTTTTATATTAATGTTACCGTAAAAGCTAATTACAACCTATTAAGAGTTTTACTTCCTTTTAAATTTTACATAAATGGTACAAATATACAGCATGACTGATTGTATGTACAAAAACATTATTTCTTCGTATAACAACATTTATAAATATTGTAGGGTGGTAGTAATGTGAGAATTGCCCTACCAAACCCTTTCCATAACATCAGAGATGGGTGGGTTGGGTGCATGACTTGCATATCACTACAGGATTGATATTATACTTATCTGTAAGTGGAGACTCCCTACAGCACAAGCTCTCAAACTGGGATCGATCTTACCCTGCCCATGGACTCCAATACAGGAATGTGATCTGTTCTCAAGAACAAATTATCCAGAAGGCTCCAATTACAATTCTAATCAAATAATTCAGATCTGCAGTTTACCCGGGTAAGGTAAACTGGTTTAAAATAAATGTGATTTGGGAACTATGGAATTCAAGACATTCAGATATTGAGCAACAAAGAAAAATATAGACATGGGCCATCAATAACAAAGGAGGAGTATTGAACAAAATATATAATTAGAGCTCCCCACAATAAAAATCACCCATTTTCTATTCATTCCTATGGGGGTAAACTGTAAATGTGTCACAAAGGGTAACAATTTTGCCCCATCTTGAGTTATTGATTACATTGCCATGACTCTCACGGTATTCGTCCCCATGTAGTATAAATGCTAGACTTCCATAGCCGTAAACTTACAATTTGCAGGTCCCAGGCTCTCAGTACTCACACCCCTCTCCCCCACCCCAGCTTTATCTTGAACAAAGTACTAGCACCCTAAGAAATTGACCAGAAAATATGTGCCACAACGCACACAAGAGATGTAACACAACAAACTAAGGACTCTTGGATATGTTGAGTTAAGGTGGCCATAGACATAGAGATCTACTCGTTTGGTGATGATATGGGTCTTTGGATTGCGGGCCCGCATCAACGCACAAATGAGGCCATGATACGACAGGATTTTTTAACCTGCCCAATCGAGATCTGTCTAGATATCAATCAGAGAAGCCACTGAATGGCCCCATGCACGGACTGTTATCACGGTCTGTCTGCAGCTTTTATTGGCCCGTGTATGGTGGCCTTTAGAAAGCATTATATATATTATCATGTGTGGACACAGATGCTAAGTTTTCATTCTTGATAGATAGGACATTGCTTCACATGAATTGCAATGATTAGCAAAGATGGATAAGAGAGCAGGCAGTTTTATTTAGCAACTGTCAGGGACCTACAGAGCCGCTTTCAATTTGGACAAGACTTGACAGTGTAGCAGATGTGGTTTCTCTCCTAGACTGGTTCAATGTATAAAAGCAGGTATAGAAGCCTCAACTGGAGCATGGACAGGTCATGTTCTGTTGCCATGGCAGCCTGAAAATAATTTTCGGTATACAGAGAGAAAAGCGTTCGATAGCATGAGTGTGATTCCCCGATAAACACACACAACAATACAAGGAGCACTTGGAAATGTCAGAGAAAAGCCTGTTTGTCTTATTTCATAGATCATTGGTTCTCTAGGATGTCCCAATTTAGATTAGGATCAAAGCATCTGTCTTATTCTAACCATGTTCTGCTGTTTACTCTGGCTGCGAAGTGACATTATAAAAATTACACATTTTACTTAAATGCTTCTTTCTGACAAAATTTACCATATGTACTTTGATTTATTCCTAAAAATGGCTGGCACATTAGTGAAATGTGTTAAAGGGAAAAGATGTCCTGTTTACAAGTTGTGCTCATCATATAAGAGACACTAAAATAGGCAGCCTATAACACTGCATGTGCAGCATATATCTTCTCTGTATTTTTCTTGCTTTTATACTACAGTGGAAGATGGCCATACTTTGTTTTTCGAAAATGAATCCTCGATTATACATTACAGATCTGAGAAAATTACAAAGTATCATGGAAATATACTGTTGAAATGGGAAAAAAAATATTTTTCAAAATGCATCAGTTATAGTGCTGCTCCAGCAGAATTCTGCATTGAAATTAACAAAATATCTAGCCCCATGTCAGATTTCAAAACTAAATATAAAACAATCTTCTGTTTGCTCTTTTGAGAAATGGATTTCAGTGCAGAAATCTGCTCGAGTAGCACTATTAACTGATGCGTTTTTTAAAAAACATGGTTTTCCTTGACAGTATCCCAGTCACATTATGCTATGTACAATGAAAATAATTATTAAAGGGGTGATTCACCTTCAAGTTAACTTTTAGTATATTGTAGAAGGGTCAATTCTAAGAAACTTTTCAATTGGTCTTCATTATTTATTTTTCATAGTTTTTTTAATGATTTGACACCATCTAAAAACAAATGCTCTGTAAGGCTACAAATGTATTGTTATTGCCACTTTTTATAAGTTATCATTCTATTCAGTCCATCTCCTATTCATATTCCAGTCTCTTATTCAAATCAATGCAGGGTTGCTAGGGTAATTTGTACCCTAGAAACCAAATTGCTGACACTGCAAACAAGAGAGCTGCTGAATAAAAAGCTAAATAACTATAAAACCACAAATAAAAAAAATGAAAACCAATTGCAATTTGTCTCAGAATATCACTCTCTACATTATACTAAAAGTTAACTCAAAGGTGAACAACCCCTTTAAGCAGAGTGACAATTTTATGGAATTGTGTAGCTGAATGCAAAATTCTGACACAGTAAGAGAGGCTAACAATATAACCAGCATTAAGTGCTGCATTTTTACACTGGAAATCTTTACTGCCTGAATTTGTCTCATTGACTACATTGGATAATGCAAGGCCTGAGATATAGTAATAACCCCAGCCCCCTCTTTACATCCCCCTTCTTCCACAGGATGGGACAGCAGACTCTTGATAGATTCTAGGGTTGCTTTCTGGGTTTTATTCTCCATACCATTTACACCTTCAACTATAATATCAAGGCTTAAAAATCTTCATTTAAGCATCATGTGTGGATGTAAAACATACACACAAGAGTTGTCAAGACAGCCTTTGAAACATTAAAATACAAGAAGAAACATGTTCTAATTAAGCTGGCTAAACTTGAGTAAAAATATATAAAATATATAAACTGAAAACAATATATATATATATATATATATATATATATATATATACACAGAGTGAGGAGGGGTTGAATTATGCTGTATTGGGAAATGATTTCTATGGGTCAGGCAATGGGAAATGGTTCCCTTTTTCTTTTTATTACCCATGAGTCACATTCAAATGTAAACAAAGTTTGCAAAACAAGTATGAAACATGGGGTTGACCAAATAGAGCTTAGATTGGCTATTTGGTTTTCATGAAACAAAAACTTGCCTCCAAGCCAGGAATTTATAAATAAGCACCTGCTTTGAGGTCAATGGGAGCAACATCCAAGAGGTTGGTGAGCAACACATTCCTTGCAAGCCACTGTTTAGGGACCACTGAGTTAGGGAAGACTATTGTGATTTCTTTTTTCAATATGTGGAATTATTATTTAATTTATTTTAATATTGCTACACTACAGAAAATATTCATGCACTTCAACTCATATATCTTTATGGACCATATTAGTATGAAGCAATAAGACATGTGTTTCCCCTTCTATTTAACTAATTATGCAGAAACCCCCTAATTGAAAGTATACACAAGATGGATTTTAATGGATAGAAAGTCTGGCGTGACCAATACATTTTGACACAAGGCAGTGGCCAGTAAATGCTACCTGTAGGTTGACAAAATGCATCCTCTGTGTCTGTTATTAAATGAAAACAATCTAACATAGGCCTGCACATCAACAGAAATAGAACATCAGTGTGGCATTTCATTTAAATATATTTATTTAGTAAAAATCATAGCAAGTCAATTGTTACTGGCAAGTTAATGCATAACAATGATATCATATAGCATATACATACCACACCAATTTGGTCACAACAGAAATGTTTGTTACAAGCGGATACCCTAGCTCCAAAAAAGAGAATTACCCCGACGTTTCGGCTTATCACCTTTATCAAGGGGAATTCCACTTGATGAAGGCGATAAGCCGAAACGTTGGGGAAATTTTTGAATGGTAATGGTAATTCTCGAATTTGATCAAATGGTTAAAATCGTTCAAATCGTTCGATTCGAACGATTTTATTGATCGATCTCATATTTTCTATTCGATCCTTCGACCAATCGAATTGCGTTAAAATACTTCGAATATCGAATTTGAAGGATTTTACTTCCCCAACAATTCCCATGGTTGAATTTGAGGGTTTTTTAACCCTTGAATTCGACCCTTAGTAAATCTGCCCCTAAGTGTACTTAAAAAAACATTTAAACATCAAGTAAATTCAATAGGATTGTTTTGCCTTCAATAAGGATGAATTTGATCTTAGCTGGAATCAAGTGCAAGGTACTGTTTTGTTATTACACAGAAAAAAAAGTGTTCTAAAAATGCATCAAATGTATAATTATTGTATATAAATGTATTATTATTAGCGTCATATTATAAGACAAAAGTGTCTAAAATGTTTAAATGCCAATCACTATATATAGGAGACTCTGTGGTAGTTCTGACAAAACGTTTTGTAATCCTAGAGCAGGGCTGTCCAACTGGCGAACCCCCTTCTGTGGCCCTCCATGAGAGGCTGCCTGCTGTGTATGATTACCATGTGTAAACTTTAAATGGTATAACTACAGAGAGTAACTGGCCCCTGCATTGTTTAAGGCTCAAATTCAGACAAATCCCCTTTATTGTTCACAATTGTAACACCTCTATTGTTCACAACCTTAAAGCACAAGGAAAGCCTAAAATAGAATAAGGCTAGAAATGCTGTATTTTGTATACCAAACATAAACATGAACTTACTGCACCACAAGCCTAATCAAACAAATGATTTATGCTTTCAAAGTTGGCCACAGGGGGCTGTCATCTTGTAACTTTGTTATAAATCTTTGCAAGACTAGTCTACATACACATGCTCAGTGTGATCTGGGCTACTTAGGGATTGTCATAAATGCTCAAAAAACAAAACTGCTTGAGTTCTGCATGGCTGGTAAGTAATGCAGTGGCTCCCCCTGCTGTTCATAAGTAATCATAAGAGCCATACTTACCAGCCATGTTTCCCTGCCAGAAGTTAGGGACAGTCTGACAATTCCTATCCACAGCACTAAATGAAGGGAGAATTTCACTGCATACAGTCAGGTTTCTTATAAAAACAGTACACATTTTTTAATTAAAGTATATTGGAGATAGATTTCTTTTTCATTAAAGAAAGTAAAAATGGGAATTTATTTCTTTGCCTTTCCTTGACCTTTAAAGCCCTGTACTGTTCACACCTTAGACCCAGACTGAAACTGCCCACATTGTTCACCTGCTCATACCTAATTCAAAATGCTAATGGGGCTCCAGCACTGCATCACTGAATGTACTACATCTTAGAGTGGCCCTGATAGGTTTCCCTGTCTCTTGGTCTATTCTTCCTTCCTTATGCTCTGCCTGTGTGTGCCATACTCCGCTTGCCCAGTGCCCCTTTTGTGTGCCATACTCTGCTTGACTAGTGCCTCTTGTGTGTGCCATACTCTGCTTGTCTAGTGATGCTTGTGTGTGTCATACTCTGCTTGTCTAGTGATGCTTCTGTGTGTCATACTCTGCTTGTCCAGTGCTGCTTGTGTGTAAGCCTGGTAGGGGTTTGTTCTGGGTGTTTGTTAGGATTTGCAAATAGTTATTAGGGGTCCCTAAGGCAATTAATCATGTGTTGGGGGGTTCCTGTATTATCCACAGGGGAGGATTAGACATACACTGACTTAAATTTTTTACATATGAGTGATGAAGGATATCTCTGCAGTGAGCAACAACCATTTGGTTTTTTGGTGTGCTACTACCATTAATGTGGATATGATCTTAAAAGTTCTTGTGGTAACATGGGTGTGGTTTACAGTGGGTGCGCTTTAAAAGGGGGAGTGGTCAACACTGACTTCCATTATCTGCCCTCCACCACGAAGGCCAGAAAAAGTCCGGCCCTCGGTACCACGGAAGTTGGACAGCACTGTCCTAGAGGATTAAGATGGCCAGTATGAGATTCATATGGTTTTCAGACTCAAAAATAGACTTTTTTTGTACCATGGCAATTGGTCATTTAGTTGATTGGACAGGTTATAAAATGTCTGTTGGCTAATGATAATATCTTTGCTTGTATTGCAATATCAACTGGTTACTGTCGTTTCTATTTCAGAGACATAACTTATGATTGCTGTCTGTCAATTCATAGCCAGAACATCATCTGATTTGTTATTTTTCCTACGTATTTTATCTGAATGTATCGTAGATTGTTACACTGAAACAAACGGTCTTTCCTTGTGCAAAGTATAAAACCTGCACATCTATGGCCAGCTTTATATTTGGTTACATTGTGCCAATCCATCCAGTGAGTGGGGGGGGAGAACTTTGACCCAAAAGTATGAGGAGTCAGCAATTCCCCATACAAATCTCTGCTCACGTTTTTCAAAGTCTAATGAGCAATGATTGTAACTGAGCCATACACTTCTATGGTCACTAGGCAACGGGAGTAGAAGTAACAGTAACAGAAATATTCAACAATTAAGGCATTTCAGTACAAAAATAAAATATTGTTTCCTAATCTTTTTTTTTTACACACACATTATTTCATTCAAGAGTTATTTTATGTTGCAAATACATGGAGATTTTCCATTGGCCTTCAGTTTTACATTTTTCTTCCTTTATATTCTGCCTCATTGTAGCCTGGATCTGAAATCTCATTGACAAAGATATCCAAAGAACAAATTGAATGAAAAGCTTCAAATCTATAATTAGCCTTATTTCTTTATTGCTATTTTTTTTGTTCAGGTCCTCTATTATTCATTTTTTCTGACTTCCATTATGGTAATTAGGATAAATAATCCTAACAACCAAATACCAGGTAATATTCCCAGCCTAAAAACTGCACAATAAGAACTGTAAATAATTGAAACACTGCACAAAATAAAAATGAAATTACTTGTTGTTTGTCTTAGAATGCCACTGTCTAAAGCAGTGATCTCCTACCAGTGGTTTATTGCTCCAAGTGGCCTCAAACCAGGTGCTTATTTTTGCATTCCTGGCTTAGATACACGTTTTGGTTGCATAAAAAACAGGTGTAGTGCCAAAAAGATCCTTCTGTAGACGGAATATTTATCACAACTCTTATTTGGTTTTTATTTTTGGGGTTTTTGATCTATTTAGCAATTTATTCAGCAGCTCTCCAGTTTCCAGTTTCAGCAGTCTGGTTGCTAAGGTCCAAATTACCTAAGCAACCATGATCTGATTGAATAAGTGACTGGGGTAAAAATAAGAGAGAAAAATAATATAGTTTGGACCAATTGAAGAGTCTGTGATGTCACTAAAGGAGGAGTTTGTGGGGTGGGTTCTGTGTTAAAAGGTGATTTGTGGTTATTGTATTTCACACTTGAAAAAGGATCCATGTTGATCCAAAACATGTCTTGATCATTAAATATTTTGCAGCAAAAGCCTGCTGAATTGTGTGCTCCATCCTATTCTCCTTCTATGTAAAAATAAGAGTGAGCCTGAATACAAAAAAAGGAGTAATAAAAAGTACCAATAATATATTTGTGTGTCGCCTTACAGAGCATTTGTTTTTTTTGTTTTTTTGATTGTGTCAGTGACCCTCATTTCAAGGTTGGAAAGAGTCTGAAGAAAAAGGCAACCAATTAAAAAAACTATTAAAAAAAGCTATTAAAAATAAATAATGAAGAAATGGTCATTCTAATAAATACTAAGAGTTAAATTAAAGATGAATCACCTCTCTAAGGTGAACTACTGATATTTGTAAGGATAGAAATCCCTAAAGGAAAATATACTCATATCTATATGAATAACAAGGGGTACTATTAACTGTATAAACAAAGTATTGGTTGTTTACAAAATTACATGTACACATTAAAGGAGCTGACATTCACACCAAGATCTATAGAACAGCACCATCTACAGGTTAAAAATAAACGTTGTCCAGGTGTGGCATATAACATGGCAAGTCAGATGGGTCAAAAAAGAAATTCATTGCTCTACCCAATATTATTATAATACCATTTGAATGAAAATAAACGAAAGGAAAAACATTTGCTGCAACTAATGTATATTTCCCATTTAAATACTGGCTGGGGAATTAAGTTGGACGCTAAGGCAATAGAGTTAATATCACTTCTTGATTTTAGGTCAGGTATAAGAGCATGTGCTGTAAATAAGAGATTTGTGAGTACTGCTGAAATTTTTATATTTAGCAAATATGATAGAATAGCATTCATTATGTTCAGCTCTGCAGCTGAACATTTACATATTCTATGTGACAAACTATTTTAAAGTTTTCTATGTTTTACTATTTTTCTCCAAATGATTACATTGGCACAGCCATTGCAGAGCAAGTGTTTTTTTGTTTTGTTTTTTTTTTAACAGAGAATTATGCTTTTAATTAAGAGCAATAAAAGGGGTTGTTCACCTTCAAATAACTACAGGTATGGGACCCGTTATCCAGAAACCTGTTATCCAGAAAGTTCCGTCTCCCATAGACTCCATTATAATGATATAATCCAAAATTTTAAAAATGGTTTCCTTTTTTCTCTGTAATAATAATAGTAGCTTGTAACAATAACAGTAGCTTGTACTTCATCCCAACTAACATATAATTTATCTTTATTGGAAGTAAAACCAGCCTACTGAGTTTATTTAATGTTTACATGATTTTCTAGTAGTCTTAAGGTATGGAGATAAAAATTATGGAAAGACCCGTTATCTGGCAAGCCCCAGGTCCCGATGATTCTGGATAATAGGTCCCATTCCTGTAGTTGTTTTCAGATAGATCACCAGAAATAACGACTTTTTCCAATTACTTTCTATTTTTGACTGTTTTTCTAATATTGAAGTGTAAAGTATAATTTTTTCACCTTCTAAAGCAGATCTGGGGGGGGTCGCTGAACCCCCCAAAACTGTTCTAAACATATACATTTAATGGATACATTTCTTATCTTTGTCCCTGCTGAGCAAAATCCCTGGATTTAAACGAAATGTTGCAAAATTGTAACAGTATAGAGTCTGCACCTGAATTACTAAACTGCCAGACTCAAACACCAGAGACACCAACATTCAACTGTAAACTTAGATTTTAGAAAAACAGTAAAAATAAAAGAATGGAAAGTAATGAAAGTAGTAGCCACTACTTTCACTACTTTCCATTATTTTATTTTTACCGTTTTTCTAAAATCTAGGTTTAAAGTTGAATGTTCGTGTATGCTGCTGGCAGCAGTATATCCTGTCTACTGGACCCTCAGTCCCCCACTGTGAATTCAGTCCCCTTACTACCTTAGACAGTTGCTATATATATATATACACACAGTGGAGTGTGTGGTGTGTGACATTTGCACATACACACCATCCTACATACCTTACTCATGAATAATATTAAATCATTACTGTTCTCAATTTATTCCCATAAGGAGTAAATGTAGAAGCTCTAAGAATCACCCTATGTGGCTTAATATAGAAGTAAAGAAGTTAATAGGAGTCCTGCATCGGGTCGGGTACTCGCGGGTTACCCGCAAAAACTGGCAGTACCCTGTGGGTTGCAGGTAGGAGTTTCAGGATCGGGTATGGATGCGGGTCGGTGGTTCTCCAAGTGGCGGATCGGGTCACGGATCTTCTCAAAATCAAATTTTAATTCTGCCAACTCCCGATGATGTCACTTCCGGGTTTATGGCGGCACTTCCTCCTTTTTTTCTGAGCATGCCTACTTCCGCCCCCTTCCAATGATGTCACTTCCGGGTTACAACTACATCACTTCCTGATTCTTGATGGTCAACTAGGGTTGCCACCTTTTCCTGTGGCTGAACCCTGACAGGGGGCGGGCCCATGACGTCGATGGGCGGACCTGTGACATCATGGGGCAGAGCTATGACGACGCAATCGCTGATTGGCCTATCGCTGTGTCAATCAAGCTAATCCCGCCCAGTTTTCCATATTTGGAAAACCGGGCAGGAAGTATTGACCCAGGCAGCCCTTCAAAATACCGGGCTGTCCGGGTCAAAACCGGACAGGTGGCAACCCTATGGTCAACAGGTCGCGGATAAGGTACTTGCGGGTCTGTTTGCAGGTCAGAACGTGGGTTGCGGGTACGGGTCCCGAAAAATGGACCCGCGCAGGACTCTAACAGAAGGTGGTTGTTGATGGTACATTCTCTGCTTGGAGTAAGGTTCTTAGTGGGGTCCCTCAGGGCTCGGTATTGGGTCGACTTTTATTTAACTTGTTCATTAATGACTTAGGGGAGGGTATTGTAAGTAATGTATCTGTGTTTGCAGATGACACAAAACTATCCAGCCCAATTAATTCCATCCAGGATCAGCTTTAAGAAGGGGTTGGATGGCTTTTTAGCAAGTGAGGGAATACAGGGTTATGGAAGATAGCTCATTATACAAGTTGATCAAGGGACTGGTCCGATTGTCTTTTGGAGTCAGGAAAGATTTTTTCCCCCTCTGGGGTAAATTTGAGTGGCTTCAGATAGGGTTTTTTGGCCTCCTCTAGATCAACTAGCAGTTAGGCAGGTTAAAAAAGTTAAAATGTTGAACTTGATTGACATGTGTCTTTTTTCAACCTAGTTTACTATGTTACATGTACAAATGTGCAAGCTTTTACACACAGACATCACATGGCTCAAGTGCCCCAAAAAGGTCAGGTATCATATTGGAATTTTTAGCCTAGCTTACAAAAAACACTGTATTTCCATGGTCATGAACAAAGCCAGCAGTGTGGAGTGGGACACATTCTGTTCCTGAAGGGGAATGGTTAGCCAGTACATACAGAGTTGTCTTAAGGGCATGAAAGATCCTCTTCTCAATATTTTCCCAAAGATGCGTAAATAACTATGCCTATGCTGAAAAGGTCTGCACATAATGCCTTCTTGTAATCTCTACACTACGTTATGTCTGCTAGACCTATATATAGACAGTTTTGTTTATCTTCATATTCCGAGTAAATGAAAATGTTTGTGAAGTAGATGTAATGCCAGTGTAATACTATAAAGCAACTGGATATTTTCAATGACTTTGTTCAAATGAAAGTGTATTTCTTTTCCATACAGATATTATTTTCAATGCTGAAAACACACTGCAAATGAATAAGAAAAGGCACAATGTCCACAGTATGCAAGCCATGGTTTCTAGGCAACAGAATCTTGTTAAAACTGTCCATGTTCTATAAGTTGTGACATCACAGAGGTCATGAGGTCATCACTGAAAAGGAAAGGAATTTTTTTTGTGTAGAAAATTTATGGAAAAAGACATAAAATAACTAGGGCATCTCATGAGAATCCTTCAAGAGAATATTATTATAGAAATTATTCCCTATTAAGATCTTTGAAATAGAAAAATGAATTAAACTATTTAAATTATTTAATTTTTGCAAAAACACACGTACAGTTTTGCAAAAGCACACGCCACTGAGCAGTAAATACAGAAAAGGGTGATTAGCCCATTTATAGTTGTGCTATCAGTCCATCAGCCAAAACACTTGTTTCCTTTGAAGCATGCATACACTGAGCTTAAAAAGCTATTAAAGGTATATGATCCGTTATCCAGAAACCTGATATCCAGAAAGCTCCAAATTACGGAAAGGCTGTCTCCCATAGACTCCATTACAATCAAATTATACAAATTTTTAGAAACATTTCCTTTTTCTCTGTAATAATAAAATAGTACCTTGTACATAATCCAAACTAAGATATGCTTAATCGTTATTGGGAGCAGAACCAGCCTATTGGGTTTATTTAATGTTTACAATATTTTCTAGTACATTTAAGGTATAAAGATCCAAATTATGGAAAGGTCCATTATCCGGAAAACCTCAGGTCTCGAGCATTCTGGATAATAGGTCCCATGCCAGTATAGTAAGGTGAGACTGATTTTTATTTACCCTTAAAGACATAGTAAGGAATTAATAAATTCTGTACTTTCTACTAATGAAAAGAACCAGTACTAATGAAAGAACCAGTAGCAAATTAACATTATTAACAGCATGCCTGTAATTGAAATCTGTTAACAGTAACTCTTGAATACAGTTATGGGACCTATTATTCAGAAGACCTGGGGATTTCTGGATATCATTCTGTAACTTGGATCTTCATACCTTAACTACAAAATCATGTAAATATCAAATAAACACAATAGGCTGGTTCTGCTTCCAGTAAGGATTAATTATAGCATAGCTTGGATCATGTACAAGGCACTGTTTTATTCTTACAGAGAAAAAGGAAATCATTTTTAAAAATTGAGATAATTTTAAGACAACTGTACATATTTTCTGTAATACACAAGGAATCACCCTGTGCAGTGTGCACACAATATTTAGAATATATATTTTTAGGTAGGATTGTAGGGCAACCAATTTATACTTGGCCTTCACTATTTATTTGTAAGGTTTGCATCTTTAAATTTATATATTGTTTTTGTTGATAGCTTGGCAGTTAAGTAGAGATTGAGGGTACTGATCCTAATAACCAGCAGAAGGTGAGGGGCCCATGCAGAGAAATAAACCATAATAAATATCAATGACAATGAAGAGCCAGCATCCCATTAATTCTCCTTTCTGCTTCTATTGACCTTGGTCACCATACAACATTGTTAAATTACAAATTGGAGAGAGGATGAATTATTAAACAGAAAATATACCAAATTTTAATATTCAGTTGGGGTTACGCAAAACAGAAGTAAAAACACTCTCTGAACTAACTGAAAAAAGAAATATAAATATGTATTTTTAGTTAATGCTTATGACACACAACAATTTTTGTGCTTTTTTTAAAGTTCAGATTTTGGTGCATCCATAAACTAAGACTATCCCATCTTTATATCTCTCCACTGCCTCCGCTCCAAGCTCCCTCCCCACAACATCTAATCCATGCAAAAGTTTTCACTATCACTATCCAAGTTAACTATACACAGTAGACTGCACTATGTGTTGTGTACAAAGACAGCACACAGAGGAGATACAATTTCAAAAATAAATAACCACTAGATAAGGTGATATTCATGTGGTTACTTAGGGTTGTGACATATGGGCAGATTAGGGGAGATTTAGTCGTCTGGCGATTAATCGCATCTTCTGCGAGGTGACAATCTCCCTGAACTGCCTGCTCCCTGCCTGCCGCCTGTTTAAATGAAGAAACGCCAGCGACCAGCGTCTATGCACTCGCGGCTTTTCGATTTCCAGAATCACCAAGCAACTAACTCTCCCCGTCTGCCCCAACCTTTAGTGTTTACATAATAAGCAAAAATGAGGTCATTTTTAGGTACATTTCAGGTTACATTAACCATAATCTAACTCTTCTCAGCAACAGCATAGACTTTCTAGTCTATAGGGCAGGGATCCCCAACCTTTTGAACCCGTGAGCAACATCAGACGTAAAATGAGTTGGGGAGCAACACAAGCATGAAAATGTTCTTGGGGGGCCAAATAAGTGCTGTGATTGGCCATTTGGTAGCCCCTATGTAGATTGTCAACCTACATTGAGGCTCTGTTTGGCAGTGCACCTAGTTTTTATACAACTAAAACTTGCCTCCAAGTCTGGAATTCAAAAATAAACTCCTGATTTGAGACCACTGGGAGCAACATCCAATGGGTTGGAGAGCAACATGTTGCTCACGAGCTACTGGTTGGGGATCACTGCTATAGGGTATTCCAGAAAACAGACATTTTAGGCAGGAAAGTGTGTTTTCTCCCCTGGTTATCTCCCTTCGCATACAAAAGAGTGATCCCCTTACATTTTATTACAATAAAAAGAAACAGCAACAGAGCAAGTTGTTTTTTAAAGGGGAACTATCGCGAAAATAAAAATGTAATATAAGCTTCATCATACTGAAATAAGAAACTTTCTCAATACAATCAATTAAATATTCTGCATTGTTACTAAAATAATAACGTTTATCTTCACTATCCCTCTCTCAGCATCTGCTTCTCTTCATTCTGTCTTCTTGCAGCAGTTATATGTCAGATAATCATTGACAGTTAGATCCTATATCTAGCAGATGAATTAGAGCTCACTCAAATAACTGATTCCAGTACAAACAAAATATAACAATATAACTGCCTTTTGCACAAATCCTGTATGTAGAGAGAAATTATGTCTGGTGAGCTCTAATACATCTTCTAGGCAAAATAAGCCCCCTATAAGATAAAATTGGATCTAATGTTTAATGAATATCTGACACCCAACTGCTGCATGAAGAAAGAATGAAGAGAAACGTGCTGAGAGAGGGATAGTGAGGATGAACTTGATTATTTCAGAAACAGTACAGATTTTTTAACTGAGTATATTTAGAAAACATATTTCAGTATGATGATGCTTATATTAAATTCTCAATTTTGTTATATTTCATGTGAAATGAGCACGCTGTTTTACAGCTGGTATAATTTTCTACCAAAATTGTAGGCTGTAGGAAAATACTCAGGAAGTGACTTCAGAGGGGAGGAGTTAGGGCAATAGCATATGCACTTCTGTCAAATATAACACACCTCTGAATAGTAAAAAGTAAAAAAGTAATAGCTTGATATATATGTATGTAAATCTTTAATACACCAGCCCCCACTAATATATATACCATTTATTCACAATTTATGGAATTACCGCTTTTCCACAAACATTATAAGGAAAATTTATTTTAAAGGGGTTGTTCACCTTTGCGTTAACTTTTAGTATAATGTAGAGAGTGATATTCTGAGACAATTTGCAATTGGTTTTCATTTTTTATTGTTTGTGGTTTTATAGTTATTTAGCTTTTTACTCAGCAGCTCTCTATTTTGCAGTGTCAGCAATTTGGTTTCTAGGGTACAAATTACCCTAGCAACCCAGCATTGATTTGAATAAGAGACTGGAATATGAATAGGAGAGGGACTGAATAGAATGATAAGTAATAAAAAGTGGCAATAACAATACATTTGTAGCTTTACAGAGCATTTGTTTTTAGATGGTGTCAATGATCCCCATTTGAAAGCTGCAAAAAAATATAAGAAAATTGCAAATAATTAAAAAAACTATGAAAAATAAATAATGAAGACCAATTGAAAAGTTTCTTAGAATTGGCCCTTCTACAATATGCCAAAAGTTAACTTGAAGGTGAACCACCCCTTAACCATTTGTGTCTACAGCACAGGCTGCAAAGAAGGTCCAGCACTGCAAAATCATTTTGTAAACTAAGATTCAAATATAAATGCCAACTAGTCCAGTTCCCTCTACACTGCAAATAAAACTGTGCTAAAAAGGCATGTTTTGGCCAAAAGTTTATATATCCTTCCAAGATGCCAGCAATTTGCCAGTTTCCCTGCAGTACTGAGCATGGCACACACTGCACTGTTATACCACGTTTGATTCATAAGTTGTGGCCTTCCAACTGTTGCTGAAACAAAACCCATGATGAACCCCAGAGCATGATGTAGTTCAGCAACACCAAGGGGCAGTAGACAAGGAGGGGGTGGGTATGTGTGCTGGAGCAAGTAATGCCCGTGGGAAGAAGAGGCAAGGGACAAGGGACCTATTACAGTCGATAAGAAAACGTGAGCGATCAGGCAGATTGGGTTAAACAGCAGGACACAGTGCGTCAGACCACGTCATCTTCCAGCTGTGCGTCACAGGGAAAGTCGCAAGGACACTTTCTATAAAGACTTTGCTCATTCATCCCCCAGTAATTTGGTTATAATTAAGAAATGCGCACTAAGTATCAGTTCTGACCTGCTCTGCTCAGTTAACGCTAAAAGTGCAGCACAGCCCTCCCTACAGCGCAGAGAGCAGTGCCATGGAGCCGCAAGCTTAATAAGGCACAGAGCACATGTAACAAGCATACAGCTCAGAGCAAGAAGCTGACACGGGTCTGAGGGGCAAGTTAGGGCATTTGCCGGGGAACAATTTATTGCCGACACTCACCGTTTGATATCACAGCGCTTCCCCAGTCTCTCCGACCAGTGCCATGTGAGACACTGCCCCGGGCTCCTGGCACAAGGATTGCAGACACTTCTTTTTCCCCCGGTAGCTACTTGTGCGCTCAGCGTTCTCTGTCAGGCTGCCGGGGACGTTATCCTGCAGTCTATCCGACTGTCTCTCTGCCCCTGTCCCGCGCTGTCTCACAGCCTCAGCAGCTGTCTCCTCCCCTCTGGGTGGGAAGAAGAAAACGCTTAAACGCTCATAACCCGGAGTGGAGCCAACTGCCCTCCTCGCACTGACACTTCTCTTTGCTTCCTTCCTACTCTGCGTCTGCCCTGGCGCTAATTTATATATTTCTCTAACCCCTAATCCATGGGACCATCACGATAACTGTCCACGTCTTACCTGAACCCCATGGCTACCTGCGCTCCATGATGTCACCCATCTGTCTGCTACTTCTATCTGTACCTTCTCACCCTCAACCTTCTCCTTCCTAGTTATTATATATGCACTCCACTGCCAGTTATCTTCCAACTATGCCCTTTCCCTCCAGCATATGTTCTTCTACCTGATGCTGAACACACATCACCTGCCCCCAATTGCATTTCTAATCTTCCCTCTTTTTTGTCTGTCCACCAACGTACTGTATGTACATTTCTATTCTGCTTTCCTTGTCTTTTTGTGATTTTCTTTGGCCGTTTCTTCTCCCCTGTCTCACCTTCAACCTTGTAATAAAAAAACCATACTCCCCACGCACAACCTCCCCTCCTCCAGGGGGGGGGGCAGTTAGGCTGGGGGCGGGAGAAAAGGGAGGGGGGGTCTATGTTTGGTGGGAGGTACAGGTTTTTTATTACAGGGTTGAATTCGCCTTTCAAGTGATTTCAAAAAGCGCGCCGCTCCGTGTGAATACGCGCCGGCGTTTTCAAGCAACGCCGGTGCGCTTGGGTACTTCGCTATTCGGGGAGGTTCGGGGGCTACAAGTCGCGGCGAGAAGTCGCCAGGCGACAAAATGCCCCCGAATCTCCCTGTCTGGCCTAGCCCTTAAGTTGGCCATACACTGGCCGATCGGCAGCGTACTGAGTCAGCAGCTTATTGGCCTGTGTGTGGAGCCCTCCGACAGGGCAGGGTTAAAAATCCCATCCGATTATGGCCCCATCTATTAGTTGATGCAAACTCATGATCCGACCGCCGTATTCCATTATGATAGATTCATTGGGCCCTAGGGCCCACAATCGGATCTGCCCGATATCACCCACCTCAATGTGGGCATATCGAGGAGGGATTCGCCAAACGAGCAGATCTCTATGTGTATGGCCACCTTTACACCCCGTCTATCTGTGCTCCTCCCCTTCAGGAACATTTTCTTAGGTATCCTGGTGGACCAATGCAACCAAGGGGTTCTGAATAAGTCCAGTCCTCGTATTCAGAACAATAAAAAGGAAAGACAAATACTGCAGTTTCCAGTTCCTTATCCAAACCACATAAAAACTATTGAAAACCCTCTATTGATATTGCAAAGCTGCTTAGAATTAAAACAAATATTTAATAAGACAAAATTGTATTTTTGGGGTTGCATTCACTTAATAGTTACCAAATTCCCAGCCATGAACCAAGGTGTGCTCTTATACTGATTCTTGTATGATACAGCAAATGTTTAGCAAGAAACCGCCTGGAAGCATGAAGCCACAAAAAAATTGTCTGCACTGGCCACTCATGATTATCCCTGGTAAGCACAGCGTGAGAACCTTGCCTAGGGCAGCAGTTTACCAGAAATGAACCCTAGGAAATACAAAGGCATGTGTAAAATCAGAAGTTTGAAGTCAAAAGTACAATCAGTAGCTTGTGTTTCTCAATACTGACTCACTCTCACCGCCCCCTTCCCCAATCAAAATTGTGAGCAAGCTTTTTGGCATTCTAGTAACCAGGGGTGCTGGAAGAGGACCACATTATCAAGTAGATGCCATTGTATCCTAACAGGTCCTGGTAGGCTCAAAGAATGATCTAGTCCAGGGATCCCCAACTTTTTGAACCCGTGAGCAACATTCAGATGTAAAAGGAGTAAGGGAGCAACACTTGCATGAAAAATGTTCTTGGGATGCCAAATAAGGGTTGTGATTGGCCATTCGGTAGCCTCTACGTGGATTGTCAACCTAGGCTGAGGCTTTGTTTGGCAGTACACCTGGTTTTTATACAACCAAAACTCCAAGTCATGAATTAAAAAATAAGCACCTGCTTTGAGGCCACTGGGAGCAACATCCAAGGGGTTACATAGTTACATAAATAAATTGAAAAAAAGACAAAGTCCATCAAGTTCAACACCTCCAAATTAAAACCCAGCATACACACACACACCCCTCCACTCTTTCACACAAACCATATATGCCCATAGCTATACTAACTGTAGAGTTTAGTATCAAAATAGCCTTTGATATTATGTCTGTCCAAAATATCATCCAAACCCCTCTTAAAAGCATCAACAGAATCAGCCATCACAATCACCCAGCAGTGCATTCCACAACCTCACCGTCCTCAATGCGAAGAACCACCTATGCTGCTTCAAATGAAAGTCCTTTTCTTCTAGTCTGAAGGGGTGGCCTCTGGTGCAGTGATCCTCTTTATGGGTAAAAAGGTCCCCTGATATTTGTCTATAATGTCCTCTAATGTATTTGTAAAGTGTAATCATGTCCCCTCGCAAGCACCTTTTTTCCAGAGAAAACAACCCCAACCTGGACAGTCTACCCTCATAATTTAAGTCTTCCATCCCTCTAACCAGTTTAGTTGCATATCTCTGCACTCTCTCCAGCTCGTTTACATCCCTCCTAAGGACTGGAGTCCAAAACTGCACTGCATACTCCAGATGAGGCCTTACTAGGGATCTATAAAGAGGTATAATTATGTTTTCATCCCTTGAGTTTATGCTTTTTTTTTATGCAGGACGGAACCCAATTTGCTTTAGTAGCTGCAGAATGACACTGCCCAGAATTAGACAACATTTTAACTATAAAAACCCCAAGATCCTTCTCACTTAAGGAAACTCCCAACACACTGCCATTTAGTGTATTTATATTATTTTTGCCCAAGTGCATAACCTTGCATTTATCAACATTGAACCTCATTTTCCAGTTTGCTGCCCAGTTTCCCAACGACAAATCACTCTGCAGCATCCTGCATGGAACCTATAGTTCTGCACAATTTAGTATCATCTGCAAAAATAGAAACGGTACCCCACTAACAACACTGGTCCAATTAGAGAATGTTCCATTTACTGCCACTCTTTGTAGTCTGTCTTTTAGCCAGTTCTCTATCCAGTTACAAATACTATGTTCCAGGCCAACATTCCTTAATTTAACCAGTAACCTTCTGTGTGGCATTGTATCAAATGCTTTAGCAAAGTCTAAGTAAATCACATCCACAGCCATCCCAGAATCAAGGTCCCTGCTTACCTTCTCATAAAAAGAAATTAAGTTAGTCTGGCAAGATCTTTTACGCATTACGTTGGAGAGCAGCATGTTGCTTGCCTCAGACCCAGGAGTGTCTTGGCCATGCTTTCTCCACCCTCAATCATGTTCCACCCAGGCCACTCACCAGTAGTACTCCATGTACAGGAATGAGGTTCTTCTCCAGAATGCGCAAGACCTGGGATTTTCCAGATAATGGATCTTTTTGTAATTTGGATCTTTATACCTTAAAGGAACAGTAACATCAAAAAATAAAAGTGTTTCAAAGTAATAAAAATATAATGAAGTGTTGCCCTGCACCAGTAAAACGGCTGTGTTTGATTCAAAAACACTATTGTTGTTTATATAAATAAGCAAATGTCTAGCAATGGGGGCAGCTATTCAAAGGAGAATAGCAGATATCATATTAGCTCTGTAGAACATAATGATGTTATCCACTATTTAACCTGTGACATATAGCCTTTTTTCAATATCCACCATTGCTACACGGCAGCTTGTTTATATGAACTATAGTAGTGTTTCTGAAGCAAACACAGTAGTTTTACCAATGCAGGGCCATTTACATTTTCTTTACGTTTTTTCATCTGTAGTCCAGTTTCTATTTATCTTGCTTCTAAAGTATCTCAGTAAGTCTCAATAAACTATCTGAAAAAGTCAGGATAGAATTGTGAATGTGTGCTTTTTTATATAACCTATATTGTGACTTTACCTAATATTAGTTGTAGCTGGGAGATCCTGGTATATCACTGTTTTTCCCAACCTATTATGTGTTATTTTAACAGCTCCCACTCTTAAAGCAGGGTCGAACTAGGGGGCTGCTCTCTCAGGGGCCCCCCTTCTGGCCCCCTGCGTCTGCCACAAAGCCCCCTCCAGATCTCCCACCCCAACTGTAACCTTCTTCAGCCCCCCTTCACCCTGCTGGCACATACTTTTTTTTTAAGTGACAGGGACAGAGAGGTAGGACGGAGGCTTCGACATTGGATTCAGCAGGGAGCATGAAAAAAAATCTGGTGGGCCTTTGCTCTTGTGGACCCCACCGGGTTTTTCCCCAGTTTCCTGCTAGCCCAGTCTGACCCTAGGCAATAGCACAGGGGTCCACAACCTTTTTTACCCGTGAGCCACATTTAAATGTAAAAGGAGTTGGGGAGCAACTCAAGCATGAAAATAGTTCCTGGGGTGCCAAATAAGTGCAGTGATTGGCTATTTTGGTAGCCCCATGTGGACTGACAGCCTACAGGAGGCTCTACTTGGCACTATACTTAGTTTTTATGCAATTAAATCTTGCTTCCAATCCAGGAATTAAAAAATAAGCACCTGCTTTGAGGATACTGAGAGCAACATCCAAGGGGTTGGAGAGCAACATGTTGCTCACAAGCTACTGGTTGGGGATAACTGCAATAGCACATGGGCCATTATGTCATAGGGGGAGGGTGGGGTTTGAGATGTGGGACTCCTGCACTTTGTGAAGTCTTGATCCCTGGGCTATGGGACCAGTTGTGTAAGTTATGTATAAAGTTATGTTAAAACTTAAATAATTTACATGGCTTCTGCAAACACTTACATAACTTACATAGAACTATCAACCTTTTTTATAATACACATTTCAGTAAGTCACATGACACTAATGATTAACTCAGCACCAATTATAATTACAGGATATTCATGGCTCTATTATATAAATGAGGCAGATACATACCTTATAACATCTCATGTTCTGGTGCAATTATACACTAATCTGATATATTAGGAATAAGATATATATATCTTTTTTTTTTTTTGGTCATAATTGTAAAAAGGTGTAAATTTATGAGTTCAGATTTTCAGTCTACCATGGACTCTTACCATTTTTGTGGCCATGGTTATAGGAAGAATTACATAAATACAGATAATTAATATGTGGTTTTGGTATTCTAGTTGACATATAATAAGATATATCTGTGTATTTAGATTTAGTTTTTCTAAATCCAATAATTTACACTGTAAGAAGGAAACTAATTTGTTGCACGTAAACTGTTAAAATGGTAGAATTTGTATCCCTGCTGTCTGAAAACACTTCTGGGGGTATTTATACATGAAATTGCCACTGTGTCATCCGGCTGTGATTTCTGGGGGAATTTATACATGGAATTGGAGTACAACCTATACAGTCGTGACGGATTGCACCTCAATGGAAGGGGAAAGGGGGGAAAGAATGGCTAAGAGGCTAGTGGAGTGTTTAAACTAGGCAAGTGGGGGGTGGGTGAGAGAAAGAATTATGGGGAAGCTAGAGTAGATGTGGTAGTGGGATTAGTAAGGGGTTATGGGGAGGAGTGAGGGGGGCATACAGTTTACCAGCTAAGGAGGTCCCTAACAGACCAATACTAACTTAACATATAATTACTCTCAAAGTAATGTACATTTAAAAAGTAAAAGTAGTAACCTCCGCTGTATGCTGGCAAATGCATGATGTTTGTCAGGTAAAATGGGAGACCTAGAATGAAAAATTATGATATAATCACTGAGACGTGGTGTGATGAAACATGTGACTGGACTGTGAATTTAAATGGTTACACCCTTTTTAGGAGGGAGAGAGGCAGTGGCGTAACTACTCCCTGGTGGGCCCTGGTAAAGGATGGGCACCTGGGCCCCCCTGTCGGGCCCTTACCTCTATAAGTCCCATGCTGGAGTGTTGATAGCATGTGTGCTGTAAAATTCCCTCCTAGATAACCACCTGCCATTACCATTATCGTGGCTCCGATGGGCCCCAAGGGGGTGGGGGCCCTGGTGCAATTGCACCCTCTGCACCCCTGGTAGTTACGCCACTGGAGAGAGGGATTAAAAAGGGGGGAGGAGTGTGTTTGTATGTAAAGCCTGAATTAAAGCCATGCACTAAAGAAATAACCATTGCTGGCACTGGTGAGGGTGTGGAATCCCTCTGGGTAGAGAATTCAACTGGGCAAAAGGTTACAAAGAAAATTTTCATTGGTGTATGCTATTAACCACCTCGTATAAGTGACGAGTATGAAGCCCAGCTACTTTCACAAATAGAAGCGGCTTCACAACTAGGTCCAGTTATTATTATGGGTGACTTCAATTATCCAGACATTGACTGGGGTAATGGGGTTGCCAAGACATATAAAGCTAGTAGGTTTGTAAATGTGCTTTTTATCCCAGCTCGTTCAAGAACCTACTAGGAATAACTCTCTTTTGGATCTTGTAATAACTAATAAAACTAAACTCATATCTAGCATGTGTGTAGGTGAGCATTTAGGGAATAGTGATCATAACAAGGTCTCCTTTGAGATTCTGTTGCAGAGGCAACTCTATAAGGGAGTAACTAAAACATTGAATTTCAGGCGTGCAAACTTTGACAGTTTAAGGCAGTGATCCCCAACCAGTAGCTCGCGAGCAACATGTTGCTCTCCAACCCCTTGGATGTTGCTCACAGTGGGCTCAAAGCAGGTGCTTATTTTTTAATTAATGGCTTACAGGCAAGTTTTGGTTGCATAAAAAACAGATGTCCTGCCAAACATTCTCGCCTGTAGGCTGCCAGTCCATATAGGGGTTACCAAAAAGCCAATCAGAGCTCTTATTTGACATCCCCATGGACTTTTTCATGCTTGTGTTGCTCTCCAACTCTTTTTTAAATTTAAATGTGGCTCACAAGCAAAAAAGGTTGGGGACCCCTGGTATAAGGATATCTCTGCAACATATTAAGTGGGAAATGTGTTTCACAGGGTTAAACACTGAACAAAAATGGGAAGTCTTTAAAATGCTGCTTTATAAACATACATGTCAGTATATTCCGCTTGTAAGCAATGAACGTTGTTGCAAAGCAAAATCTTTTTGGTTCAATAGAAGTGTTGGTGTTCAGGTGGGTAAGAAAAGACATGCATTTAAGGCTTTCATGTTAGCTGGGACAGCCAATTCATTTATAAGGTACAAGGAGGCCAATAAATCATGCAAAAAATCAGGCAAGCTAAAATCGATATGGAAAAGGATATAGCAGTAAGCAGTCAAAAGAATCCAAAATTATTTTTTAAATTTATTAATAGCAAAAAAATGAAACAGGAAGGGGTAGGACCTTTATTATCAGAGGGGGTCAGCTGGTTGATGAGAACAAGCAAAAAGCTCAGATTCTGAATGCATACTTTCCGTCTGTCTACACAAATGATGAACCAGCTAATGAAGTTTTCCTTATTAATAGTCCCAATTCTAATAATACATGTAATGATGCATGGTTCACACATGATGAAATTCAAAAGAGACTAGAACATGTTAAGATAAACAAAGGTCCAGGGCCAGATGGGATTCATCCCAGGGTTAGCGAGCTTAGCTTTGTGATTGCCAAACCTCTCTACTTAATTTTTCAGGATTTATTGAGGTCTGGCATGGTGCTGAGAGACTGGTGAATTGCTAATGTGGTGCCACTATTCAAAAAGGGATCCCATTCTCAGCCTCAAAACTATAGGCCAGTTAGTCTGACGTCGGTAATAGGAAAGCTTTTCAAAAGATTAATAAAGGATAGGATACTGGACTTCATAGAAAAAAACAATACTATGAGTTTGTGCCAGCGTGGTTTTATGTGTAATAGATCTTGCCAGATTAACTTAATTTCTTATTATGAGAAGGTAAGCAGGGTCCTTGATTCTGGAATGGCAGTGAATGTGATTTACTTAGACTTTGCTAAAGCATTCAATACAGTGCCACACAGAAGGTTACTGGCAGTGTCGGACTGGCCAACCAGGAACCAGGAAAAGTCCTGGTGGGCCCACATGTCAGTGGGCCCTCATGCTGCTAATTTGGCCAAGTTCATGGCCATTCCCTATTTCTAGAGGCTAAATAGATGTCATAAGAGATTATAGTATGTAAAGAAAATACAGTATACTAGGAGAGTAGAGGTTGAATGAGTAGAGTAAGAATAATAGTACTGAGAGTGAGCCCCTGGTCTAAGATTTTTTGGTGGGCCCATAGTGTAAGGTTTTTTGGTGGGCCCCTGATGTCCCAGTCCGACACTGGTTACTGGTTAAATTAAGGAATGTTGGCCTGGAACATAGTGTTTGTACCTGGATAGAGAACTGGCTAAAAGATAGACTACAAAGAATGGTGGTAAATGGAACATTTTCTAATTGTACCAGTGTTGTCAACTTGTTTATTAATGACCTGGATGTGGGCATTGAAAGTACGGTTTCTATTTTTGCAGATGATACTAAATTGTGCAGATCTATGGGTTCCATGCAGGATGCTGCCACTGCAGAGTGATTTGTCTAAGTTGGGAAACTGGGCAGCAAACTGGAAAATGAGGTTCAATGTTGATAAATGCAAGGTTATGCACTTTGGCAAAAATAATATAAATGCAAGTTATACACTAAATGGCAGTGTGTTGGAAGTTTCCTTAAATTAGAAGGATCTTGGGGTTTTCTATAGATAACAAGTTGTCTAATAAGGGCATAAAAACATAATTATACCTCTTTATAGATTCCTAGTATGACCTCATCTGGAGTATGCAGTGCAGTTTTGGACTCCAGTCCTTAGGAGGGATGGAGAGAGTGCAGAGACATGCAACTAAACTGGTTAGTGGGCTGGAAGACAAATTATGAAGGTAGACGGTCCAGGTTGGGGTTGTTTTCTCTGGAAAAAAGGTGCTTGCAAGGGGACATGATTACACTTTACAAATACATTAGAGGACATTATTGACAAATATCAGGGGACCGTTTTACCCATAATGAGGATCACCGCACCCCTTCAGACTAGAAGAAAAGGACTTTCATTTGAAGCAGTGTAGGTGGTTCTTCACAGTGAGGACAGTGAGGTTGTGGAATGCACTGCCAGGTGATGTGATGGCTGATTCTGTTGATGCTTTTAAAAGGGGCCTGGATGATTTTTTGGAAAGACATAATATCAAAGGCTATTTTGATACTGAACTCTACAGTTAGTATAGCTATGGGTATATATGGTTTATGTGAAAGACTAGAGGGGTATGTATGTGTGTGTGCTGGATTTTAATTTGGAAGGGTCGAACTTTGATGGACTTTGTCTTTTTTCAACCCAATTTAACTATGTAACTATGTTACTATGGGGGTATTTATACATGAAATTGCCACTGTGCCATCTGGCTGTGATTTTTCTGGGGGAATTTGTACATGGAATTGCAACAGTGCCATCCTGTTATGAGTTCTGGTGGTATTCATACATGAAATAGTCACTGTGCTTTCTTGTTATGAGTACTGGGGATATTTATACATGGAATTGCCACTGTGCCATCCTGCTATGAGCTCTAGGGGTAGGCAGCAACCCTGATGCCGCCCTCCCTCCAGATCCACGCTTCTAACTTTTAGCGTCCAAGCGGATCTCTAGTGCAGTGAGCGCTATTGCTTTCGTTGCACTAGAAGAGCTGAATTTCTTAAATTTACCAAAGGCAGTTTTTTGCTACCCCTGGTAACTGGCTGCTCCGTGCCGTCTGAGGCAAGATTCTCACCTTGCCTCATGGCCGGAGCGGCCCTGGGGTATTATACTTGAAAGCAACACTGTGCCATCCTGCTATGAGTTCTAGACATATTTTCATACAGTCGTGGGGAGAACAAGACTTCTTTCTGATATAGCCTAGGCCAGAATCAACGGAGGACCACAGCGCTCAGTGACTCTTGTTTAGAGCCCTCTTCAGGTTTGTAAATATGGATGTATAAAATGATCAAATGTCAAAAATCAGTAAAGCCCCTGTGTTTTCCAAATCATTTACTGCAGATTAAAAAACACATCTATTAAGAATTTCAAATAGGGGAAAGAACAATAATTATATAGCATAAACACAATACTTATGTGTCTTCTTTTTCTCCTCTTTCCAGCTTGATATTCAAACCACTGTCTAGTTGCTAGGGTGAGTTCACCTAGCAACTAGAAATCTGCTGAAATTAAAAATTTGTGAGTTGCTAAACAAAAAGCTAGATACAGCTAATTAAAGCTAACCATTAAGATCATCTGAAAATTGCAATATTGAACTATTACTGTATGCATCATACTAAAGCTTAAGTTAAAGGCAATATAGAAACCTCTAGTTGTATCAGATAGCTCAGTGCTAATTTCCCAAGTTGAAATTGTTTGTAGAAAGCAATGAAACAAGCCTATGGTGTGTTAGGATCATACCCAGATCTGGGGAACAAACAGATCTCTGTATAAAGGCAAGTAATGCAATATATTTTGATTAATTTATGCAGATCACATCTCCATTAGGGACAAGGCAAATGGATTAAACAAAGGTTGATTTACCCTTTAAAAAATAAGGTAATTGTAATATTTCTTACAGAGTGGGTCAAGTCAAAATTGTGGTTTATTCTGGGTCTGAATAATGGCATCAGTTGGTTGAGTAGTTATTTTAGAGTAGTAATTATGTATTTGATTTGATGGCAGCTTTTCAAGCAGGAAATTTCTCTTTTTATTCCATTCATGTCAATGTCAAGCAGCACGGAGGGGTATTGAGCATTTTTCTGCCAGCGTATTTCAACACTGCATGTGCCATTATCCTAAGAAATCTATGCAGGCAATCTGCTCCAAGCTATTGTTGCATATCTAGAAGAGAATTATAAGAATGATAAAGGGGCTGGCTATATTATAGTCTTTGCAGCAATGCAATTTGCAAGGATTTTAACAAAGAGTTTTTCTCTGCAGAATGCAGACTCTGTTAACAAATATGAATATGATATTAAAGGCATGGTTTGGTATAAAATTGTATGATTAAAAGCAATATTAAATAACATGAAAAAATTATTGGTAAACATAAATTATAAGTGATAGTATGTCTTATAGAAAAAGAGTTGTAAATGAGAATGCTCAATCTCTCCATAATACACAAAAAATGTACACTACAATAAACTAGAATGCTTGCATGCTAAATGATACCAATACAGTACTTGCACCTACAGTATATTGTCTTCAGTATTTTATCATCAGTAAACCTCCATGATCTATACAGCTTCAAGGGCTTCTACTGTGTGAGTGTCTGTTGTTTTGCTTTCCATATGCTGGTTACAGAGGATGTAGTGGGTAATTACATGTATAGAGCTGTTACCCCATGAGGTTGAAAAGGTGACTGCTATGAAAGAAGAGTTTATTTTTTAAACAGATAATAGTTCATTATGGTGCCAAATGATTTATTTTATTTTGTCTCCCATAAGCTTTATTTCTAATGATATAACATGTCCAGGGCATATCCCTATACACTATATAACTATACACCTGTTTCTTTTATTGAAAGAATTTTTTTTAATTTTAATATATAAATTCTTCATTTTAACATCCAAATAATTTTCAAATATGCATTTTGTAGGGCATTTTAAAAAAAAAAAATTTATGATACAGTTTAGTGAAGTGCAAGCGGCAATACAGCACCATTGAATAATTTCTGCAGTTTTCAGTTTTATATATACAGTATATATATATATTTTTTTTCTTGCAGGGCAAATGCCTGAGATTTTGCTTTCATTGGGTGCTTTTTTTTACCATTCTGTTGACCTGAAATACAGGTTACTAGATGTGGCTAGGCACATAATCAGGAGCAACAATACAATATACTGCTATTGAATAATAATCTGTAATGCCTCTAGATTTCTTTACTGACCAGAGAGACATCATTGTACATGCCCCAGAACAATACTGACTCTCAAAACATAAATGTTTCACCCATTTATTTTCTATGTCAGATGATTAGTTGGAATTCTGTTAGAAAGCTCATAATGGGTAATTGTATTAATTATTATAAAGCAGGATCTGGTTCCAATTAGTACTGAAATCATTCCCAGTTTGTGGCAGAATAACTATCCCATCTGTTTTCTGTAGGCTGATGAATGCCGTAAAAGTCAAATAACAAAACTAAAGGCATAAGATATCTCCCATTAAAATGTATCTTATAGGAAACAACCCACTCATATATAAAATAATACTATACCAGAAGAAATCTTATGGTATACACCAAAGTACATCAAATGATATATTCATTAACCTTATGATGGAAATTCTATTGTCAAATGAAATGTGTCTGTAATCAGGTAAGGGATCTGTTATCTTGCCACGAGTTACCCAGAAAGCTCTGAAATGCAGGAATGCCATTTCACATAGAGTCCATTTTGAGTCAAATTTTGTAATAATTTATGGTTATTTAAAAAAATCCATGTTTGAGGCAAAATAGTTTTTTTTAAAATATAAGTTATGGTGATCCAATACAGAATGAACTACTGTATACAGAATGCCCTAAGCATTCTTTACTGGCATATGTAATTTACCAATTCAGCATCTTGTCGGCCCATGTATAAGGACCTTTAATGGGCCCACCTATCCCAAAATCGTCCAGATGTTGATCAGGCAAGTTTAATATTCCAGTCGGAACAGGGACAGCGTGGGCGAGTTCATGCAGTCTTTGCAGCAACAGCTCAATTCCCACCATTGCAATCTAATCATTTGGAGCTAGGGCCAACTGTCAGAGGAAAGCCCAATATCATCCTCCTTAGGGGGACAGATCTGCTTGTTTACCAACCTCACCAAATAAGCAGAACCTATTATCCATAATGTAAGGAATCTGGGATTTCCCGGATAAGCGATCTTTCCATCATTTTATCTTAGTTCTGCTTAGAATTCTTAAAATATTATATAAACCCAACAGGATTCAGACTCCAGTATGGATTTATTATGTTTTAGTTAGGTAAAATTACAAAGTACTATTTTATTACTATAGAGAAAAGAAAAACTTTTTTTTATTATTTGGTTAAAATGATTCCTATGGAAAATGATCTTCCTATAATTTTTAGCTTTCTGATAATGGGTTTTCAGATACTGGATCCTATATCTGTACAACAGAGATCAAATAGCATAACGTTGTAATAGAAAAGTGACTGTTCGCATCTTTAAATGGTATTGGCAGCAAATATATGGCTAATGCCACACAAGGCTGTTTCTCCATCTGTGTAGGCGTAAGTCAATCCACTCCCATCTGCTCAGTGGTGTAAGTGCACTGAAAGACACATTGTCAATCTGCAGAGTCACTGAGAAGCTTTTGTTGTGAAAATACATACAGTAATAAATTTTAGCATTCCTGTGTTCTGCACAAGGCCCTACACCATGTCTGTCAGTGCACTTAAGTCTGTCAGTGCACTTAAACCCTGAAAAGAGTTTAGCAGATCAGCTTTTTATGCCACCTGTGTATAATTAGCCTACACTACAGCATAGATTCAAGGTGTCACATTGGATCTTGATATATATATAATGACCTCTTATACTTAGTGATAAATCAGGCTTGGGTGATATCGTCATGACATTATAAATTCCTTGCATGGATGGGTTTTGATTATTTCATTTAGGTCTACGATTTCCAAAGTCAGGCAGAAATAACTAGTAAGAAAAATGGCAGATAATACTCCATTTTGAATAAAACCTAGGACCCCATTGCGCCACATGCTGCTCATACTAATG
This sequence comes from Xenopus borealis, assembly GCA_024363595.1. Taxonomy (NCBI): domain Eukaryota; kingdom Metazoa; phylum Chordata; class Amphibia; order Anura; family Pipidae; genus Xenopus; species Xenopus borealis. The sequence goes on from CM044438.1 coordinate 27,598,967, forward strand.
CAATATTTGAGTTCACATTTACATTTGAGGGACCAGTGCCAAATAAATTGGGATGTTTGAGATTGACAGCCTTAGCAGGCATCAAGCTCCATCCCTTCCTAAATCTCATCTAAACTTACATACCAACACATTATTTGAATTTCGTGCAAAAATCAGTCTGTCCTTCATAACATTACAAGATAAATGCCACAGGGGACATATACATTTGCCCCAGTGCCGTTACCTACAGTAAGTTATGGTGGGCAAAACACCACTAATCTAATCATTCACTTCCATGGAACATGGGATCACATGGTGGGCCCACTTACAAATCTACGAAGAGGGAAGCATTTATAGCTAGGTGTTTTCTTCACCTTCTGGGTTTTTGCAGCCCTGTCGTTATTTGACTGAGCCAAATTATTTTTTGCAGAGGCCATTGTTTTGGCTACATATATATATTCCAATAAAGTGTCAGATGCATTTTTAAATTTTTTAACAAATATTCTGCTAAAAACTATTATTTGATCATCTTGTCATCTTTCTTAGTCATCATTTTTGTTAGATTTAAATCTCTTGAAATGTATAATTATTTCTCGTGGTCACTTTGCGTTTACTGTAATAGGCAAAAAATCCCTACTGTGCACAGTGAGAAAATAAAAACCATCTCAGATCTCTGTTCAGTTATAAGAGCACTTGGTATACAGAGGCCTAAACAGCCCCCACCACCACTTAATAGTCACTTTCTATGGGACCCTCGAGCAGCCCCTCTGGCATTTGCCAGAACCCACAGATTGCCTGTCTAGGCCTGCACGTAGGTACAGAGTAAGTGCAGCTGAGCTCATGGGTGCCATCTTCCGCCCCACCTCCAGCCCAATAGTCACTGTCTATGGCATCTAAAGCAGCCCCCTCTGGCATTTTCCAGAAACCACAGATTGCCAGTCTGGCCTGGGTTCATACACACAGTAAACACAAGGCAAAAAAATAAAAACTGCCTCATACAGTAGAAAATGCTGTTTATTGAAACATTTAAAAAACCCAGGTGGCTACTTTGGAATGGACGCCTAACTCATTTTGGGAACTCCCCTTAATCATATGCTCCTGAAACGTGTTCAGCAGCCACCCATGGTTTTTAATGGCTCAACAAATAGTGGTTTTATTTTCTGAGGCAGTGTGCCTTATATATTTTTTTGTTTTTGCTTTGGATGAACACAGCATGAGGAGTTCTGCGTGATGTAAGCACACTGAATCCTCTGCAATCTGTTAAAGGACCACTTCACTGGCTGTAATGATCATAATTCTGCCCCTTTCAACAGAATAAGTCCCTCCATATTCTGCAACATTTTCAAGAGTTTTTAATTCCTTTGTGATCAATTTACCTCCATGCCAATGAAAAAGCCATAAAACTAACAAGCCAAGTAGGAAAATCAGCAATTTTTGTACACACCCTGTGTGAATAGAAAGACAACTCAACAAGCTGAGCAACACACCTTATAACCTGTAGTAGATCTTGATTCTTGCTTGGTGCATAAATTAAATACATTGCAGTGTAATTATACGCATGATATACGCATGAATAGGCTTACACTTGTAAACATACTCTATGGCAGTGATCCCCAACCAGTAGCTCGCGAGCAACATGTTGCTCTCCAACCCCTTGGATGTTGCTCCCAGTGGCCTCAAAGCAGGTGCTTATTTTTGAATTCCTGGCTTAGAGGCAAGTTTTGGTTGCATAAAAAACACATGTCCTGCCAAACATTTTCTCCTGTAGGCTGCCAGTCCATATAGGGGTTACCAAAAAGCCAATCAGAGCTCTTATTTGACATCCACATGGACTTTTTCATGCTTGTGTTGCTCTCCAACTCTTTTTTAAATTTAAATGTGGCTCACGAGCAAAAAAGGTTGGGGACCCCTGCTCTATGTTATCTAAAATGTCTCCAGAAATTAGTATTTGCTTTTCTTATAGGGATAATGCATTTGAATGTACATGGCTTAATGTTTACATGCTGATATCATATTCAACAGGTTTCTTTTCTCGTCTTGTTGCTAATGTAATTGACAGTAAGGCTCAGGCTAGACAGGAAGATTTGGGGAGATTTGTCGCCTTGCGACTAATCGCCTGGCGACTAATCTCCCGAACCGCTTCCCTTTGCATTCCAGCGGCTTTACTGAATAATTGCCTGCACCTATTCACACGCCGCGCTGCGCTTTCCCAAAATCGCTCTAAATTGCCTACGGAGGAAACTTCCAGCGACTTCGGAAAAGCCAGTGGCGCGTGTGAATAGGTGCAGGCGTTTATTCATTAAAGCCGCTGGAGGGCAGGGGGAAGCGGTTTGGGGAGATTTGTCGCCCCAAAGAAGAGGCGATTAGTCACCAGGCGACAAATCTCCCCGAATCTTCCCATCTGGCCTTACCCTAAGTCTAGGAGTTAATTGGCACGCCAGTAACATAATGGTGTGGGACATTGTCTTATGTGAAATAAAGCTAGGATCCAAGCATTCAGGAATCATGTGTTTTTCACTATGAGATGCACTTCAGATGCACAGGATGAAACCTGTACAGGCAAATATTGTACATAACAAAGATACCTTTACAGTATATAGCCCTTGTTCCATGAAAATATCTTTTGACAAATGTTCAATAGGAAAATGTAAAAATGCATGCAAAATGCAGAAGTATATTTTACATTTTGGATTAAGCTTTAGACAAAATTTAGATTTTTATTTCTGTAACATCCAAACAAATACATTTGCCTATGGACAACATACAATAGCAATATTAAAGGTAAAACTTGTTTTTTCAAATTACATGGGTTAATAGCACTCCTCTAGCAAAATTCTGCGTTGAAATCCATTTCATTTTGAAATCTGACATTGGGATAGACGTTGTTTCCTTAGTCATGTGCCTCTTTACTGCTGCACTGCACATTGTTGTGAAATCTCCTCTCCCCCCCCCCCACAGTCTATTCAACAGAACAATATAAAGGTAACCAGATAACAGCTCTCACCTGTACATCTAAAAATGACCCCTCCTAGGGGTAGATATGAGAATGCACCCAATAAAAATAATTCAAGACTAACTAAACCAAATTGTGACTCCTTCAGTTACATTATGTAAGAGAAACAATAGCTTATGTGAAAGCAGTTCCAGCAAAATGACCTGATATGGCTGCCTACACACCAATATTACAACTGAAAAATATATTTATTGGTTTTATACAATTTTATAATAAAGTAAAAATTAAAATCCACTTTTAAAGGGTAAAATGCATTATTTGCAATGTACATAGTATAATTTAGCAATTAAAGCTATACCATAAAAATCATGACAGAATCCCTTTGAGAACTGAATGTTTTTTATTTTTTGCTTATGCTTTATATCCCCAAGCTACACAGTAAAGATGTTACTGTCTTGCTTTACTGGCAGGCATGCTACAGATTTCCTTATTCCATTCAATTAGTCTTCTCGTGTGATGATTATGATTCCATACAAAAAAACTCCAAAATAGACGTATGTAGAGTGTCCATGGCAGGAGAAACCTTTTAGCATTTCATTTAGCCTGTACAGGCAAATACCATATATATATGATTGAAACAACTTGAAGGCACACATAAGGATAACAAGTATTTCTGCAAAAAAAGGAGTTTTTAAATGAACAGCTCAGTGTGAAAATAAAAACTGGATAAATAGCCTGGCTAAAATAAAAATGATTTCTACTATAGTTAGCGGTAAAGTTGCTGTACCGTGTTAGCCAGTAAAAATGTTGTTGGGAAACCCTTTTGAAATAAAAAATAGCAAAATGGTATAAAGGTGATACCTTTATTGGCTAACTAATATAATCATAGCAATCTTTCAGAACATTTTAGTTCATTTTTCAAGCTGATTACAATGAAGCTGTGGTGTTCTCTGGTATATATACAACATTCAGCTCATAGATCAAATGACCAACAAAAAGGAATATCAAACTGTGTGTGAGGTGTCAAAGTCATTTACGAGGGGATCTGTAAGAGATAGGCAGATAAGGTACAAGATAACGTGGGTCAACTAGATTGTAAATCAGGGCTGAATTATTGGAGTGTAGAATCAAAGGAATTCTGACCTGGTGCAGTCCTTTGTTAGTCCACATAATTAGACATAAATCCAAATCTAATCCAAGGGACTAAACCTGGGTCTTGGATTTATGTCTAATTATGTGGACTGCACCAGGTCAGAAATATCAACATGTCTGGATATGGACTAAGAGATCATTTGGAATTCCTTTGATTCTACACTCCAATAATTCAGCCCTGATTTACAATCTAGTTGACCCACGTTATCTTGTACCTTATCTGTCTACCTCTTGCAGATCCTCTCGTAAATGACTTTGACACCTCACACACAGTTTGATATTCCTTTTTGTTGGTCATTTGATCTATGAGCTGAATGTTGTATATATACCAGAGAACACCACAGCTTCATTGTAATCAGCTTGAAAAAGGAACTAAAATGTTCTGAAAGATTGCTATGATTATATTAGTTAGCCAATAAAGGTATCACCTTTATACCATTTTGTTATTTTTTATTTCAAAAGGGTTTCCCAACAACATGCTATAGTTAGCCAAAAACATAATCTATGAAGACTGGAGTGAGATGATGTCTAACATAACAGAACAGAAACCAACTTCCTGCTTTTCAGCTCTCTAACTCTGAGTTGGTCAACGATTTTAAAAGCCTGTTTGTAACAAGTGCAAAATAACTATTCAGTGAGTTTGCAATTGATCCTTAGCATGCAGGTCAGATTCAAAAGCAAACAGTTATGACCCATTTGCCTCCCCCTCAAGTCACTGATTGGTTACTACCTGGTAGCCAAACAGTGGAACCCAAGACAGCTGCAATGCAGGAAGTAGTGTTCTGGCTATTACGTTAGATACCCAGTCACTCCATTCTTTATATTGAAATTTTGGCTAAATAACTATATTAGAATCATTTTTTATTTTGCACAGTCTATCTATTTACTCAGTTTTTATTTTTACACTGAACTGTTCCTTTAAAGGAACAGTAACATCAAAAACTTATGGTGTTTTAAAGGAATGACAATAGACTGTACTGCTCTGCAATGTTACATAGTTACATAGTTAAATTGTGTTGACAAAGACAAAGTGTAACACTGGTGTGTTTTCTTCACAAACAGAGCTTTAGTTTATATAAACAATCTGTTGTGTAGCCATGGGGTAGCAATTCAAGCACAGGAGACACAGTAGATAACAGATACATTTGAAATAATCCCAATGTATGCTACAGAGCTTATCTGTTATTTGAGGTGTATTGTGCCTTTTCTTCTTGTTCAGCCTTGAATGGCTGCCCCTATGACTACACAGCAACTTGTTTACATAAACTATAGTAACATTTCTGAAGCAAACACATAATTTTTACCAGTGCAGCACAACTATACATTATATTTTCATTATTTAAAACCACTTAAATTTTTTGCATTAGTGTGCCTTTAAAGGAACAGTTTATTGTAAAGATAAAAACTAGGCAAATAGATAGGCTGTGCAAAATATAGTTAGGCTGTGCATAATATGGTTACTTTGCCTATAAAGTCTATGCAAACACTACTTGCTGCTTTGCATCTTTCTAGTTTTTAGTTATTCAGCGAATTTAAGGGGGCCCACATATGAATGAGTTTGCAATTGATCCTTAGCATTCAGTGGAAACCAAGATAGACATCCATTCACTTCAGCCTTTAAAGGGGTTGTTCATCTTTGAGTTAACTTTTAGTATAATGTAGAAAGTGATATTCTGAGACAATTTGCAATTGGTTTTCATTTTTTATTGTTTGTGGTTTTTGAGTTATTTAGCTTTTTATTCAGCAGCTCTCCAGTTTGCAGTGTCATCAATTTGGTTTCTACGGTACAAATTACCCTAGCAACCCTGCACTGATTTGAATAAGAGACTGGAATATAAATAGGAGATGGACTGAATAGAATAATAGAATAATAAGTGATAAAAAGTGGCAATAACAATACATGTGTAGCCTTACAGAGCATTTGTTTTTAGATGGTGTCAGTGACCCCCATTTGAAAGCTGCAAAGAAACAGAAGAAAATTGCAAATCATTAAAAAACTATGAAAAATAAATAATGAAGACCAGTTGAAAAGTTTCTTAGAATTGGTCCTTCTACAATATACTAAAAGTTAACTTGAAGGTGAACCACCCCTTTAATTATATTAGAGACATTTATTATTTTGCACAGCCTATCTATTTACCTTTTTTTATTTCTATACTGAAAATTTCCGTTAAATTTTTTATTATTATAATACACAAAAGCCATGAATATGCTGTAATATATATCCTTATACACAGCTTAATGATGTCATAAGTTATAAACAGAGCTTAGTGATGACATTTTTGTCACATGGCTCACTAAAACTTATTATTATAATAAATAAAGTACCCATTGTTGGAAAATATAAGGGATATTAGAAGTAACCTTGACATTCCATGATCTCTATAAAAGCTTGTGCTTTTATATGGTCACGGAACTCCACAGTGACTTATAATATCCTTGTATTTTTCAATGGGAGGTACTTTATTCACTAAATAATATGCAGCATTTTGCAGTTGTGTGACTGGTATGAATGCAAATAAAAGGTCACAGAGTGCTACCATCCTAAAACATATTTACCAGGTTCCATAGTATACCAATAAGGTCAAATCAGATGTCATTGGATATTTCTCACTGGATATTAGGGGTATGGCATGAGAGACAAAAGATGAAGATGGGGACGTTGGAAGGCAAAAAATTGAATTGAACATTTTATAGGAAAGTTAGATTCCTGCCTTGTGCAGGATCCCATGGGCATGCTTATACCTGTTATGGGCAAAGACACTGGATGAATATGACGAAAAAAAATCACACCCATGTCAAGCCAACCATAACTACTACCTGACTTATGACACTTGCTTATGGGGCACTTGTGGCTTTGCTTAATGAAAATGGGGCACATCAGAAATCCAGGATGATCTTACCCATGCGCACAGTTAGGAAGATCTCTGTGTTACACAGCACAGTTGCAGCAATACATTTGTACCTATGCATGGTGTTGTTTTGGGATGCATCATACTACCTTTGCATTGAAGCTTTAGTTCATCTTTAATTAAACTGTATATATAAAAAGTAACTCAAAGCAACTGGACTTGCTGAGATATTTTAATATGTTTTTTTCCCTTAGGAGTTGGATCCTTTGGGTGTACAACTCCTAAGGGAAAACAAAGTAATGTGGTATACGCAGTCCAGTGTAGCGATGAGTGCACAGATCTATACATTGGGGAGACAAAACAACTGCTCCACAAACGAATGGATCAGCATAGGAGGGCGAACTCTACAGGACAAGACTCGGCTGTTTTCTACACCTAAAAGACAAGGGACACTCTTTTGAAGATAGCAATGTCCAAATTTTGGATAAAGAAGACCGCTGGTTTGAAAGAGGTGTGAAAGAGGTGATTCATGTTAAGGTGGAGAAACCATCCCTGAACAGAGGCGGGGGCCTTCGACACCACCTGTCTGCTACATACAATGCTGTTCTCGCATCTGTTCCCCGGCGGTTTCAGAACTCTTGACACATCCATTCATGCAACTCTCACAAGTAACACCTGTGTCTAGGAGTTGCATGACACATTGGTTATTCTCACTGTAACTACACAGAATTTCTGTCACTGTGAATTTCAAATGTCACCTCTCTGAAGAGTTGCAGTGTGCCAATGTGATTGGATTGTTGGAAGAGTCTATTTGCCGAGAACTCCCCTACACCAGTCAGTTGAACTGAAGAAGCTGCTTGGATGAGCAGTGAAACGTCTTCATTAAAATATCTCAGCAAGTCCAGTTGCTTTGAGTTACTTTTTATATATATATACCATGACCTGGATGAATGAGAATCTTCATAGTTATATTGCTATTTAATTAAACTGGTTCTACACAGGACTCTCCAGCCGGCCCAGACTGACAATCTGACATGACCCTGACGAAGTGCCAGGAGAGCGAAGGGCATGAAATGCGTAGCACTCTCACCGTCCCACTGTCTGACATGCTGTTGGTGTGTATAATAAAGCCGCAATAATCGCACAATAACTATGTTTCTTCCGTAACTTGGATGAGCGCTTGTGAGCGGATACATGCAGGACGAATGGATTGATCGGCTTGGAGGTGCCGATATCCCTCGAGAGCAGCCGCAGGAGCCGAGAAGACGCATGCATAGCCGGGTGAGCTCCCCTAAAAGACTTTAATATATTTATGCTTGACAATCTGTGGGTTCTGGCAAATGCCCGATAGGCCTCTTGCTTTAAAATAAATGTAAATGGTCTGCTCACCTAAAAATGAAAATTAGTTCTGTCTTTAATATGTAAATGAGCTAAACACTTTAGAAATGTACATGAGCTGTCCATAATAGCCAGCCACAGCTAAGATCGGCTTAGCTGTGGCTGGCTATTATGGACAGCTCATTTACATTTCTAAAGTGTTTAGCTCATTTACATATTAAAGACAGAACTAATTTTCATTTTTAGGTGAGCCTGCCTTTGTTAGTGCTCATGCAAGTACTGGCATATGGGAGGAACCAGAAATTCTGACCAACTTCAGTTAGTAATAGAGTTACTTGCTATCTACCCAATCCCTTATGCTTATGATAAGTATGTTGGCAACAGGAGGATCCATGCTCGGAACAATCACTTCAGCCTGTATATGAAACACTGTGATACAGTATGTAGCATTAATTGCATAAGAAAGCCTAGTCTCTTCAAGTATGCCACACTTTGGCCCTGTGATACACATGGTAATTATAGTCCTCTTATCTGCCAGGGTGCATGGTCTAGCTGGGGGCACACAAAGGAAGATTTACAATATACTGTAAGTATAGGGCCACTAATCCATCTGATAGAATAGTTGTGATGGAAACTAGGGTGAGATATTTGTTGCAAGGACCAGTTTCAGCACATAGGATATATAATATTGCTGTTGATTATATGGTAATTAGTTCTAGTTAACCTTGGGGTTGGAAATATATATCATGCTTTGCATGCGCTGGAATACATGGGCTGTTTTGATACTTTTGCCAGGGCTGCTTTTTCCTCCCAGCCCGGCCCTGCTCCCCAGTGTTTCCATATATTTTGTAGAATGTTTGTTTACTTAATTAGCTGATTCTATATTAAATCTAATATTATAAAACTGTCATATATTACTGGAGGTATTGACCTCATAAATGTATTGCCTTATAAATGGCGCAAAGTATAGAAAATAATTGATTACACGGCCTTACATGGTTCATCATGATGGAAAATGTCACAGCATTAATTCCAATGTAAAAAAATAAAATGCAGGGCCCTTTTAAGCCTCTCTGCTCTGCTTGCTCATTATATTCTACTGTTTATTTTACAGTGAAGATGCCAGCAATGCTACAAACCCATCTCAGATTATGACATTGATGACTCAAGAACTGGATGCAGCTATTTTAGCTGAGAGCCAATTATAATCTGTTTTTCATGGGAAACAGCTTGGTCTAGGATTTAACAATAATAGAAATTTTGGATATATCTCATTACATTTTGTAACAATATGTTTTTAAGTTAATCTGGAACAAAAAATTGTTTTTGTTTTCTGTAAAATGAAATAAAACAACAAGGTCACATGCTTCTCAATTTTTCTGGTACCTTTACACAAGTAATCACATAGAAAGGATGGCGACAGTTTGCTTCATTCCAGCAGACACCAGTACATCTATTTTTGTGAAATTTAGCAGGAATATGATTTTGACTGGTTCAATTAAAAATAGCAGGTTCTTTATTCCTTTATCTTTAAAGGGCTATTGCACAAAACACTTTTGTGTACTTTATGAAATTTAGGTAAAATGTAAAGCACATAAAAGGGGCAAAACACCTTGGTTTTTGCACTTTGTGCCAACTGAATTTGCTTCTTGTGACTTAAGGCTCTCTTCTCAATGTATGCAGAGCTACCTACATACACCAGTGCTATACAGAAGACGCAGGGACTGAGTGGCACATGGTTACCTTCTGGAACATCACTAGCCTGTGTGTCATTTAGAACAGGGGTCCCCAACCTGTGCCGGCATCCAATGACGTGCCTCGTTAATTCGTCGCTAGGCTCAGTTCAGGACTGGCCATCAACCTTCTGCTCTTAATGGGGATATTTTAACTGTTAGAATTTTCCATGGCAGTCATTACCTTCAAGCAGTTATGTGGTGTTTATACAAATGGTCTGCAGGTGTCACTGTGCATACATAGGACGTTCTGTACAACTTGAAAGTGAAAGTAAGACTTTATGATGTTATGTAATGGCTGCATGACCTGCTAATAAAGCATTGTTATACTCTCCTCATACTCGGCTACCAAACACAACAAATGGCGACAATAAAAGGATGTCTTTTCTACCTCTGCAGCAGCCTGCACCTTTTCTACCAAACCCTGGTGAGCCTACCATACCTTTTACTGCTTGGATCCATATGTTTGATAATTATATTATTGCTGCTGACCAAGGGGAGATTTCTGCAGCTAGAAAGCATGCTTTACTTATTCACTGCCTGGGAGCAGAGGGACAGCGTATATTCTATACATTACCATCACCTGATGATACTTATGAAACTGCTCTTACTGCTATAAAGAACTTTTTTGTGCCAAAAGTAAATGTGGTTGCTGAAAGATATAAATTCCGCCAACGTGGACAGCGTAATGGTGAATCCACAGAACATTTTGTAGCAGCTTTGAGAGAGCTGGTTGTTACCAGTTTGGGAATCTAACAGATGAAATGCTAAGAGACCAAATAGTGGAAAAAACAAACTCACCACCTATTAGAGAGAGACTGCTCCTAGAGCAAGATTTAACCCTTGAAAAGACTATTACAGTTGCTAGCCAAATTGAAACAGCTGTGGCAGAGGCTAAAACTCTCAGTCAGGGAACTGCTGGGAATGTACAGACTGTGAATTCAAAACTGTGGCCTAATAATGCTCAGGCACAGGAAAAATACAGTGCTAAGGAAAGGGATTCACTGCAAAACCGTGCAGCAAATACAAATTAAAAATACTGCTTTCGCTGTGGTTCAACACAACACCTTGCAAACTATACTAAATGCCCTGCCAAAGCTATACAGTGCCGCAAATGTTTGAAACCAGGTCATTTTTCTGGGGTCTGCCGTAGTTCTGTTAAAGATGTTCATGAACTCACTACTACAAATGTTACAGTATTAAGTGTGGATAAAGCTGGTACATTTATTCCAGACAAGTTTATATGCGCTGTCAATGTCAGTACTGCTTCTGCTGACAAGGGACACTCCATTAACCTGATGCTTGATACAGGTTCAGCTGTTTCTATACTACCAAAGGATATTTTCTTGAAATACTTTGCAAAAGATAAACTTGTTTCACCTGCCATGAGACTGGTCAGTTACTTAAAGGATCCAATACCTGTACTTGGGTGCTTGCCAGTGACTGTGCAATTTGAATCAAATACTGCAAAATGTGACTTTTACATTGTGAATAAAGGTACTGCTATACTTGGAAGGGATCTATTTGCTGCATTAAACCTACAATTAGTTGATGGACTCATTACTACAGCACCAGTACCTGCCACACACCCAGTGTCTACAATTTCACCACAAAGCAACACATCACTGGGCTGTGCAAAGAACTTTGTACACAAAGTTAAGTTGAGACCAGATGTAAAACCAGTACATCAGCAATTGAGGCACCTACTCTATAAGGGAGACTGTCTCACAGGAACTAAAGAAACTGGTAGAGCAAGATGTGATTGAAAAATCAGAATCCTCTGAATGGGTTTCACCAATTGTTGTAACAAAGAAGAAAACTGGAAGTATTTGATTGTGTGTTGATCTCCGTGAACCTTATAAAGCAGTAGTTATTGATAATCATCCCTTGCCACACATAGAGGAAATATTTTCAGAACTCCGAGGAGCAAAATTCTTTTCAACCCTGGATCTTCAGAGTGCTTATCATCAAGTATTACTGCATGAAGAAAGCAGAGACCTCACTGCATTTATAATGCATGATGGTTTGTTTCGGTTCAAGCGTGTACCTTATGGACTGGCTTCAGCTCCGAGTTGTTTTCAAAGACTGATGTCTTCTATACTCCATGACATACCTGGTGTACAATGCTACTTGGATGATATAATTGTCTACACTCCAACTATGGATCTCCATGACAAGTACCTGGACAGGGTTCTGAAATGCATTGATTCTGCAGGACTCAAACTGAACCTTTCCAAATGCCACTTCAGACAAACTCAGCTGTCATTTCTGGGTCATATCATTTCACAAGATGGATTACTGCCTGCCCCTGACCATGTCAACGCTGTTACACAAGCACCTACTCCAACTGATTTCCAGACCTTATGAGCTTTCTTAGGTCTTACTTCTTGGTATTCTAAGTTTATTCCCAACTATGCTTCAGTTGTGGAGCCACTTCGAGCACTACTACGTGGAACTTCAAGTCTGGTTTGGTCAGAGACTGCTCAACATAGCTTTGACATAGTGAAGCAGTTAATTGTGAACAGTCCAGCACTAGCTTTATTTGATCCTGCACTACCCACAATGGTTACTACAGATGCTTCGGACTATGGCATTGGTGCAGTTCTCACACAGATCCATGCTGATCATTCAGAGAAAACTGTTGCATTTGCATCCAGAACACTTACAGAGACAGAGCGTAAGTATTCAACTGTTGAAAAAGAGGCTCTAGCGTGTTTTTGGGCAACAGAAAAATGGAGAACCTACCTATGGGGTAGAGAATTTACCTTATGCACTGATCATAGCCCTTTAACTACACTACTTACAACAAAGGGACTAGGAAGAGCTGGAATGCGTATAGCTAGATGGTCAGCAAGGCTACTGAATTTCAACTACAAAATGCAATACAAACCAGGTTTGAAAAATGTTACTGCTGATTGTTTGTCACGTTTACCTTTACCAACAGCTTCTGATACACGTGATGAGGAATGGAAATTGTAGCACTGACTGATATATTATCATCTACAGTTACAGCTGCTGATTTTTAGCAAGCTTGCCTCACATGTCCAATTCAAGTAAAACTACGGGACATCTTACAAAACAAATGGCCAAATGCTGAGAAGAAACTCCATCCTGATCTTCAACCTTACTACAGGATTAGACACGAACTGTCCTTAGTAGATGGCTATGTTGTCCGTGGAGCTCACCGTTTATTGGTTCCAGAAACCTTAAGAGAAAAGCTCATACAACTTGCACATGAGAGCCATCAAGGAATTGTACTTATAAAACAAAGACTTCGAGAACTGTACTGGTGGCCAGCAATGGATGCTGATGTGGTAACTGCCATTCATTCTTGTGTTACTTGTCAGAATCACGACAAAACAGCTATCACACATACACCACCACTTCAGCCATTTCCTGATACAGCATGGGAAAAACTTGCTATTGATATTGTGGGTCCTTTTGCAGACGCTCCTATAGACTGCAGATTTGCTATAACCTTGATAGACTATTACAGTAAATGGCCAGAAATTGCATTTGTTTCTCATGTAACATCAGCTACAGTAATAACATTTCTGTCTACAGTCTTCAGCAGAGAAGGAAATCCAAAGGAGTTAATATCAGACAACGGACCACAGTTTGTCTAATATGAGTTTGAATGCTTTCTTCGAGAGAGGAATATTGTGCATAGGAAATCTTCAGTGTATTACCCGCAAGCAAATGGAGAAATCGAGCGATTCAACAGAAGTCTGAAAGAAGCACAACAGACAGCAAATCTTACTGGGAAATCTTGGAAAGTATTTACAACAGAGTTCCTGCATAAATACAGAGCAACATGCCATGCAACAACCCAATCATCTCGAGCTGAATTATTACATGGCAGACAGATGCGCACTAAGTAACATGTTGCAGACGCCAAACTTCCACCAAAGACTATTCCTACAAAATCTAAATTTACTACACCACTTGAAGTGAGACGCCAGATATGACTTTGGAGATGTTCCATTTGATGAAGGACATTTTCCTACTCCTGATGCCAACTGCACTAGGGCAGAGGAAAGTGAACCTATAAGGCATACTGAGAGAATTAGGAAACTACCTGCATGGACCAAGGACTATGTCATGTAAAGAATGTATATATTGCTTTAAGATACATACGGTTTAATTGTTACTGTTTATATATTTGTCCAAATGCTTTCCTACTATAGGGGGAATATGTGGTGTTTATACAAATGGCCTGCATGTGTCACTGTGCATACATAGGACTTTCTGTACAACTTGAAAGTGAAAGTAAGACTTTATGCTGTTATGTAATGGCTGCATGACCTGCTAATAAAGCATTGTTATACTCTCCTCATCCTCGGCTACCAAACACAACAAGTTACAAATATCTCTTCTTCAACCTTGAATATTATTTTGTTCTCAGATCATAATTTGTTCTTTGACTCTTTGTGCTGCACCTTTTGAACATGTTAAGGTTCATGATTTTATATTTCAAGGAAGTTCTTTGCCACAGCCAGACACCAGGGGAATGTGCAACCTTCTTTTAAGGAAGATTAACATCTATTGAAAAAAAAGCTCAGACCCTAACTTTTATTTAAATACTTCCCTAATTTTTGTTTTCACCCTATAAATTAACTTTAATCAAACTGGCATTCTTTAGATGTAAAACTTTGTGCTCTTGTTTACTTGAAAGTCAAATGCAATTTCAAATCAGCAGAAAATCTCTTTGTTCTATTTACTGGCCAAATGAAAGCAGTTGGTGGCCAGATGTCATAAATAATGTATTATCCTGACCTATAAAACGTTAGGGAGGTCCTCACCAGAGGGGATCAAAGCTTACTGAACAAGCGCAATGGTGACTTCCCAGGTGTAAAAGGTGATGCCAGCAAAGCAATGCAGGCCTGCTACCTGGGCAAGTTTTCACACCCTTGATAATTATTACTAACTTATTTCTGAAAATTGCTCTCCAGGTAGTTGCTTCATACCCTGACCCTTATTGTCTTTGATTTCAACAGTTCTTTGTATTCTCATTATGTAGTTTGCAAAGTGTGGAGTGCACCTCACAGTTGGAGGGTGTGGAGTAAAATTATAGGTTTTATCCTGCAAAATATTAAAGCAAATTCTTTGGAGAGATGGATGAGATCAAAGTTGGTGGCAGGGAAAGGTGACAGAGTAGAGTGAGATTATATTTATATAAATTACTAGGAATAAGATGTAAACAAAATGAAAGGAGGGAGATCATAAGAGAAAGAGTAAGGGGATGATGGTGAGGACAAACTGAGAAACTGAAAAGAGGAAAATGGAATATAGTGGAAGAGTAAGAGGGTAAGATAAAATGGAACTGGGGAAAAGAAGGGAGGGGGAGGAGACTAGAAATTGGATGCTAGGAAAATAAGGTGTGGCATTAAAAGGAGAGGAGGACAAAGTTTGGAAAGAGGAAGGAAAAGGCAGAATTTATATAAGAAAATAAAGATGGAAAAAGCAGAAAAAGGAATGAATGGCAATCAAGGGAGAAGAAACATAAGAATGGAAAACTGCTAAAGAGAAAAGATTGCAGAAAAAAAGGACAGCATACACAACAGAACAACAGAATATACATATATATTTATATACAGGCATGGGATTTCTCACTTTGAGAAAGGCCTGTACTCGGGCCAAAGCAATGGTCCACTGTTACAACAAAGCAATTTATTAAATTTTAAGACTGATCTTTCTATGGTGATGAAGATGAAGATTGTATTAGATGATCTTGCACCCAGGCATACTACTGACTGATATTGTGAGTGATGGTATCTTTTCAGGGGTGTTTCTGGGGCTGCTGCCGCCTGAGGCAGTATCCCCGATGCCGCCCACCCTCCCGCTCCGTGCTTTGAACTTAAAGCATTGGAGCGGGTGGAGGAGGGGCCGCATCACTAGTGCTGTTGCGCTTGCTGCACTAGAAGAGCCAAATTTCCATTTTAAAAAATGGAAATTCGGCTCTTAAAGTTACCAGAGGCGGCTTTTTGCTGCCCCTGGTAACTGTCCGCTCCGTGCCGCCTGATGCAAGGTTCTCACCTTGCCTCATGGCTGGAGCGGCCCTGTATCTTTATTGAACATATATATATATATATATATATATATATATATATATATATATATATATATATATATATAACTTTTGCAAAAAGATCCGATTCAATCGATGTTGAAATTGAATATAAATACCCGGGTGCAGCCATAAGGAAAATGGACACAAAAATAGATTTTAAAACAGCGCACTCCTAGGATTTAAAAAAAAATTATTTATCTTTATTCCATGAAAATTTGATCGACGTTTCGAGACACGAGCCGTAACGTCGATCAAATTTTCATGGAATAAAGATAAATAAATTTTTTAAAAATCCAAGGAGTGCGCTGTTTTAAAATCTATTTTATATATATATATATATATATAGATATATATAGCTTTCAATGGGAAATCCGCACTCCAAGGCAAATCCACTTCAATGAAGGGAGGGGTGCACGGTAATTAAGTATACATCAGTCGAAATATTATCTTTTATTGTTGCATGATATCAATCTCCAACGTTTCGATCCCCATTGGGACCTTTTTTTGAAAAAGGTCCCAATGGGGATTGAAACGTTGGAGATTGACTGGAGATTGCCTGGAGATTGCATGGACTATAAGTGAAAGCTCAGCGGAAATTATAACCACAAGAATCTGATGTTTCAGTCTGTCAAACAGAGATCATACTCCATATTATACTTCATAATACTGTCATTAACCAAATGCATCTTCTTCAATCTTGGACTAGGGCAATGATCCACCAATGCTGTTCTATGATAATCTACATAAAATAATGAGCAATTTCCTTCTTATACATACTTTACTAAGCTTGATTGTCTCAACTGCACATAAGCACTGCATGTTACTTTGACACTGAAGACAAGTGCTAGATAAGCAAGCCCCTTAGAGCCCATTGAAGCACTTGTGTCCAGGTTTGACTGTGCTTGACTTCACCTCAGACTCAAAATATGGCATTAGGTAGCCCTATAATTTCAGCCATCCATACTGCAGGAGGTAAGTACAAGGCTCCATGGTGGCCTGCACCCTTTAGTGCTGGAGAATGGGTCATTTTGAAATAACTACTCTCACCCACAACTCATGAACACAGTGCTACTGAACACAAATAGCACCGTATTCAAGAATGGGCAATCAGTGAGAAAACAGTGGTAGTTTGTGGCAGGTTTTTTCACTTTGTAGCCTGTCCTGCACTGTAAACTTCATTACCAGCTCAGTGCACTGCACTGAAAAAACATCTGTTAAGTAGTTTAACTTTTGGGAAACTGCACTGTTATGAATGGTTGTTCTGTGCTGTATATGCCCTATACATCAATACATACATGATTTCTTCAAGGTTTTTACAACAGCAAAGGATCTAGAAACACTGTCGGATATTTGACATAACTTCAAGCTTGGAAAATAAAACATGTTAGAACAAATAAGTTAGAGATGCTAAGCATTGTGATACAAAAGAGTGCAGAATATGGTGCCTCTGTTCTGGTGTTCCACCACCAGTTTTTCTAATATTTGTCAGATTTTTCATAACTTTCTTTTTATGCATCTAATTAAACTAGAAGGAGAATCAAACCCTAAAAATGAATAGGTCTAAAAATGCCACATTTTAAATACATAACTTATTGCACCACCCTAAAGTTTAAGCTTGTCAATAACAGCAATGATCCAGGACTTGGGGAAAGTGTCTGCAACACTCATATGCTCAGTGGGCTCTGAGCAGCTGTTGAGAAGCTAAGCTTAGTGGTTGTCAGAAATTATCCAGCAGAAAATGAGGTTGGCCTGTAATACAAGCTGATGCTACAGGGCTGATTATTAAAGTGGACCCATCACCCCAAAAAAATATTAAAAATCATATTTTATCACATTAGTCAAGCAAAATGAACATTAATTACACTATATAAATTTTATATTGTTTTCTTCAGTCTGGGAATTCATAATTATAGCAAGCAGGCAGCAGCCATTTTGTGGACACTGTTATTAAGGCAAGCCTTGCATCATGTTAAAATCTTGTTTGTGCACCAGAATGGGGGACCCGATGTCCATCCCTATGTCACTGCTACACAATTCGATGTTTAAGAGAATTGGAGGAATGTGTGAAGAGCAGTGACATCTAGGAAGTTCTGAATGGAAAGTGAAAGTAATTATCTGCCCCGCCTCTATGCCTAAGGCATAGAGGAGTGGCACACAATATTTGATTGACAGCTGAGATTTTTAAATGAGCTTAAAACAGCTATGAATGCTTTAATAAAAATTTGAAATTGGATTTCATGTTTAGTTTGAAAAGGACTTTTATTATACAGATTTTTGTGTGTGGGTGACGGGTCCATTTTAAATTATGATGCTAGTTGCATTGGTTTCTGTGCTACCATATGGTAATTATCTGTCTAAATTAGTAAGCAGTCTTATATTGTGACATTTCTATTCTATGTGTATATTTAAGCTGGTCCCTAAGCTCAGTTAGTGACAGCAGCACAGAGCATGTGCAGTGAATCAGCAGAAAAGAAGATGGAGCGTTATTGGGGCATCTTTGAAAGCACATATCTTTACTCCTAAAGGGCTGTGGTTTCATTGGGCTGGTATAGAAGCCCAAAACATAATGTACAATACAAGCATTATTAAAAGCTTTAAAACTTGTTTTTTTTTATTTTGCCACTAGTACCTTTCAGTGACTGATGTGATATGATGTGTTCTGCACTCTCCCATTAAATATTCTTTTAGCAAGAAGGAGCTGCATTCAGTACACAGATTACAGCTTTGAATCACTTACATCCTATACAATTTTTAATCCCATTTCTAAAAATAACATAAAATACATTAAATTAAAATGTGTTTTGTGTCTTTGCCTTCTGATAAATCAGAATTCTGGCTTCTTATGAATTATGTTTTATTGCCTGTCAGTTACATAATCCACTTTTCTATATCCACTTTTCCATTTCCAAGTAATAGTCTTTTTAACTAAAAATTTTAGAGCAAATGATAACTTTAGTAAATGTCAGTATATACACACATTATAAGATGTATCTATGCATCAGCTATGTCCCTTAACACAAAGGATGAAAGTAACGTGCTACCCACAAATAAATCTGCCTATGAGCGTGAATATTTTCCAGGATAAGGAAAGTAATTGGGAGACCAGTTATACTCATTTTTCCATAATTATTTTAGTTAATAGTTAAAGCAAACTGTTCATCCTGAATTTATTGAAATAATGGTTGCTACTGGAACAGAGTTACAATGTTGGTGATGGAGGAATGCTGCAGTTTAAGAAAAGAAAATACATATTTAGCACTACCGTGAAACAGACTTAGAAAGGGTCCCCCTGTATTTGATTAATTACAAAATGAAAAGTTCAAGTACTTTATCTTCCAAAGTTGGTGAAAATGTTGAAGTGTTCTAGAAAGGAATTTTTCCCCAAATAAGTTTCCTGATTGACTAGATTACAAAAACAAACATTATGGGCATGGCATACTTCAAGAATATTGTTACATTTACACTATTTACATAGTAAATTAAAATATTTAGTTTAGTAGTTCAACACATGCCCAGTCTTTCTGTTGTCTTATAGTTTTTTTCAGGTCCCCTTCTTCCAGCCTAAAAAGGTGTGGACCCTAGAAAGACTCTCAATATACTATATCAAGAACATAAAAGCAGACAGCTAGGGATGTTTTCTAGTTCAGTGGCTGGAATTGTGAGTCATCTTTCTATGGCCTAGTTCAGGACAAGCAGGGGCCAATGGCTGCAATATGCTAATAAGTGGCCATTTAATGAGATATATGAAAGTGATTAGCATTGTTAGTAAAACTACTTTAGCTTGCTAGGGAATAGAAAAGAGCATCATGTCATTGTCATGCACCTTTCTTTTTTTTTTAGTTTCAGTAAACAAGGTTTTTAGGAAATTCACAATTTAACAGTGATTAGAATGGCTGTTTATCCTCCTTTATACCATGTTGTAAAATAACAGAAATGGAAAGGTAATTAAATGCATTTACCAAATGTCTTCTATCTGCTGCCAAGATGTCATGAAGGCACTGCCACCATTTGCTCCCAGACTGCAGGACTGCAAACTGCAAATACATATTGGAAAGATTAGGTGAATGAAAGTACAGCCACTCTGCTTTGCTCAAACTGTTGACTGTATGACCACCTTACATTTTAGTTTTTAAAGTGATGCTGACACTAAAAAATGAATTTTAACATATGAATGTACATTAAGGGGCAGATTTATCAAATTCACATGAATAATTCGAAATTCGATCAAATTTTCAAAAAGATTAGAATTTTCGAATATTTTTGAAGGCCACTTCAAATTTTGAAAATTCGATCGAATAATTTGAATAAAATTCTATTCGAAAGTTGAATTACTTGCCCTTTAATTTTTATTTGACTGCCTAGTTTGCCAGATTAAACCTACCAAATTGCTGTTAACTATTTTTGATTGAATAAAAAAATTTGATCGAATGGTTATAATCGTTCAATTTTATCATTTGATCGAATATTTACTATTCGATCGTTCATGCGTTAAAATCCTTTGAACTTAAATATCGAATTAGAAGGATTTTAATTCCCTTAGAATTCGATGGTCGAATTTGAGGGTCTGCCCCTAAATGTTACCTATAGGTCATGTTGATAATTGTTTGTTTTTGTATATAATTGTTAGCTGAAGTTCCTAAGCATGACTCTCTGACACTCTGATTTTGGCATCCTGGCTGTCCCATCTCAGCCTGTAAGTTACAGTTTCTAATGCTAACGGACTCCCGCTGCACAAATATGGCAGCGCCCTCATACAACAGGAACATGGTGTAACAGACAGGTAATGTAAAAGCATCATGCAAATACTTTATGGCAAAGTTAGAAGTAGCTTTCAAAGACAATATTATAATAGATGTAAAAAAGAGTTTAATTTCAGGTGTCAGTATTTAAGTCAGTAGCTGTAAGGTTTCTCTGCTGCTGAAATAACCGTAGATACCTGTGCTTTGATGGCAGTGGGAATTGCCCTTAGCCACAGGTTGCAATTATTGCTGGGAAATGTGATCACCTGTGCTTTCTAACCATAATTGCAAAAGCTGTGGCATCTCATGTATATAATACAGATATGCAGTGGCCTGGATATATTATTGATATGTAGAGTGTCAACAGGTACACAAAAGCCTATACATAATACAGGTACAAGCAGTGTTCCGATGTGCTGTTTGTAACAGATATACACTGGTCTATATATAATACACATATATACTTATTATAATGCATTTTCACAGTTTTAGGATAAGCACTGGAATGTGAATAATGATGACACAAATTGACCTAAAAGTAAAGCAAATGCACTGAATTATAACACAGATACATAGTGTCTTGCAAGTAACCAGATACACACTGGCCCGTGTCTATAATAAATAGAAATAAATATTAAAGGGAAAACATGTTTTTTTTTTTTTAAAAATGCATCAGTTAACCATTTAAGTGCCAGAAGAATTTCACATTTTGGTCACGTGAAATGCCAGCCGTTTTTGAGCATTTTGTACTTGTTCAGTTTAACAAGGTTTTATTGTAGGAAAACCTCCATGAAACTAGGAAAATTATATATTGTTTTTTTCATTGCAAACTGGGCTTTGATATGCAAGTGGAATTTTGTGACATTTCTGGAGGTTTACTGTGTATTTTGGATGAAATATGTAAAAAAATTGTTAAAAAATTGTATATATAGTGAGTTTTTTTTCCACAGAAAAGTAAATTTTTCATAAATTTTTTTTGTGTTTGTAAAAGCCCTGATCCTGACAAGTCCAACGATACCCCATATGTATCAGTAACACACTTTCTTTGTCCAGAAGTAACTCCCAAACTAAAACAGCATTTTCTGGAATTTTACACCAGAACAAAGTGGATAAGCACACGTGACAGTTGATGCAGCATAATTTATATGTAAATCTAAATTAAGTTTGGTATTTTTAGAAACTACAGACCTTCAGGTTACTAGGGATGCTGTAGTTTTCACTCAAAATTCAAATACATTTTACCAGTGCATTGTAATATTTAGAGCTTTTTTATTGCATTTTTAGTTTTTTTCTAAAAAGCAAACTAAGACACGGGATCAAATGTAAATCTGACAAAATAACACCGTTATACCTTTCTAATTTATATACACTGAGAATTGTGGGCGCAGTCATTCGTAGAAGTTAGCGATTTGGTCTGAAAAAAAGAGTTTCAAAGTTTGATTTCTCCCTAAATTTCCATGGCAACTAAGAAAAACCTGCTCAAAAACAATCTGTAAGTTCTCCTGAATAGAACGATACCCCATATGTATAGATACACATAGAGACACAGCCACCAAACACCCCAAAACAGGAGCAATGCATAAGGGCAATTGCAGTCGAAAATATGGGGGCTGCGCTCTATGTGTACTACTTGCAGTTTTACAGTCAAAACACCCCTCAAACTGTGAAATAACCCCCACAAACTATATATGTCTGAAAAGTACACTTCTTTGGCTATTCAAAGATGCCTTTATAATTTTTATACACTGAGAATTGTGGGCGCAGTCATTCGTAGAAGTTAGCGATTTGGTCTGAAATAAAGGAAAAATGAGATTCAAAGTTTGATTTTCTCCCTAAATTTCTATGGCAACTAACAAAAACCTGCTTTTCTACACGGAGAATTGTGGGCACAGTTGTTCGTAGAAGTCCGCAATTTGGTATGAAATAAAGGAAGAAAGATATACAAAGTTAGATTTTTCCCTATGTTTCCATGGCAATGGAAAAAAAACCTGCTCAATAGCAATCTGCACATTCCCCTGAATAAAACGATACCCCATATGTATAGAAACACATAGAGACACAGCCCCAAAACAGACAGAAATACAGACAGAAATGCAGACAGAAATACAGACAGAAACAAAAAATTGCACTGATAGATGAGCTTTTGAGGTGCCAGTAAAATAAGACTTGTGGCATCAGCATTAGAGATGCAAATCACCCCACGTATTCATCAGGCACCACAAGTTCCATCATGCGCCCTCTCGGCCAACCAGCACCTCAGTCCGCAATTTGGTATGAAATAAAGGAAGAAAGATATACAAAGTTAGATTTTTCCCTATGTTTCCATGGCAACGGAAAAAAACCTGCTCAATAGCAATCTGCACATTCCCCTGAATAAAACGATACCCCATATATATAGAAACACATAGAGACACAACACCAAAACAGGCACAATGCATAATATTGCAACCCCCACAAACTGTGCTGTGACCTGAAATAAAGGAAAAGACATTATACAAGATTAGATTTATCCCCAAGAATTCTCCCAGAGAATTTTTGGACTACACTATGGATCTGCATCTGGTTGCTACCACATTAACCCCAAAATATATTTCACTCACCATTTTGGATCCAGCGGAGTGTCTTTACGTTTCGTCCTGTGGTGCTAGAATACCAATTGTTTGCTTCTTCCTACATTTCACCAATGACAAAATCTGTACCACATTTTCAGATATATTTACAACAAAATCCATAGTAAATTTGGACGATAAAATTATGCAAGTGTCCTAAGAAGTTTAGCTACCAACAATAAGGATTGGGGTATAAGCAGCTAAGATAAAATTATGCCCACCAGAAGTTAGTAAAAAAGCGGATACCCCACTGGTAACAGGCATGGCACATGATCAAAGTGCTATTCCAATTCAGAGAGCCACTGCAACTTAGTCTAACCTAAACACCACATAAATATGCAATTTGTGCTACATGTACAAAAAATGGTTTGTTCCAACCACAACTTTTCAGGAAAAATATGCTGGATGACTACACTAAGAACAAATCTAAACAGAAGTCCATAATGTTTTGGTCACCATGTTCAACTGAAGACATACTACCCACAAATCCAGAGATTCCTAAATCTACAAAAACAAATGCAAATGTTGTCCAGAAATACAGACAAAAACACAGACAATACAGACAGAAATACAGACAGAAATACAGACAGAAACAAAAAATTGCACTGATAGATGAGCTTTTGAGGTGCCAGTAAAAATAAGACTTGTGGCATCAGCATTAGAGATGCAAATAACCCCACTTATTCATCACGCACCACAAGTTCCATCGTGCACCCTCTCGGCCAACCAGCACCTCAGTTCGCTATACCACCAGCGCAATGCAAGTGCTATACATAACACTACAACTTGTCTAAAGTACCATAGCTCAACACAAAAGCTGAACAAAAAAAAAAAAGTGCCAGCACACTTAACCAGTTTGTATAAAAACCTAGAGCATACCAAGCTTACTATACAGATTTACAAAAAATTTTTGCCACCAACAAACTCAGAGAGCTCTAAACTACCAACACAACACAAAAATCAAGCCCTCTCGTAGTGTACCACATTGTGGTACAACTCAAAACAGGGTTGGAAACACAAAGCAGGCTTGCTAGGACACTTGGGACAAAAATACCGCACATCTTTTCTAACACCCCTGGAACGGCAAACTTTACAAGCTCGCTGGGCATATTGTTTATAAGGAGTTGGTGGAATTTGGGCAATGAAATGCTTACCCACCATTCGGGCAACATTGTCATTACCAGGCATATCTGGAACCTCCTGTACATCTCCAAACAAAAGGGCAGGGAGCAGTTGCAGCAGATAATTGTAATAAGACAATTTGGGGCCTGGTACTGCCGCCTTGTAAACGAAATAAGAATTATAAATGGCCATTTGAATCATGTAAATTGCTGCTTTTAATACGCCACCCATATGCTTACTATATTCTTTACAACAGAGTGGCTTTGATTTTGCGGGGCTACCACATCTGTGTTGGACAACTACACTTTCATTGTGGATAGTAGTAAGCTAAAAAACATTTTTGGTGTCTGCAAATTTTAGCGCCAGGAGCTCATCGCTTCTTAGAGCATTTACTTCTCCACGTTTCAATTTCTTGTCCACCAGTTCCTTGGGTGGTCCTTTGCGGTTTTGCCTAATGGTGCCACAGGCTAGGGTGTCCAAGCAATAAAGGGTTCTGAATAAGAGGATACTCGTGTAAAAGTTATCCACGTATAAGTGGTAACCTTGGCCCAACAGTGGAGTTATGAGCTAACAGACAATTTTACCAGTGGCAGTCAAATCAAGGGGACAACCGGGGGGGCCCAAAATGGAGTCCTTTCCCTCATAGAACATGAAAAAACTAGTATAGCCCGTGCTGCTTTCGCAGAGTTTGTAAAATTTCATCCCATAGCGAGCCCGCTTACTAGGGATGCATTGGCGAAATCCTAGGCGCCCTTTGAAGAGCAAAAGGGACTCGTCCACACAGATATTTTGGGAGGGGATGTAAACCTCTGCGAAGCGCTGAGACAGGCTATCTATAAGGGGCCTCAATTTGTAAAGCCTGTCATGACCGGGCTCATTAGGGGGAACAGCCGCTGCATAGTCGTTAAAATGAAGAAACCGCCTGTCGACTTGGCACACCTATCGCCTTTCCTGGTTCGGCAGAATAGCATCTGTCAAGATGACACTACTGCCCCGAATCCTATACCTCTTCAGGACTTTACCAATAGCTTTCCCTGAAAAAACTGCTCTCTCATTCCAAAAAGCTCGGACTCTGGGGAGGGAAGAAACCCAGAATCAAAGCAACAATTATGACCAAGCCAAAAGCATTAGGGGGATTGGGAGTCCCACACATATATAGATATTATCTAGCAAGTAGACTAGAGGCCATGGTGCACCTGCATGCCCCTACAGAGGAATCATGGAAAGTAATCGAAAATCATTTCTTAGCACCCATGCAACTAGCACATATGTTTTGGATCCCCAAAGCACAAAGAGACACCCTTAAAGACCTCTTACCCTCCTCACAACAAGCTTTGAGTTTATGGGACTCCATTGCCATCAAGATGAAGCTGACCACAAGTAACACTAGACATAGAACTATTTTTCGCAATAAGAACTTCCTGCCAGGATGTCACCCACTAGACCATGGATAAACGCAAACATGCTCACACTTGCAACGTTCCGTCCAGATCAAATCACTTTATCATTTCAACAACTTAAGGAACAGCATCAAATCCCCCACTCTCAATTCTTCCATTACCTGCAAATCAGACACTATGTAGATACAGAAATCAAATTACAAAATGCCCAGACTATGACCTACTTTGAGACAATTTGTTTCAAACAATCATATCCGGCAAACTTGATATCATCATTGTACAACCAGACACCACTGATATACATCAGCCCTATATGACGAAATGGGAAACAGATACAAACTCCACAATCCCAGTAAAGACATGGTCACATATTTGGGATAGTGCCAAAAAAACATCTGTTTGCGCAACCACCAGTGAAAGAGCATATAAAAGCATCTTCCGCTGGTACTACACCCCAACACGCGTAAGTAAATTCAGTGGCGATCCGGAACACGCCAAGTGCTTTAGAGGATGTGGCGAACAAGGATCCTTCTTACACACATGGTGGGTATGCACAGTGGCCCAAGAATTCTGGAAGATGGTAGCCTCTCTACTCTCCGAGGTTCTACACAGCACCATTCCGGCAACCCCACACACATTTCTGTTAGGCATGAAAATTGGGACCATAAATTCGAACCAATCCCACAAATTAGCTACACACATACTGACAGCAGCAAGATCTCTTTTAGCAGCAAATTGGAAAAGACCACAACTACCTGGTCGGCAATCATTGATAATTAAGGTAAACTGGACCCGAGCCATGGAATCAATCAGAGACAAAGTCCTAGATAGAACCTATGAGGGGGAGTTAGAGTGGTATCCGTGGGTCCAATACCTGGAAGGTATCCAATCCAG
>CM044438.1:27627231-27640539 GCA_024363595.1 Xenopus borealis
TAAAGGAACCCATACCTTGCCAGGCTACCCAGAAGGTAACAGGTAATTTGGTACAATATCTTTATCATCAGTGGCACACAGATCCTACAAACAGATGAGAATAAAAGAAAATAATCCTTTATTTCAAAATCATTGTACAAAAAGTCTGGATGGTGCTGGCTGCCATAACAGTTCCAATATATGTATAGGTTGGGAAAAATTCAGGTCTTGATCATTAGCTATGTATTTTTAAAAAAATGCATTGCTACAATAAAACCAATTGTTTTGTGCGATTTTAGCAAGCAGTTTAGCTTGTGTACTAGAGAAAAAATGTGCCATCCGAACTCATCTCTTCCTGCTAACGCAATGGCAGCCTAGCAAGCAATCTGATGGGAAATATCACTTCAAAATTAAATGTATATGTAGAAATTCAATCCCCTTGATAAAGGGAAATAAAGTTGACTTCTTATCCCTTAAAAATGGAAAAATCTTGCTTCCAAATCCTAATTGGTTAATTGCCAATGAATTAAAATGCATATTGCCTGGCTGCAGAATGCATCTTGACTGCTAATTAGCCATCACACAGACTGAATGTGTCCATTGTTTTTAGATTGCAAGTTTTAATCAGCAGTGTTATCTTTACCTCCGTTATCCTTTAGTATTTGTATGTAATTTGATAAATATGTGTTCATAAAATATGTGTTGAGATGACAACTCTGATACAGAATTAAAGGAACAGTAATACCAAAAAATTAAAGTGTTTTAAAGTAAAAAATATCATGTAATGTTGCCCTGCACTGTTAAAAATGATCTGTTTGCTTCAGAAACACTACTATAATTCATATAAACAAGCTGCTGTGTAGCAATGATGCCCGGCCCGGCCCTGATGCTGAGGATCAATTGCAAACTCACTGAACAGTTATGTCCCATGTGGTCCCCATTAAATCGCTGACTAACTCAGATTTAGACAGCTGAAAAGCAGGAAGTGGTGTTTTGGCTATTATGTTAGACATCCAGTTAACTACAGATTTTATACTTTACATTTTTGGCTAACTAACTATATTAGAAACATTTTTTATTTTGCACAGCCTATCTATTTACAATGTTTCTCTTTTTACAATGAACTATTCCGTTAAGAAACATCAAGTAGGTCCTATTAGTGACATTCTAGATTCATTTGACATGTTCATTTGTTCATTTATTTCACAGTTTTATCAATAGTTGTTATACCCTCTCAAGTTGCAAATATTGATGTTGTGACAGCATGTTCAGTTAAAGATTTGTCAGTCTACACTTAGGCATTTTAAGCCAATAATAAATGCTCAATATTAGATCAGTAGGTGATATGTCTCGATGTGTTGGGCCTTGAATGGCTGATTCAAATAATGTGACCTACATAAACAAATGTGGACCACATGGACAGGTATTTGTAAGCAAATTACTGATATTCTATGCTAACGGTGTCCAGAAAAGTTTGGCTGACATGTTAGAAGGCTAGAGCTTTCACATTTATTCTACTTAATTATTAATTGATGAGGAGCTGGCCTTGAGTCTCAGAGGAAAACTCAAGGCAAACACAATAATACTACATTAGATTGTACTTAGACTTAGATGTTCAACCTTGGCAATGTGAGCTGTGACATTGAAAGCACTGCAGTATTCTTATGTATTGAATGACATCAACAATTTTGATTTTGTAGCCTTTCTCAGACCAACATTGACCCTTTGGGAGCATTAACAGTTGCAAAAGCTCTAGGAAGCTGTGGGTCTGTGAAATAATTACTGTACATTCAATGTCATTTTTATTGTTACCCCCTTGCAGAGATTATGTTCTCAACTGAAATTAACAACTGTAATTTCATGATTATTTAAGACAGGGGTCCCCAACCTTTTTTGCTCGTGAAAAAAGAGTTGGAGAGCAACACAAGCATGAAAAAGTCCATGTGGATGTCAAATAAGAGCTCTGATTGGATTTTTGGTAGCCCCTATATGGACTGGCAGCCTACAGGAGAGAGTGTTTGGCAGGACATCTGTTTTTTATGCAACCAAAACTTGCCTCTAAGCCAGTAATTCAAAAATAAGCACCTGCTTAGAGGCCACTGGGAGCAACATCCAAGGGGTTGGAGAGCAACATGTTGCTCGCGAGCTACTGGTTTTAAGCATTATCTATCACTATCATCTATTGTTTATAAAACCCGATTTGTAAATAATAGCATAAAAATTTGTTTTGGTCATAATTGAGAGCTATATGTATGCTGCACATATTATCATACTGCCTACACCTCATTAAAGGGCAATGAAACCCCCCAGGCGCTAACTCCCTCCCCCCCACCCCCCCCCGTAAGCCCACCTCCCCCCTCGGCCTATTGCCCCTAAGTCCCTACTTACCCCTTCTTCTTGGTGCCCTCCAGCATAGTTCACAGGATCCATGTTCTTCAACGTCTTCTTCCTGGATCGAACATCGGCAGCGGTGCATGTGCAGTAGGAGACATTTGCTGGTTCGTCCTAATGCACATGCGCCCGAAGTCCACAAAGTCTTTCGATTACGATTTCTTTGGGAAATCGGAAGACTTCGCACTGTCTAAATCAGTCAAAAGACTTTAGCAAGAATGCGTTTAGTGACCTAAGCTTTGGAGATGCTTCTAATAATATGACTGCTGCTGTGCTCTGACTGCTCAAGAGAGTATATGACTGGTATATGGTATATGACAGTAGATACCATGTAATAGAATTGACCGGAGCACAGCACTGACCTTGGTGGTTGCTGTTCTAAAGCTCTTCTTGCCGGAGAGTTCATGAGAGAGCGATGGAACTGCAAAGTCACTGTGTCCTTGACTATCTTTGTATGAGAAACGTATCTTCTTCTGGGGCTTGTATTACAAGGCACAGTGATCTTGGGGGTATTTCTACGATCATTATACTAAGGCTTATCTCTGCCCTTATTCCTTGTTAGTGTGAGAGTGTATTGGGTTAAAACATCAATACAGACAGGGATACTGTCATGGGAAAAATGTTTTTTTTCAAAATGCATCATTAAATAGTGTTGCTCCAGCAGTATTCTGTATTGAAATCCATTTCTCAAAAGAGCAAACAGTTTTGAAATCTGACATGGGGCTAGACATATTGTCGATTTCCCAGCTGCCCCAAGTCAAATGACTTATGCTCTGATAAACTTCAATCACTCTTTACTGCTGTACTGTAAGTTGGAGTGATATCACCCCCTCCCTCCCCCCCCCCAACCAGCAGCCTAACAACAGAACAATGGGAAGGTAACCAGATATCAGCTCCCTAACACAAGATCTAAGAACAACTCTCAATAGTAAAAACCCATGTCCAACTGCGTTCTATTCAGTTACATTGAGAAGGAAAAACAACAACCTGCCAGAAAGCAGTTCCCTCCTAAAGTGCTGGCACAAGTCACATGACCAGGGGCAGCTGGGAAATTGACAAAATGGCTAGCCCCATGTCAGATTTCAAAACTGAATATAAAAAAAATTTGTTTGCTCTTTTGAGAAATGGATTTCAGTGCAGTTTCAGTGAAGTTTTCTGGAGTAGCACTATTAACTGATGTGTTTTGAAAAAAATATGTTTTCCCATGACAGTAACCCTTTAACTTTTCTCATCTGAAAATGCAAACTGTAGTTTCCCCGCTGGCATGATTACCTGACTACCTTTGACTTGAATGAGAAGCAATGGTGGATGAGTTGTGACTTTAAAATAAGAAAAACCATGACCTTGATTATGTACGTATGTGTCATAAATTAATTAATATGTGAGCCTAAAAATAAAAGTAATTTTAAAAACAAATTAAACAAAATGTATATAAAGTATATGAAAACGATGTTGTATATTGTTATATGTTGAGGGAGTTTTCCACCTAAAACTGCTTTTGCATAATGAAAGAAAATGTAAATCTAAGCAACTTTCCAATACATATTGTCTACCAGAGGTACCGGGTTATGTCTCTCCCAGAACGCCCAGATACAGTAGCTAATTTATTTCATAACTAATTGTAGATTTTAGTATCACAATAGCCTTAAATATTATATTTGTACAGTTAGGGGATCCTTTATCTTGAAACCCGTTATCAAGAAATCACCAAATTATAGAAAGGCCATCTCCCATAAACTCGAAATAATTATCCAAATGTTTTCCTTTTTCTCTGTTATAACACCTTGTTCTTGATCTAAACTAAGATATAATTAATCCTTATTGGAAGTAAAACTGACCTATTGGGTTTATATATTATTTAAATGATTTTCTAGTATGAAGACCCAAATTACAGAAAGATCAGTTATCAGGAAAGCCCCAGGTCCCAAGCATTCTGGATAACAGGTCCCATACCTGTACTAAAAATCAGCCAAGCCACTCTTAAAGGCATTAACAAAATCAGCCATCACAACATCACCCGGCAGTGCATTCCACAACCTCACTGTCCTTATGGTGAACAACCACCTACACTGCTTCAAATGAAAGTTCTGTTTCTCCATTCTAATGGGGTGGCCTCTGGTGCGGTGATCCTTTTAATGGGAAAAAAGATCCCACACAATCTCTCTATAATGCCCTCTAATATACTTGTAAAGAGAACTCATGTCACCTCGGAAGCACCTTTTTTTTCAAAGGAAACAACCCCAACCTGGGCAGTCTACTATAATAATCTTATTAATTATCTTCTATCCATCCAACCAGTTTAGTTGCATGTCTCTGCACTCTCTCCAGCTTATTTATATCTTCCTAATGACTGGAACCCAAAACTGCATTGCGTACTCAAGGTGAGGCCTTACTAGGCATCTATAATTGGGCCAAGTTATATTTTCATAACACCTTTTATTAATATAAAAGACAGAACTTTATTTGCTTTAGTAGCCACATAATGCCACTGCCTAGAAATGGACAATTTATTATCTATTTGCTGTATTCATTTAGGGTAGGGACAGACAGGGAGATTCAGGGAGATTCTATCGCCTGGCGTTTTTAGCAGGCGACAATCTCCCCGAATTTCCTTCTCCCTGTCTGCCGCTAGTACCTCGTGAGGAAACTTCGGGCGATTCCGGGAATCGCCGCGCAGCGTGTGCACAGGCGCTGGCGCTTTGTCCCTTTTACTAGCGGCAGACAGGGAGAAGGAAATTCGGGGAGATTGTCGCCTGCTAAAAACGCCAGGCGACAGAATCTCCCCGAATCTCCCTGTCTGTCCCTACCCTAAGGCTTGCCAGTGCAGGTGCTATAATTAATGATTGAGTGAAATGGAAGCTAATCCATGTTTGGTCCTTGTGAGGTTGATACTTACATTACCAGTTTACAACCCCCCCCCCCCCCACATTCCCCCTTTTGTTGTGACTGCTTTGTTAGCAGGGGTTCAGTGGGATTAGCAAAGGTTCAGTGGGATTAGCAAAGTTTGGCCTGTTTAGCTCAAGAAATAATATTTTTTGAATTTTGAGCTCATATTGTACAAGTAGGAATACTGCATCTTTAATAGTGGCTGAAACACTGTCAAAAGCAGTATGTAGAGTTTATACAATCTGCCATTTAACCTGTCTGTTCTGCTTTGCTTTTCTTGCAGATATTTTATGCTCAATATTTTTGTGAAAGCTGCTGTGAATAAAAAGAGGCAATATCTACTGAAGTTAATCTGTGTGTAGCTATCTTTCATTTTGGAATAAAATTATTACTTCTGCCATTTCAGTGAAATCCCACAATTTATTTAACATTTTCAGTGGTTAAAAATCAATTTGTAAAATGGTAATAACAGTTGAAATCAACATTTGTTTAACTCTTTCTGTCTTCTGAATCCTGAAAATGTATAACTGTTTTAGAGCCAGAGAGAAACCAGTAGAATCAGTAGCAACTGCATTTAATTTTTGTTAAAGTAATGAATGTTGTAACGTAGCTTATAATTACTTTTTCTCTCAGACAATAAATAGTTTATAGGTGGAGGTCCCTTTTAAATATACTGGTGATTTCACTCTGGGATTCTTGTTCTTTTATTTTTCAGTTTAGCAGAAGCTGCAGATCAGCTAGCAGTGGTGTTGTTAAGAGTGATGCACTCTTTAAAGGTCTTTAAAGTAAGTATAAAGGCACTCCCTTGCTTTTCCATACATCTTTGCCCTTTGTAGCAGAACTACTGTATGTCCTATGTTGTGTGCCAATAAAGTGTATTTTGACAGTAGGTTTGCATTACAAACAGTATCTTGTTATTCAGTTAAAATATTTTATAGCTAATGAATAATTATCTTTTTAGAATGTGGTGATTAGTGTGATAATATGAACTGCGAGCAAGAGCTGAGGGGTCACAACTGTGTTGTTGTGCACAATACAGCCCTGTCCTTACTGCTTGCCATAGGGCAATTTGTAAGACTAAAGTACACCCTAATTTAAACATAGAGATGCCGCCTGATCAATATTCCATCCGGTCTAGCTGAAAAAATACTACCAAGGCAATATGCTTGCCTGCAACTTTGTAATTGCTGGTTGTTTTGCCTCTGGCCCACCTCTGCTCCACCCCAATCCATCTCTTCACTCCTCCTACATTCTGCCCATCACCTCCTGCCTCCTCAACTGTTGTGTTTGGTAGCCGAGGATGAGGAGGGTATAACAATGCTTTATTAGCAGGTTCATGCAGCCATTACATAACGGTAGTAAGTCTTCCTTTCACTTTCAAGCTGTACAGAAAGTCCTGTGTATGCAAAGTGACACCTGCATGCCATTTGTATAAACACCACATATTCCCCGTACAGTAGGAAAGCATTTGGACAAATATATAAACAGTAACAATTAAACTGTATGTATCTTAAAGCAATATATATATTCTTCACATGACATAGTCCTTGGTCCATGCAGGTAGTTTCCTGATTCTCTCAGTATGCCTTATAGGTTCACTTTCTTCTGCCCTATTACAGTTGGCATTAGGAGTAGGGAAATGTCCTTCATCAAATGGAAAATCTACAAAGTCATATCTAGCAGGAGCAAGATGGCTTGCATTCCATATGCATCCATCAGACAGTTCATATGTGTATGGTCCTCGCTGGCGTCTCACTTCAAGTGGTGTAGTAAATTTACATTGTCCTTGTTTCAGTATTCCTGGTTTATTAATTCTGACTAAAGATCCAGTGCTCTTCTCTTGCACCACGGTTTCAGTATAAGCCTTGCATTTGGCTTGGTGATGTTTCACATTGTCAGCAGTAGATGATTTTGTAGGAATAGTCTTTGGTGGAAGTTTGACGTCTGCAACATGTAACTTAGTGCGCATCTGTCTGCCATGTAATCATTCAGCTGGAGATGATTGGGTTGCTGCATGGCATGTTGCTCTGTAGTTATGTAGTTCCTGTGAGACAGTCTCCCTTATAGAGTAGGACAAGCACCTCAATTTCTGGCGTACTGGTTTTACATCTGGTCTCAACTTAACTTTGTGTACAAAGTTCTTTGCACAGCCCAGCGATGTGTTGCTTTGTGGTGAAATTTTAGACACAAGCTGTGTGGCAGGCACTGGTGCTGTAGTAATAGGACATTTGTGGCACTGTATAGCTTTTGCTGGACATTTAGCATAGTTTGCAAGGTGTTGTGTTGAACCACAGCGAAAGCAGTATTTTTTATTTGTATTCGCTGCACGGTTTTGCAGTGAATCCCTTTCCTTAGCACTGTATTTTTCCTGTGACTGCGCATTATTAGGCCACAGTTTTGAATTCACAATCTGTACATTCCCAGCAGTTCCCTGACTGAGCGTTTTAGCTTCTGCCACAGCTGTTTCAATTTGGCTAGCAACAGTGCTGGACTGAGAATCAAAATAGGCCCTGGCATTTCAGGTACACAGAGGCCCAATCATCCCACTTAGAGGCCCAAACAGCCTCCACCAGCCCACTAAATTGTGACTTTCTATGGCACCTTATAGCAGCCCCTCTGGCATTTGCCCTAACCTACAGATTGCCAGTCCGGGCCTGGCTAGCAACTGTAATAGCCTTTGCAAGGGTAAATCTTGCTCTAGGAGCAGTCTCTCTCTAATGCGCGGGGAGTTTGTTTTTTCAACTATTTGGTCTCTTAGCATTTCATCTGTTAGATTCCCAAACTGACAGGTAACAACCAGCTCTCTCAAAGCTTCTACAAAATGTTCTGTGGATTCACCATTACGCTGTCCACGTTGGTGTAATTTATATCTTTCAGCAACCACATTTACTCTTGGCACAAAAAAGTTTTTTATAGCAGTAAGAGCAGTTCATAAGTATCATCAGGTAATGGTAATGTATGGAATATACGCTGTCCCTCTGCTCCCAGGCAGTGAATAAGTAAAGCACGCTTTCTAGCTGCAGAAATCTCCCCTTGGTCAGCAGCAATAATGTAATTGTCAAACATACGGATCCAAGCAGTAAAAGGTATGGTAGGCTCACCAGGGTTTGGTAGAAAAGGTGCAGGCTGCTGCAGAGGTAGAAAACACATCCTTGTCACCATTTGTTGTGTTTGGTAGCTGAGGATGAGGAGGGTATAACAATGCTTTATTAGCATGTTCATGCAGCTGTTACATAACAGCGGTAAGTCTTCCTTTCACTTTCAAGCTGTACAGAAAGTCCTGTGTATGCACAGTGACACCTGCAGACCATTTGTATAAACACCACATCAACAATTCTCCATCTACTTTGACCAGTAAAACATGTTTTCTTCTCCATTTTAGCACAAAAAACTCTGTGCTTTTTGCTTTAGGGGCAGGTGGCAAAGTGTAAAACATGGCAGCATTATACACCCTGCCCATAAAATGACCCAAATATATGATCTGCAGTTGTTTGAGGGAAATAATTATAAGTCCCATGGCCCAGTTTAGTGAGGGAATTCTTAATGTGTGAAGGTAGCGCCCAGTGGGCAGGATTTACTTTTATTACTTGTGTTTTTGTATCCTGAAATGGTTGTAAATAAACTTCCTTAACATGAAGAAAGTGTCTGTTGTGGAACCCCCAAGCTTACAGCCCACATAGCAAATGTAGGGACCCTGAGTTTTAGGTATAGTAACTCTGGAAATTCCCCCTTTGTATTTGGACACCTAAGTGGTAGTATTCCCATGCAGTTATGTCTCCCTTCCTGGGTCCACTGGGATTTACTCTAGGCTATGGTTTGCTCACTAGCTGGCAGTATGTAAAAGTGTAAAGGGGTTTAGCCCCATGTGCTCAAGGTCTTTCCTGGGACCTCACCTCTATGTGAGGTGTTACAGGCCCAGACCTGTAGTCATGGTAAACGTTAGAGTATCTAGTGCTAGTAAGTTTTTGTCATAGTTGCTGTAGGAGCAAGAGGCAGGCTCAGGGAAGATAGTGAGAAGCTTCAGCTCCAACAAGGAGGAATAGTGGGGTTAAGACCCTGTTGTAAGTCCACCACTAGTGCAGCGACTAGTGGGCGAGTTGAGGACCAGTAAGTGTGCCAAGATACAGGTTGAGCATGCAAAGGGATCGTACTACTATAACTATGCTTGACATGAAAGTGCCTGTTAATTACTTTATTATAACTGTTCACTGTAAATAAACCATTTATTTTGCTGCAAGAAACCATCTCTGTGACTGGATTCTTTGCTACATGGAACTAACAGGTGCCGGGAGTTGCACAGGCACCGGTAGGTTATTAGTACAGTACAAATCTTAATTGGAGAAGCTTCATATTGTTTTTTTTGCCTTCCTCTGGATCAACTAGCAGTTAGCCAGTTTAAAGGAAAAGTAAATGTTTTTCTTTTTCTATCCGTTAATTTTCTCTAAACAGCCCCCCAGATTAAGCTAAGGGGCGGGGCTTCACTCTGCACCAGGAAGAAGGGGAAACAAGCTGCTGATAACACAGAAACCAGAGCAGACTTGCAGCAGGGACTAAGGTACATTAATCTGGGGGGCTGTTTAGAGCAAATTTACAGATAGAAAAAAAAAACGTTTACTTGTTCTATAAAAAAAAAAAGTTTTAAGGTTGAACTTGACGGACGTGTGTCATTTTTCAGCCTAACTTACTATGTATTACAGGCATTGGTAGTCTTGTTCACACACTGCAATACACACAGCCAAAGTGTACCCAAGGGGGGGCTACACAAAGGTCTGGGGCTTAACTTTGTCATAATAACATTCTAGTGCATTATTGTAACATAGACACTGATTATTTAGTAACTGAAGTTTACTAGGGCCAAATCACTACCTAAATCAGGATGACAGTCAGGAATGCACCAGTTAAGGAGCTCTATGGGCAATTCTCAGGAAAATTTTCAGTTTTGGATTTATAGAACAGAGAACACAGTTGCATTCTTTACACTAAAGGGGCAGCAATCTTGATTTAAAAAATGTATTTAAAAAAATTATTTTGCCTCTTAAAGTCAGGATTTGCTTTTTGACATTCCTGATAAACTAGGGAGCACTACCACCCGAGGCAAAATTCTTATGGCAGCAGTACCTGGGGAGCTCAGTGCTAGAACCTTTTTTGCTGCTTTCCACTGCCAATGGTGTCTCATTGTTGAGCCACAAAAATGTGTTCTATTCTAATGAATAAGGCTTTACATTTCCTAATCCTTGGGAATTTAACGGGACAACAAAATCAGGATATATATATATATACTGTAATCAATCTTTCTTACTGAAAAACACAAAAATGAATTTCATGCTGAATCAATATCCCCTGTACTCAGACTAATGGTTGTAACTCTATCCTGCTTTCTAAGTAAAATTGCCAACCTATCAGTTTTAAGTCCCCAAATTTGCCATTACTACTTCCCCCAGTGAATTCCTTATTTTTGTTCTTGTCTTAATGGCCACTAATTATAATTCAGTCCTTGGAATTAGGTAGAAGAAAATGGTGATGTGCACTGTAACAATAATATGGTGGACCACTGCTGCTTTTAGCAACCCAGCCATAGAAAGCTATAATCACTGGGGGGTTCAAGTTGTTCAAGTTGTACAGTGATTTGCTTACTTCAGACCTGGGCCTGCGCTCCTCTATCAAATATCCACACACCTGTCCAGTGCTCAACATCCATTGTGGATGACAAGATGCATGGTACAATGCCAGCCAGAGGCCCTGAGGCAACATGCCGGCTACTTACATGTGTTGCCTAGGAGAACAGCTGAAAACAAGGTCCCTGGTGGGCAACGAGCCTAGGGCCCCCTATTGTTGCACCCTGGGCATGTGCCTTTTCTGCCTTCCCCTAGTTCAACCCTACAGTGTACTAGAATCCATTGCTGGTCTCAGTACTACACACACAAAGAGGATAATGGCACCAGAAGAGAATGGAATTGCAGGGCTGAGATTAGAACAAACTGTTATTAATTCAAGCAGCTTTTTATCTATTGTAATGGAAGAAGAGGCAGAGCCTTTGCTTTAATCAGTTGGGAGAAACCCACCCTCATATGTGTTTATAGAAAACTATACACAGGCTAACCTTTACATATAAAATCATTGCACATCATGTTATTATTACATTTCATTACATCTGAAAAAGGCTTTAATCTGTAGAATGTCTTCACTGCTTATCATTTACAGCTGTAGATATTTATGGTGTATATACAAATTCACACTTACTAGAAACTATTGCCATTCTGAGAAGTCATTTGGCATGAAGTAATACAACTTGTGTGGCACCCTATCATTAATATAATGCAAGGATAAATATTACTACGTGGAAGGCAAAAGATTGGGGTTACTTCAGGCTATTTGAAGCTGCCCTCCACAGTATGAGCTGGATTTTGAATCCAGATTTTGAGCATAAATGTAATTTACGCTAATTTTAGCACTAGCATCTGGGGCCAGTGGCATAACTGGATGTTATTGGGCCCCACAGCAAATTAATTTTAGGGTCCCCAACATATTCAGAGGTTGCCCTGTCCTGCAGGGTCTGCCAGGGCCACTCCTGCCATGAGGTAAGGTGAGGACCTTTCCTCAGGCGGTAGTAGGGTTGCCACCTTTTCTAATTTTTTTATCCGGCATGCGGGGGGCGGGACCAAAAAGGGGCAGCATATGACGTCAAAGGGGCGGGCCTATGGCGGTTTGGGGGCGTGGTCACGACACCGCGTGTTGAACAAGAGGAGGAAAGGTAAGTATTTGGGGGATTTGGGGCTGGCCGATGGGTCTTTTTAAGGGTATTACAAATTTACCGGCAGCTACATTGCCGGTAAATTTGTAATACCGGCCCGGCCTTGGCGGGTGTTTTACCGGCTAGGCAGGTAAAATACCGGCCGGGTGGCAACCCTGGGCGGTAGTGAGAGGCCAGTTACAAGGGGTGGCAAAAAGTCTCTTGCAATTTTAAGAGCCGAATTTCTGGGTATTAACCAGGAGTGCTATTGCGCTGAATGCACTATCGATGATACCCCCCTTTGACCTGCTCTGACGTTGATTTTTAAGCGCAGAGAGTGAGGGGGGTCTGCTTCCACTATAGTTACACCCCTGTGTGGGATATTAATAAAACAGTCTCTCTGTTTAATGTTACAGGAATAGCAAAAACCAGTTCAGCAGAAGAACATATTAATACCTGTCACAGCCAAAGAGCTTCCTGGTACCACAGGGGTTAAAAGCTCTACACTGGCACCTGTTTTTGTTTACAGAGATTTGAGTGGATACTTTCGTGTTGTAAAGATGAGATTAACTTTAATAATTGAGTTACATAACTATTACCTTTGTTTGTCTTTAAGACGTCTTAATGTTTCAGAAGTGATTTCCCAAGGAGCATTTGTTTGCATGAGAAGAACTGGGTATCAGTGCAGGGCTGTGCCATCCCACACATTTCCTAATGGCTCGCCCCTGTCAGCTGCTGTTTATTTCATGGGTTCACAGTCTTGGGGCATCTGATGACATCACTGGTGAGGAGTACACACTGACAGGCACTGACAGATTGCCATGGCAACTTCCGTTTTAGCAGCAAGTGAAAAGAACATTTTATTTTGTTAGCTTCCCATGCCAGCGTTAATATCCTGTGTACTGACCTATGTTATTGCCAAGTGCAGGCTGCATTGGCACCAGGCTCATTCCATGTGACTAACAATAATTCTGCTCTGTTATTCAGAGAATTGTGTGTCTCGTTTATATACAAAGGGAACATGTTTCTGTGTGTTGTTCTGGGAGTTGTATACATTGGATTTTTATTGTATAAAGGTCAGCTTGTAACTGTCTTATATACTGACCACTAGGTATCTACTCTACAAATCTGCATGATTTGGTAGCAGGACATTTCTGCATTATATACCTCAGTGTGTTAGATACCGATGACTTAAAGGGATCCTATCATGGGAAAAACATTTTTTTCAAAATCTATCAGTTAATAGTGCTGTTCCAGAAGAATTGGCTGGCATTTAAAAGGTTAATAGTGCTGCTCCAGTAGACTTCTGCACTGAAATCCAT
>CM044438.1:27644148-27656012 GCA_024363595.1 Xenopus borealis
ACTCCGGGCGGCGTCCGTGACAACATATTCATAAATGCAAGCCATATTAATAAAGAAACAGCAGGTGTATGTGCTAAAGATATGTTTTAAGTTTTAAGACTTCAACTGTTTAAAATAATTTTACAATATATTTTCTTGGCTGCTAATGGTCCAAACCATTTTACTAGCTGTGACCCATATATGTAAACAAGCATGCAAATAAGACATGTGACAACATGTTGGAGTAAATAAAGGCCACAGCTTTATTAAATAACATTGTGAACAGTATAACATTATGCCAACTGCTGATTAAATCAGCAGGCACGAAAATGTGACCCGCAGAACAGGAGTCTCCTGCCACATGATGGGCAAGCCGTAGGCTACCGCCCCTCCCGCAGCTTAACTCACCAAATGGCCAATTACCGATTGGCAGTGCAAACAACCCTCAAGCTGTGACAAATATACACAATAATATTAAACATTAACAATAATGGTAACATCATAACAAGGGAGGGAGGGAGGGAAGCTGCTGGTTTGGCTTGCAATAGCCGACTGGACTTTTATTTGGCGGGCTTGCTACGTAATGCTTTGTCCTAAGCCCGCCCACCCCAGGGTGGCCAATGGGTTGAAGCAATGTAACCCAACCACCCAATTGGAATACTGAGTTGTCCCAGCAGCCATGTCCCTCCCCCCATCCACCATGGGATGGGCTGATGGGTAATCTTTCTTTGAATTTTTTCAAATTGAAGCTGGTCTATTTGCACTGAAACATGCTGTTACACTTATTCCCCATTCACCCAGAATCCTCCAGTTATTGTACATGATAATATCCTTTACCCGCCGTATCGATTTCCTACATAAAACAACATTGAATAAATACAGCAATTTCTATGCAATGGCATGTACAGAAGCAAACCGCACGACAAATCAGACATTAAGGGGCAGATTTACTAAATTCACATGAAGGATTCGAAGTTCGATCGAATTTTCAAAAAGATTAGAATTCTCGAATGTTTTTGAAGACCACTTCAACCAGTGAATTTTGTAAATTCGATCGAATCGAATGATTCGAATAAAATTTCATGTCGAAGTACTTACCTTTAAATTTTTATTCGACCACCTAGTTCGCCAGATCAAAGCTACTGAATTGGGTTTCCTTATTTTTGATCGAATAAAAAAATTTGATTGATTGAAAAAAACGTTCGACTCGATCGATTCGAACTATTTATCGATCTATTATTTCCTATTCGATTGTTCGACCAATCGAATTGCTGTAAAATCCTTCAAATTCGATAGTCGAATATGAAGGATTTTACTTCCCTGCCTATTCACATGGTCGAATTTCGAATTTTTTCAATTCGAAATTTGACCAATAGTAAATCTGCCCCTAAGAACCTGCTGATCAGGAAGTTGGGGAAAATAAGAACAACACACAAAAAATGAGGGGAAATTAATTCAATAATACAAATAAACAAATTAAATAAGTCATAGTACTAGAAAGTTCCTAATTACAGGAAGCCCATCTCCAATAGACTCTATTTTAATCAAATAATTCATTTTTCTCAATGAATTCCTTGTACTTGATCCCAACCTAACTCGATCCTTATTGTGGTCAAAACAATCCTATTGGTTTAAAGCGGTACTGACATATTCCTATAAAAATCATAGGAACATGTCAGTATAAAGTATGTGCTGCACCCAGAATATTTTGCCTCAAAGCCCCCCTTAGAGCCGCCCCCCAGCCCCACGCACCTGCACTGACTTGACCCTCCGACACTACTAAAAGACCTCCTGAGCCATTTCAGTGACGCTGGGCTGGGGGCGGCACAATGCTTCCATAGGTTAATAATGAATTAAAACATGAATCCAGCCTATGGAAGGATCGCTCTGCCCCCAGCCCAGCATCACTGAAACGGCTCAGACCATCCATTCGTAAAGTGAGCTGTTGGCTGAGCAAAGGTTCACAAATCTGCGCAGGGCTGGGGGCGGCTTTGCTGGGGTCTTTTGAGGCAAAATAATCTAGGTGCAGCAAATACTTCATACTGACACGTTCCTATGATAGAAATGTGTCAGTATAGCTTTAGAAAGATCCATGTCGTGCATAGGGACTGTGCATAGGGTATGTGCATAGGGCATGCGCATAATGTGCTTCTGACATCACACGTATAATCAGCAAGTAGCAACATTTTCTCATTATGTGTGCGTGTGTGCCCCAACATGTGCATGCGTGTGCCCCAACATGCCCACCTGTACCGGTGAGGGTGGCCTAGCGCTGGCAGGGGGCAATTTTTAAAAAAAACTGCTGTTACCCTCAACCGCACCTTTGGTTGGGGAAAAATGTTTTTGCCAACAGGTGCCCTTTAAGTTTTTAACTTTGATTTTGGGAAATGGTAAAAAATAATAATTGCAAAACAGCTAAAGAAAAGTCTTTATTTCTGGTGAACAATCTGAAAATACCGATACAGCAAAAAAAAGGTTTGGAAGGTCTTTTATATTTTCAGTTTGAAAGTTACAATTTTCAAAGATTTATCAAACGCTAACCCTTTAAGAATTTGAATTTGACTATTCACCACCTAAAACCTACCGAATCACTGTATAAGTCAATGGAAGAGGTCAAGTGACCAATTTGGAGATGTTTGCAGCCTTCATAACATTTGAGTTTTTTCAGAGAAACATTTGTCCGAGTTTTAGATATTCAGTTTTTTTAATTAAATAACCCCCAGTCAAACACTGAAAATATTCGAATTTAAGGGAGTTTAAAAAAACTCACATGAATTTGAATTTCAACCCTTGATAAATGTGCCTTATATATTTGTACTGATTCTGGTTTTCAGAATGTCTTCAGAATACGTACTGTATAGAACATACAGGAACATACAAAAGAAAACACAGTTAATAGTTTCCATTCTAATAAATTACCAAATAGTGACTTAATACATCAAATGCATGTTTTATGGGTTATTTAATATGATTCCAGTTTCCCTGTAATAAGCAGTTATAAGCAGTTTGAAAGTATGACTGTTTCCCTGCAGAGGAGTTATGGACCGTCTGAAGTTTCCCATCAGCAGCTGTCAGAGCAAATAAATAAAGGGGGAATTTCTCTGCATACAGTCAGGTTTCTTCTAAAAATGGTAGACATTTTTTTAATTGAAGTATATTGGAGATAGATTTTGTTTTCATTAAAGTAGAAATGGGATTTTACTTTTTTGTCTTCCATGGGACACATGCAAATCTCTACACTTAGGGGGTGATTTACTAAGGGTCGAATTTCAAATGCCAAAAAAATTTGAAATTCGACCAGGGAATAGTGGGGGAAT
The DNA here is from genome assembly GCA_024363595.1 of Xenopus borealis. NCBI lineage: Eukaryota > Metazoa > Chordata > Amphibia > Anura > Pipidae > Xenopus > Xenopus borealis. The sequence goes on from CM044438.1 coordinate 27,647,445, forward strand.
AGTGGGGAATTTAAAAAAGTCGAAATTTTTTTTAGCGCGATTCGATCGATCGATCGAATGATCGAATAAGGAAATTCGATCGATCGAATGATCGAATAGGGAAATTCGATCGAATTCGATTTGAATTGTAATCGAATTTTCGAACGATTTTTAAACAATCGATCAAATTTTTCTAATTGGATCTTAGGGAATGATCCCCATTTCGGTAGGTTTAATCTGGCGAAGTAGGTCGAATTTAAAAGGGAAGTATTCGACCATCGAATTTTCAAATATTCAAATTAAATTCGGATATTCGAATTCGAATTCGAATATTCGATGGTCAAATTTGGTCGAATTTTCCTAATTTGCATATTTGAAATTCGTATTCGAATCTTTTTGAAAATTCGATCGAATATTCGAATCCTTCATGTGAATACATGTGAATTTAGTAAATCTGCCCCTTAATTTTAGAGTGCTGAGACTAGTAGTCATTCAAGTGGCAGGGTGCAAAGGCTGAAGAATACACAGTAGCAATTGTCACCCATATTTTTACACTTGTAACAAGCCTTGTTGTAAGCAACCCCTTTATAGAATTTAGTTTTTATTGGTCTTACTGCAGTTGACCAATATGAGGTTACATAGTTAAATTGGGTTGAAAAAAGACAAAGTCCATCAAGTTCAACCCCTCCAAATTAAAACCCAGCTTACACACACACACCCCTCCACTCTTTCAAACAAACTATATATGCCCATAGCTATACTAACTGTAGAGTTTAGTATCAAAATAGCCTTTGATATTATGCCTGTCCAAAGAATCATCCAAGCCCCTTTTAAAAGCATCAACAGAATCAGCCATCACAACATCACCCAGCAGTGCATTCCACAACCTCACTGTCCTCACTGTGGAGAACCACCTACGCTGCTTCAAATGAAAGTCCTTTTCTTCTAGTCTGAAGGGGTGGCCTCTGGTGTGGTGATCCTCTTTATGGGTAAAAAGGTCCCCTGATATTTGTCTATAATGTCCTAACAAGTGACAAAGGTTGAGGAGACTGCCTCATACAGACTTAGATAATCAAAAGGAATTCTGGGAATTAATTCCAAATGAGCTCCAAAAAAATCCCATTTGCATGGGTTTATCCTATAAGCTAAAGCTCACCCACTGGGTTTTCAAGCAAAAGCCAGGATAATAGCTGATCAGATTTCCCAACTGCAGACCGGTTTCACTTTTCTTGAGGCTCATCAGTGCAGTGCAGGTTGTCTGATCAGCTTAGGTAGAGCCACCATGTGGTTTTCCAAACAAGTGACAAAGGTTGAGGAGACTGCCTCATACAGACTTAGATTAATCAAGCATTGCTCTATAGTGCTATTATAGTTCTTCCAATAACTCCATTCCTTCTTTTAGGTTGTTTGTATGCCTGGCACAGCTAGGTTAGTGGTACAAGACATCTGCTGTGTTAATGAGAAACAATGAAATCTCTGACATTTTATACTTACTGAATTGCTCCAACATTGGCACACATCTTAGTGCTTTTTTCTATCAGTGAAATAACATTCTGTCCTCTCACCCACTGTTCATCAATACTGCAAAGCAATGAGAATAACGTTGATAGAGCACAGCCTTTTGACAAACATTTGCCTGTGAGCTTAGTACTGTTTGTACTGTATAACTACAGTATTTATTATAGTTAAATATTAATACTAATGTTCATTAAAGGGGGATAAATGTAATTAAATTCTAAGTTCTCTAAGTTGAAGAGTCCTTCAGATAACCAATTAATTATTTTTTTACTTCTTTTCAGAGGGGAGTTGCACAGAGTAATTGCTGCTGTGTTGCTAGATTCCAATTCAGTAGGTTTCAGATGTTTCTCTGTATAGAAGCTTTACCGACTGCTGTGGTGGCTGCCACTACTAAAAATTGGTGATTTTTAAAATAATAAAATAATTTTAATGTAAGAATAATCAGGAGCAAAAGGACCATCTTTTATTCTGACAGGTTATAGTATGTCTCCATATATATTTCCTCTATATGCACTCTCCCTGCACTTTTGACTTCACTGCTCCGTCAAAAAAAGTTACCGTTTGACCGATAACACAAGTACTGTCTGCGTACACTGTTGCCTAGCAACCATTTGGCAGACATCTTCGGAGGGTAACATCTTGGTAGAAACAATAATCAAATGCATGGTCATGTAGACCCATTAGACAAGTACTGCATCTTCAGCAAGATAAAATTCTCATCCAACGATATTTTCCAACCATTTGCAATCAATATCACATAAACAAACAGTGAACATTCTCAGTATTAATACATTTACTTTAGGATCCACAGATGATCACATGTACATACTACATATTCTTTTCACATTTCTTTATACATGGCTGACTGTATATTTGTTATGTTCACCTTTATCTTTTAGGATGGCTATAGCATGCTTTTATAAATGTTCTACACCTACTGATACTGTATCTATCCGTATAGTATCAGTAAATGTTTTTTGGACCTAAACTCTCTGTCTCTATTTGTCCATATACAGTACATCTACCAAGACCCAATTTAAATGGCAATACCACAAATTTATAACTTAAGCTTTTTGAAAAGTATAACAAACAAGGGAAAGTTGTGCTCACCGCTAATTTTTAAAACCATTAGGTGGGGGTGCAATGAGGCTGTGACCACAAAATACATATAGACAAATACAAGAGGTCCTCTGCACTCAACCCATTATCAATATATTTAAGACACTGAGAGATTTTGTGCATACAGCTACTAATAAATACCCTTTAAACAAAACAGGGATTGTTTATCCATATACTGGATTATATTTAAGTTGGCCAACTACGTCAAAGTCATCCCATTTCTGGCCAGTCCTACTCTCAAATTGCTTCTGATTCATTAAGAATTCTATTGCTTCATTATACATTTTACAAAGGGACTAAGTTTCCCCTGCAACTTACTTGCTGCTTTCAAAGTAAAACTCCCAAACTTGGTTGCCTTTTATTAGATACCAGTGGGATCACCTGACTATAGCTGGAGGGGGTAAGATCTACAACAGGGAGCTGATCACTGCTCCTATATGAACTATAACAAACAAGGGAAAGCTGTCCAAAAAACATGGCCTCTTTTCCTTTTTTCAGGGTGATAGGCTGCAAAAGTATTTTTTTGTGCAACCGGTTTCCCCCATACATTGTAAATGTAATGTATTCGATGCACAATGTATTCAAGAGGTGCATTCAACTTTAAATTTCCTGCTGTATGCAAATTAGCCCAAGAACTCTTAAGGAAGTTGCGCTAGGCAGAATTGAAAGCTAGCACATCTTGGCTTTGATATGCTTGCACTGCTGAAGTAACGCTAGCGAAAATTCACCAGTGTTCCTCGCCCAGGAAGAAACTTTGCAACTTAGTAAGTTTGCGTTGTCTTAACGAATTTTCGCTGGCGAAGTATTGCGATGACTGCAAAGCCGTTGCTGGTGAATTTTCCCCCTTTAGTAAATTTGCCCCTATTTTCCAGGCCAACATTCCTTAATTTAACCTTCTGTGTGTCAAATGCTTTAGCAAAGTCTTAGTAGACCACATTCACATCCTTGCACAACTTCTCATACAAGGAAATCAAATTAGTCTGGCAAGATCTATTACGCATAAAACCGTGGGGCAGATTCACTATTCGCAGGGACATCGCCTAACAGGCACAGACAACATTTTGCTAGAGAAAGAGACCATCGCAGGAATGCCCACAAAAGGTCTTACTATTAGGGGCAGATTTAATAAGGGTCTAATGGAATATTCAAATTAAATTTGAATTTTTAAAATTCGAATTCCGAAGTAATGTTGGGCTACTTCGACTATCAAATAGCCCAAAATTCGATTTTAATTGAAAAAATTCAAAATTTTATCTATTCGGTTAATTTTCGATCAAAAATGCCCTTTAAAAAAATTTGATGGTCGAATTTCAAACTTCAAAATTCGACCCTTAGTAAATCTGCCCCTTAAAGTTTTTTTGTTAACATTTTTCCCCACACATTTGAGAGGCATGGAACATTCATTTTAGGGTGGGCTCATGTTAAAGACATTAGAAAATCTCTTTTGTCTTTATTCAGGTTCCTTGGACATTTTTTTTTTTTCAAAATTGTTTTTATTTATATTTTCAAAATAACAGAATAAACATTCAAATACAGGATGAAGTATCATAAGTTTATATAAACATTAATGGTTTAGATTTTGGTCAAGTGAGTAGTACGGGGAGGAAGTGAAAAGGTTTACCCCAATAGCCAATGTCGACAGTTACTCTCAGTGGTTTGAACTATGGTCGGTATATCATTTATTGAGGATCAAGTTGGAGCAATACAAAGTAATTGATTAAGATGATGACTCCTGGGGGGTCCCACACCATCCAGTTGTTGTAAGTTCTCCCTGGTTCTTAGTGACTGGCTCGCTTCATGGACCAGACCAGTTCCCCTCAGTAGCTCCCTCTCATACCATGTAGTGGTTTGAAATGTTTGAATAGTAAGTAGCTTTGTAGATGGAGCGAGGGTATTTATGTATGTTGACCAAGTGTCAAAAAATCGCTCTGTGTTTTTTTCTTTATTCGTTAAAGTTTCAATCCAGTCTAAGTGGAATATATGGTGTAATTTCTGGCATACCAAGGATAATGGCGGAGAAAGTCTGGATAGCCAGGTATGCAAAATTGTCTTCCTGGCTGCCGCCGCCAACCTCTCTGCTAAGGCTTTCTCTGGTTTGGAGATGTTTGGGGTGTATTGTAGTTTACTGAATATAGCCCATTTGGCATTTACTGTGATTGGTTTCCCCAATATATTTTCCCAATAACTGGCGACTTCTCTCCAGAACTGTTGTATCAGTGGGCAAGACCACAGGCAGTGTATTAAATCGGCTCTAGGTGTTTCACATTTCAGGCAATTATCTGAATGTATTGTACCTATATGGTATCTCTTTAAAGGTGTGAGATATGCATGATGTAATATTTGCAGGGACATTTCCTGGTATGTGCTGGCAGGTAATATTTTCATTATTCTTGTATGGTATCGGAGAATGTCCTCATTTTCAGCCTGTGGGATGATATTTTTCCACTTCACTAAGGCCGTAGTATTGTTATTTAAATCTATGGTGGTTCTGGTTTGTTTATAGATTTGTGCAGTGGATTTGATAGTATCATGTTTTGGCCATAATGTGTCAACTGGGTTATTTTTGTCTTTATCTGTTAATTTGGCCCATTGTTGTGTGGCAAAATGCGTGAGTTGAAGCAGTGCGAATTGATGTGTTTGTAAAATTGGATACTTTTGTAGTAGAGCTGAAATGGGTAGGATTGTGTTGTTGGGCGTTAACATGTCCTTTATATTTTGCAGGCCTTCCGATTGCCATATTTTGAAAATTGGGTTGTTTAAGCCCGGGAGAAAAGTTTTGTTGTTGAGCCAGGTGAGATTTATTGAGTTAAAGGGGGATATTTTAGCTTTTTTCCGGGTTGAGTGCCAGGTTTTGTATGTGTGTATAAAGAGGGGATTTTCCTGCATGTTTTTTGGTATATCTGGAAATGGAGTGTGTAATAATGAATTAAGTGACATTCCATCCGATGGGGCAGCATCTAGGGAAAGATTGGTGTATATGTTTCGATGGTGGATCCAGTCCCCTGCAAATCTAAGGAGGGTGGCGTTATTATATTCCATTATATTAGGTAAGTTGAGTCCCCCATCTTGTTTCTGTTGTTGGAGCATGTTAAATTTTATTCGTGGGCGTTTCTTATTCCATATGAAGGTTCGTATTATGTGTTGAAGTCTTTTATCGTCGGTTTTAGAGATGTGGTAAGGTAGCATCTGTAGTTTATAAAGTAATTTGGGAAACAATGTCATTTTTATTAAGTGAATTCGTCCTGAAAAGGTTAGTTTCATATGTGTCCACTTTCGGCTGTCTTGTTCAATTTGGTCAATTATATGTCTGATGTTGGCTTTGTATAAGTCTTTGTGGTTTTGTGTGAGGTGGATGCCCAGGAATTTTATGTAGTTCTTTGCTTTCCTGAATGGAAATGGGTTGGTCCAGTCGAGTGTTGAGGTGTGTTGCAGGCGTAATGCCTCCGATTTTCCCAAGTTAATTTTGAATCCAGCTATAGTGCTAAATGTGTAAATTTTTTGTAATATTTCTGGTAGTTCCGTGTGGGGTCTATGTAAAAAGAGGAGGATGTCATCCGCGTATGCTATTAATTTTATTTGTTGTGTGTTTACTTGGATGCCTTGAAAGGTGTCACTATTAAGTAGGTGTCTCAGTAGGGGGTCTAGTGCTAAGTTAAAGAGTAGTGGCGAAAGAGGGCATCCTTGTCTGGTACCTCTTCGTATAAGGAATCTTTGAGAATTTAGTCCATTTGCCGTAATATGGGTATAAGATTGAGAGTATAAAGTTTTAAATAAATTAAGCATGTGTATACCGAAATGTTGAAATTTAAGCAACCTTTTGATGTGGATATGTGTTATTCTATCGAATGCTTTATCTGCATCTAGATTGATTAATATGCCGTGTTTTCTTTTTTCCAGGTTACATTGGTATATGGCGGCTATTGCTGTTTGGAGGGCTTGGACTCGGTGTCTCCCTTTAAGGAATCCGACTTGGTGAGTGGTAAGTATATGTGGGAGGATGAGCTGAAGTCTGTCTGCCATGATTTTGGTCAGGATTTTTAAGTCCTGGTTTAGCAGGGAGATGGGTCTATATGAGGACGGAAGTTCGGGGTTTTTACCCTCTTTTTGGATTAATATAATCCATGCCTCGTTTGCCTCATGCCATAGAGGGTGACCTTGTAGAATTTCATTAAATATTTTAGTGAGTAGGGGAGAGATCTCTGGAAGGAGGATTTTGTAATATTCTGCGGTTAGGCCATCAGGACCTGGAGATTTTCCGTTTTTAAGATGTTTTATTATTGATATAATTTCTTGTTCTGTTACAGGGGCGTCCAGAATCTCTCTGTCTTGTACTGAAAGTTTATTAAGTTTAGCCTCCCGTAGGAAGGAGAGTCCCTCTTCCGGATGGTCTTGGTTTTCTTCGTAAAACTGTTTAAAGTAAGATTCTAATTCTTTTACAATGTTTTCAGTATCTCAAACCCAGTTTTCCCCTTTCTTAAGTTTCTTAATAAAGTGAGATTTTGTATTTAGTTTGGTTAGTTTGGCTAGGAGTTTGCCCGGTTTGTTCCCCCATCTATAAAATCTATTGTTTGTATGAGAAATTTTGTATTGTGCATTATCATGTAATAAAGTCGTGAATAACGCCTTTGTGTCTGTGTATTTTTTTTTTTTTTGTTCAGAGTTTGTGTGTTTAAAGGTTTTATAATTTGCTGTGAGTTCTTTTTGTAGGGTGGTATATTTATCTCTAAAGCCTCTTTTTTGTTTTATTATATATGCTGTGATGTGTCCTCTAACAGGTTTGGAGGCTGCCCATAGTAAATTGTGGTCGTCCCAATGTTGTAGATTATCATCTAGATAATTTGCCCAGTGTTGTTTGAGGTAATTTTGGAAGTCAGTGTTTTCAGTTAGGTAGGAGGGGAATCGCCAGTTATATGACCTCGCTCCAGAGAGCACCTGTTTTAAGATCAGAGTAATAGGTGCATGGTCTGTAATAGCTATGTTACCTATTGTTGCTTCTAGGATGTTAGAGATTTGAGGTTCTGCCAGAAAGAAGTAATCAAGTCTGGAATGTGTCTGATGTGCCCCAGAGTAGAAAGTGAAATCTTTGGTGTCTGGGTGGGTAAATCTATACGTGTCGTGCAGTTGTAAAAACTCACAGAACGTTAGTAATGGTGCGATTCTTCTGTTGGGATAGTTGGAGGTAGCATCTGATCTGTCCATGAAGCGGTCCCACACCGTATTCATATCTCCTCCTATTATTAGATTAGTGGGTCCCCAGGAGTCTATCCGCTGCATCAACTCTGAAAAGAAAAAATTATTTTCATCATTTGGAGCGTATACATTAATTACTGTATATTTTGTATCCGGTGTTTCAATATCCACAATTAAATATCGGCCATTTTTGTCTTTATATGTTTTGGTCACGGAGCCGTGTAATGATTTGCTTAGCAGTATCACCACTCCTCTGGTTTTTGTTATATAGGAAGCGGCAATTTGCTCCTGTATCCAGGAGTCTTTCAGGAGGGTTTGGTCAGTAGATTTCCAATGTGTTTCCTGCAATAGGATAATGTGGGCTTGTTCCCGTTTCAGGAAGTCTAGGACTTTCCGTCTTTTTAACGGGGTGTTTAAGCCGTCTACATTCCATGAGAGTAATTTAAGCTGTGTAGGTTGGGTTTTCGAAGGTGGGCATAGTAAAGGTTCACCCATTGTAGCTTAATTAACCGATTCCCTGTTTAGGGATGAAATGGGTGGTTTTTTGTGCTTTAAGGGTTAGCAGTCTGTCCCAGCGAGCAGGTGCCAACCTGGGGTTCCCTTTATGGTGGTTTTGAAAGAGGTGCCTGTGGTGCTTTATACTAATCACTTGACCAGATAATAACAGAGTAACTATATACATGTTAAGAAACAAATGTTTTGTCTTGGATATGTTAATCAGTAGGTGTCTGGTACAACCTTACTGGCTTATATCGATATAAC
>CM044438.1:27661901-27736126 GCA_024363595.1 Xenopus borealis
TATATATATACAACAGTCTCAGATAAATGCTGGCGATGTAACGAACACAAAGGTGATATGAAACATATATGGTGGTATTGTCGGATGATACAACCCTTTTGGGTAAAAGTCTTCCAGGTAATCTCAAAGGTCATGGTAAATTATGTACAACCCGACCTGTCCCTGGCATTGATATCTATCCCCTCTATAAATATACCATTGCAAATAACTCCCAAGGGCTTTGTGGCTTTTGCTATAGCAGCAGCCAGAACGGTAATACAGACATTGGAAGAGTAGCAAGGCACAAAGGATGACTGAATGGATAACTGAATTGAACTATATACAACAAAAGGAGGAATTACTTTCTTTTACAAATAAGACGCCCAGCCAATATCTTAAAACATGGTCACTATGGGTCATGTTCAAAGAAACGACAGACAGGGCCGGAACTAGGGGTAGGCAGAGTAGGCACGTGCCTAGGGCGCAAAGCTTGGGGGGCGCTAGGCACGTACCTTTAACTTCTACCTACCCCTAGTCTGCCTCAGTTCTGTTCCTCCGCCTCAGCGTACCCTTGCGAGTGCGCATGCGCGCGCACATAAGGGGAGGGAGGAGAGGTGATGACGCGGCTGATCAGTGCGCCTCTGCTTCCGCATATTTGTGACGCGGCCGGTCAGGGCTTCTGCGTGTGCACTTTAGGTGCGCAGTGGATGGGGCGCCATGGCTGCCCGTGTTGCCTGGGGCACCCGGCTGCTCTGGCCCGGCCCTGACGACAGAATACACCCAAATATTAACTACTTAATATCTGACTACAGGCTTACGGTACAGATACCATCCTAATAGTGTACCAACTGCTTGATGTAAGCCAAGGGGAAAATAATGACTATTTGTGTAAATCATTTGGTAAAGAAAAATATTCAAAGCATAAATAAATGTTTTGCATTTCAATTGCTTACAAATTATTCCTTTAAGAATAGATTGTTAAAGGAAAATACAAGTGGTGAAGCTCTGACTCTCCCCATCCCTTTTCCACCCTCCTTTTTCTTCTTTATTTCCTTTTCTTCCAACATTTCTTTGGGGATAACCCCTGACACACTAAGAACAAGCGTATAATTAAAAAATGTTTTTATTTTGGTATCTAAGGTAATAAGTACATAAAGGTTATGTTGGACATTATGTTGTACAATGATGATGATTAAGAGGTGGACCCCTCCTTTTCTTTCTTCTGTACTACCCCAGTGTGTTTTCTTTCTTCTTTTTGTATAATTGTTATCTGGAAAAAAAAAGAATATGTAAAAAAAGAAAACAATCACAGCAAAGCATAGGAAATGTATGGTACTAGTGCAATAAAGAGCACACTCTCCATACCATTTGCCATAAACTATAGTCAAGTGCCAACAGCCAGAGTTGATTTCACACTTTATGCTTCATCTGCAGTGCATTTCCTTACATTATTATCTGCAGTTATTGTTATCATTATTATCTGCAGTACAGTCCCTTAGAAAACATTAATGTCTAACATAGCTTGTTGTTATTATACCATTTGCTAACAAATACATATATTATCACTTATTGTTATTGGAAGCAAACAATTTTCCTTTAATTAAATAGAACAGGGATGGTAAATTAACTTACTTATATTTAGCTTAGCCTGAAGGCAGAATGAGATTTTTTCTCATGACACAGCAATTCTATTATATATAAAAAATGTTGTTATTCAGTTTGCTGCTCACCTTATGATAAAATCATGGGACTTTCATGCAAGGACTCCAAGAAAACAAGGTTAATGTTGCTGTTCTTTGATCTGTAAATATGAAGTACTTTATTGATTTACAATGTGTGACTGACAGAGTAGAAGCCACATGTAGAAATGGAGGAGAGCTTTAACATATCAACAGGGACGCAGGATTACTGAGAAAGGACAAGTGTTCCAAGTAAATAAGTAGCATGGCTAGACACACAAAACATGCAAACAGAATGGGCAAAGTGAGTAGATTCTTATAAGCAAGCATATGGTATTACTCTAATAAAACCACAGAAGCAATGGTTTAGGAGCAAAGATACTGGCAATTGGATTTAGAAGAATGACCAGTGCATGTTTAGAATAAGCACAACAATTGCTGAAAAACCCAAGTGCAGAATGTGCATCCCAGGTGCAGAGAGCGATTTAGGCAAACACAGAAAAATGCAGGTTCAGAATGCTTATAATGAGCAGTTTCAGTGCAGAATCAGAAGTGCAATTTAGGAGCACAGAGAGAGCACTGAAAGTAAATATTGAGCACAACATTGTGCATTCAAAAATAGCCACCAGCACATATTCTGTTTAACAAAAAAAAAAACCTTTGGCCGAAATGTCTGTTCAAGTGCCACAAACTGGACAATATTAGAATGCAGGTTTGATTACTAGCATTTTAAAGCTTCTAGCAGTCTAATAGGGTAGACAGAGTGCTGGAGATTTCTTTGTTAGAATAATTAGTGTGGATACAAATTATACAGGGCAGGATGGACAGTGTGGGTGTTAAAGAGGATGTAAAGGCAAAAATATAAAATACCATTCTGCAGATAGGAAACTTCAGATGATCCCTAACTGCTCTGCAGGGAAATGATCATACTGTCAAACAGCAAGGGGAGCCCCCCATCTTAATTCCAGAACTAGAGCAGCTTTGTTTCTTTCCGTGTAGAGCAGCCTCGACCGTGTAGAGATTCGTATCCACAGACCCAGTGCAGTCTGCATATTCTGATTATTAATCAGTCTTGCTGTATTGGCTTCTATGGCACATATTATTATACTTCTGTTTTTTTTTTTTATGACGATCCCTAAACTTAATCTCCCAAACCACACTGAGCATGTGCATGGTCTTGGTTTTGCAAAGATGTTTAACAAAGTTACAAGATGACAGCCACCTGTGACCAACTTTGAAAGCATAAATCATTTGTTTAATTAGGCTTCTGGTGCAGTAAGTTCATGCTTCTATTTTGCATACAAAATACTGAATTTCTAGCGTATTCTATTTTAGACTTTAGTTCCCTTTTAAGTTAGTACTGAAAGGATACACACTTTGGCAAGATTGCAGTCTGCTTGATTGTGAATACACATATTTGGTTTACTAATGTTTTACCTTATTTTCTTTAGCAAGTCTTTATCAGGGGGAAACATGAGGGGGAATGCATCTTTTGGCTGTGAGCCAAAATCATATATCATATGTATCATTTCATATATCATATATATCCAAACAATTAAAAAGTCAACCCATACAATCAGGTCCGGACATATAATTAAAATAGGCCCTGGCATTTCAGGTACACAGAGGCCCAAACAGCCCCCAACAGCCCACTAAATATTCCTTTTGTATGGCAACGTAAATAGCAGCCCCTCTGGCATTTGCCACAACCCACAGATTGCCTGTCCAGGCCTGCATAGAATATGTAAAATAAGTTGCAACTTTAGTTGTGCTCTAGTGGTTTGTCATTGCCACTTCATTACTTCCCTTGTGATATATTATTGGTAAATATAAAATAATAAATTCACTATAACAATGTATATGAAAGTATAGGCTAGACCAGTGATCCCCAACCAGTAGCTCGCGAGCAACATGTTGCTCTCAAACCCCTTGGATGTTGCTCCCAATGGCCTCAAAGCAGGTGTTTATTTTTTAATTACTGGCTTAGAGGCAAATTTTGGTTGCATAAAAAAACAGATGTCCTGCCAAACATTCTCTCCTGTAGGCTGCCAGTCCATATAGGGGCTACCAAAAAGCCAATCAGAGCTCTTATTTGACATCCCCATGGACTTTTTCATGCTTGTGTTGCTCTCCAACTCTTTTTTCAATTTAAATGTGGCTCACGAGCAAAAAAGGTTGGGGACCCCTGGGCTAGACTATGTGCAGACAGAACATGAGTGATGATGCGCACACTTGAGTCAGTTTATCAAGGGGCATATCAACCTACAGTACCAGTACATTTTTGGATGTGAAACGAAAGCCTTGTATACACAAGAACTACAATTGGACATGTTTAGATAGAACCACAAACCTTGGGGCTGCAAGGTGGCAGTGCTAACCACTGTGATTCTGCCATCCTAACAGTAGTGGTTTACCATAAGGGCAACCTGGGCAGTAGCCCAAGGCTTATAATTTCCATGGGGTCCATGGAACGGTAGGGGAGAGCTGAAGGTGGCGATCAATAAAAGAGGCAGGAAACCCCTGGTTCCCAGTCTGAGAGCTTATTAGACTGAAATTTAGGGTGAACTTCAAGTTATTGGGGGATCCTCTATAAAGGTTTTCAACTTAACTGCAAAGAGTATTTTGAAACACAGAATCCAAAAGACAGTGATGTAAGACAGTGGATGGTTTAGGCCTCTTTCACATGGGTGTTTCATGCAATCATGCATTCTAATGCAGGGAATGCAGCCAAGTCGATTCTATTAATTCATGCTCGCAGGTTTAACTCATGAAATATTCACCACTGAACAATGCATGTTTAAAAACCAGTGTGTGCCCTTGCCTTTACAAAAGCACCAGCCTGGGGAAAAAAACTTTGCAATGTGCTGCAAGCATAATTGTTTTGATGATTAAAATTTTAATAACAGATAAAAGATTGTAAGCAGTATGGCACAGGGATCTCTTTGACATTAAGCTCTTAACTGTACTTTGTATTTATTTGTATGCCGCATACAAAAGCACTATATATATATATATATAAATCTGCAGGACCGCACCACTTTCCATTAAGCTATCTCATAGCTGCCATTGTGCATGGATAATCAGCATATAGAACAAAAAAATGGAAGAACCAGCACCAAGGGTCTTTGCCAAAAAAACTTAAAAACTTACATGGTATGTACAACCAATGTTTCAGTCCCTTTTGGGACCTTTCTCAAGACCTAAAGGTTGGTTGTACAGGGGCAGCTGGGAAATTGACAACTGGGAAATTGACAAAATGTCTAGCCCCATGTCAGATTTCAAAACTAAATATAAAAAAATCTGTTTGCTCTTTTAAGAAATGGATTTCAGTGCAGAAGTCTACTGGAGAAGCACTATTAACTGATGCGTTTTGAAAAAAACATGTTTTCACATGACAGTATCCCTATCCTCATCTCCTTGGATTTTCTAAATACAGATGTAGTGGATAGCACCAAGGTATTTAGATTTGTTTTCACATGTTTTTGGTGTGCTGAACTACTCTGGATGCTATTGGGAATTCAAATCCAGAGGTTTAGTAAGACTTTATGCTGTTATGTAATGGTTGCATGACCTGCTAATAAAGCACTGTTATACTCTCCTCATCCTCGGCTACCAAACACAACAGTTTTCATAAAAGGTTCAACTAAGGTTATAGACTGACAAGTCTAAAATATGCAGTATTAGTGATGTGAAAACCCCTCTGTAATCTGCATAATTAAATTATTTTAATGAAATGCCAATAACAAGACTCTTACTGCAACCCCGTCTACTAAAGCAGTGTCCCCTTCCCCTGTGTGCTAATGTGTTATAGTATTTAAACTTTTATCTTAGCCACCATGTTGCACTCTAGATTTGCTCATATAGTCCCCTAGTACTGTCTGCTTTACATAACTGGGCTTAACATTAACAACACTAAAATACGCTAAAATACCCTTAGCATTGCCTTCCAGTTACAGATGACCATATAATACAAAAATGAATGAAGAACCCTGTGCTGAAAACCTAAGGAGGTTGTACTTGGATGGAGAATGATGATCAATCGGGTATTCTCTAGCCCAGTGGTCCCCAACCAGTAGCTCGCGAGCAACATGTTGCTCACCAACCCCTTGGATGTTGCTCTCGGTGGCCTCAAAGCAGGAGCTTATTTTTGAATTCCAGGCTTGGAGGCAAGAGTTAGTTGCATAAAAACCATGTGTACTGCCAAACAGAGCCTCCTCTAGGCTGCCAGTCCCCATAGGGGCTATCAAATAGCCAAGCAGAGCCCATATTTGGCACCCACTGATCTTTTTACATGCCTGTGTTGCTCCCCAACTCTTTTTAATGTTGAAAGTGGCTCACAGGTAAAAAAAAGGTGGGGGGCCCCTGCTCTAGCCGGAGTAATACGGTTAGTGGAATAGGAACCTCAGGGATCTGGCCCACTTCATTTTAATAGTTTATAAATAACCTCAGCGAAAGTACTATCTGGTTCCTGGTGCCTGAATAAAATAAGAGGATTCCTGCATGAAGTCACTATTTTACCATAATCACTGGTGGGCTAGGTGGGTAAACAGAAAAAATCTTAGAGGTTTCAGCATTGATATATGCACAGTTTCAATAACTATACAAAGCTATACAAGACTCCTTAACTGAAATGGGGTTTGGTTTATTATAGGTTATAGGAAAGGTCATTATTTTGGATGTATGAGAAAAGTCTAGTTAGCTATAACATGGATATAATAATTGTTGTATACAGTATTAAGCCACCATCATTTCCAAAGTTCCACATTTCTCCTTAGCCAGTGGAAGAGTTGGTGCTAGGGTTTTTTAGATATGGGATATTTCTGTAATTTGGATCACCCATCTACAAATGTTTCATCATTAAATTACAGAATAGGATTCTTGCTATTGAAGTACAAGGTACTGTTTTTTAACTAGAGAGGAAAAAAATTAATTATTTGCTCAAAATGAACTGAGAGATGGCCCTCCCTATATTCAAAGCTTTCTGAATAGAAGGGTTTCATACCACATACTGTCTAGATCATGTCCCCTGAATCTCAGTAGAATTAGAGGGGCTAATACAAACAGGCTGTTACAAGACAAACAGCTCTGTGTAATAGTAATGCATACAAGAACAGTATGTGCTTATTACATCCAGTAAGCAGAGAGCTGAGAACATACACTTTTTACTACTCATGCCATTTAATTTCTATTTAAATAAATATTCTCAATTAGTGCTAAGGAGTTAAAGGGGCCTTATATTCTGTCACTTTGAGCATCATCAAGCCCCATGTAGATGAAATATGGACATTGCTAATGACATTGCAAATCTATAATTCCACTGTATGTCTCTTCAGAATTCTGTCAGTGCTGCTGAATGTTATTATAACTGTGTATTGAATGGAGTTCTCATGCAAAGGGTAATGCGTCTAACACAGAAATTCTAAATGCAGCAGCATGAGCCAAAATGTAAGACAATGATTGCCCATTGAGTACCCTGTAGCAATGGCAGTTCAAAAAAATTATTGCATTCTCTGGCAATAGACTAACTGCTTATATATGGAGACAAGCACACTGGCTAACAGAGTTATCTATCTCTCTTAACTAGAAAATGTTATTTTAAAAATCAAATTTATTACTAACACACTTGTTGCTAGATTATTCCTTAAAACCACATACTTCAAATACAAGGACCATTTTTATTGACAGAAACAGCTGTGCAATGGGTTCTCCAGTCTCTCCAATTGTAGCTAACTTATACATGGAAAGCAGGGCTTTACCAGTAACGTAACTAGAGGGGCGCGGGCCCTGGTGCGGGATGTGCAGCTGCCTCCCCCCGCACCCCCTCTGTACGCAATTATCTTTCCGGAAAATGCCAAAGCGCCAGGAAACCGGCAGTGCGCAAGCTGCCGGGGGGCCCTGAGGGGGTGCGGGCCCTTGCCCAATTGCACCCCCTGCTCCCCCAGTAGTTCCGCCACTGGGCTTTACATACATTCCAGGGAACAACACTGTCACTGGTTCAGGTATGTGGATGACACTTGGGTAAAAATCAGATCCAATGAAGTGGCGGCCTTTACAGAACACATTACCTCAGTGGACAATAACACAAGGGAAGATATCCACGAGAACAAACTTTCCTTTTTGGACTGTTTGATATGCATCCAAGAGGGGGGTAACTTGAAAATTAAAGTATACAGGAAACCCACTCATATGGATCAATATCTGTTGTTCGATTTCCACCATCCGCTGGAACACAAACTGGGTGAGTTTAGAACTGACACACGTTAGAAATGTGTGGCAATTGATACAGAGTCCAAAGACAAAGAGCAAAAACATCTCAGAGTAGCTTTGAAAGTGTGTGGCTACCCAGACTAGGCCTTTGTGAAAACAGCAGCAACCAAGCCCAACAGGAACAAAACAAATAACCACCAGGAGACACATAGTAGGCGAAACATAGTCATCCCATATGTAGTTGGAGTGTCAGAGAAACTCACATGTCCCTGTGTTTTTAGAACCTAGCAACACACCCCAAAGGATCCAACACCAAAAACAAAGCAATGTGGTATACGTAGTCCAGTGTAGCGAGGAGTGCACAGATCTATACACTGGGGAGACAAAACACCTGCTTACCAAGTGAATGGCTCAGGATTGGAGGGCAAACTCTACAGGGCAGGACTCGGCTGTCTTTCTACACCTAAAAGACAAGGGACACTCCTATGAAGATAGCAAGGTCCAAATCTTGGATAAAGAAGACCGCTGGTTTGAATGAGGCGTGAAAGAGGCAATTCATTAGGCGGGGCCTTCGACGCCACCTGTCTGCTACATACAATGCTGTTCTAACATCTGTACCTCGGCGGTTTCAAAACACCTCTCACATCGATTCATGCAACTCTCACACGTAAGACCTGTGTCTAGGAGTTGCATGACACATTGGTAATCCTATCACAGTAACTACACAGAATCCACATTTCTTTGAAGTGTTACAATGTACCATTGTGATTGGATTAGTGGAAGAGTTTTTATGCAGAGAACTTTCCACACCAGTCATTGGTTTCATTGTTTTTTTTCAATCAATTGTGAGTAAAACATTTAAAACAAATCATTTCTGAATGCTATTTTTTGCTTCACATACTGTACTTTTGCTTTCTACCAGCTAAAGTGCACAACACACTTGCTACGAATGGGAATTCTTCTTGACTGTGACGTGTAGCTCATTCCTATGTCAACATTTTCAGTTACATGTAGTTTCTCCACCGCACACCTCTTATCTACTTCCTCTGCAATAGTGGTGCTGGTCCTCTGTGCAATCGTGAAAGTAAAGAAACGGATCCGCGCACAAACAGATATTCGGGGAATATGCCCCTTTTATTATACTTCCAAACCATCAACCATCATGTAGTATAATTAAAGGGGCATATTCCCAACTGCAAATATCTGTGTGTGTGCGGATCAGTTTCTATACTTGAACATTTTCAGTTAAACAGCTATATCAAAAATGATTACATTATTATCCTTTATTTATATAGCACAGATAGGGTTGCCACCTTTTCTAAAATTGTATAACGGCCGGTGGGGGGCGGAGTCAAAAGGGGGCTGACGGTGACGTAAAAGGGGGCGGGCCTTGACGTAAAAGGGGCAGAGCCAAAGGCAGCGATCGGATGAAGACTCTTGAAAGGTAAGTTTTAACTACATTTAACACAGGGCAAGGGCTTTTTTAAGGGGTATTACAAATTTACCGGCAGCTACATTGCCGGTAAATTTGTAATACTGGCCCAGGCCTTGGCTGGTGTTTTACCGGCTAGGACGGTAAAATACCGGCCGGGTGGCAACCCTAATCACAGATGTTTTTCAACCACTTAAAAATAAGTATACATCCTTCACATTAGCCCTAGCAGAGCTTTCACTCTAAGATTCCTAACCCATTCACACATACTATTTTAGCAGGAGCCAGTTAGCCTGCCTGTATGTTTGTGGAATGTGGGAGTGTTAGACTAGAGTGTACACTGTCAATTAGCAACAAACACTTTCTCACTCATATACTATTGTTTACTTCGGCCAGTGGGTGTCAGTGTTCATATTGTTGTATGTTCATAAAGTTTTATTGAAACGTGTGCATTCTGGGAAGCAGTGGTGTAACGATCTTCCTCTATAGCTAATAAAAAAAAACGTCCTAACCAGCCACTTTCTTACCTGCGGCGAGGAAAGGGGGACACAAGTTCGGAGGGAATGTGCAGAGTCGAGGCCTCAAGAGGGTAGGGAGAAGGCAGAATGGGAAGTGGCCAGGAGGATGGGGGTCGGAGTGCAACAGGTTTTTTTGCAGGGGGTGCCTGGCGCACTCTAGTTATGCCAGTAAGGGAATGTTGAGGGCCAGCAGCATACCAAACTGGCCCTGGCCCCCCCTACAAAAAAATTTCAGAGCTGCCTGGCATCCTGCAGCAGCTTACCTTCCACATGCACGCTCACGCGGTTGTGTTGGCAGGAGTACACTGTAATGGCCATGCTTACAGGACCATGCAGACACACTGACGGGGGAGTGCAGACATGCTGAAGCAAGCATGCAGAGTTGACCTCACACTGCAGGAGGCACTCATGTTTCCAGGAGAGTTCCTGGAACTCCATTTCCTAGAGGAAACAGAACCTGTGGTCCAGTCACCCTTTTTCTATGGGCCCCCCAGCGACATCAGGGTCTGCTTCCTATATAGTTACGTCACATCCTTTAGTGGTGACTGACCAATGACACTTGCTAGAATGGCAAGGTGAAATTCTCTATGTAAATGGTATCAAAGTTCACTACATTTTGAATCCATAAAAAACAGCATACTTATCACAGTTTCTACTAATTTTTAGGGATGCACCGAATCCAGGATTCGGTTCAGGATTCTGCCAGGATACGGCTTTTTCAGCAGGATTCGGCCAAATCCTTCTTCCTGGCCGAACCCGAAAACGAATTTGAATATGCAAATTAGGGCCAGGGAGGGAAATCGCATGACTTTTTGGCACAAAACAAGGAAGTAAAAAATGTTTTCCCCTTCCCACCCATAATTTGCATATGCAAATTAGGGTTCAGATTCTGTTCTGAATTCGGCCGAATCTTTCGGGAAGGATTTGGGAGTTCAGCCGAATCCAAAATAGTGGATTCGGTGCATCCGTACTGATTTTCTTAACAAATCCAGCCTAACTATATGGCTTTGGAAATATACTTCTGTCATCCATCACAGCTTTTTTCATGGTTTTTCCTAGTGCGACTTCCACTGGAATTTAATTGCCACTTGAATTTTCCCCATTAACACTTATGACTTATGGAAGGTCAGAAGCCACATAACAGTGTCAAGTGCTGCATTTGGACGGCGTAAAAACCTTAATTTGTAGTTTATTTTACATTTTTCTACACAGTTTTTTTGGCAAGATTCCATTTACACAGCATTATAAACAGGCCCCTGAGTGCAGCATTTTTTGGTTATTACAAGAGCAGCACATGTTCCAACTAGTGCCACAGTTTGGCTATACAGTATACAGTTGTATACAGTATAGAATGCAGTTCTCTGCACTCATTATCACGCGAGTCCATAGACTGATGTTGAAATCGACTTTATATGAACATTATACAGTACATGCATAGGTTAGTGGCACTTTGATTATATGTCATTGGTGTCTGCAGACAGTAGAAGATGCAGATGCCCTCAGCATGGGTTCTCTTTCATGCCATATATCAGTAAAGTAATGAGGCAGAATAAGCCAGTTTAAGGGATACACAACTATCATCAGATCCAATCTGGCATGTTGAAATTGGGCTCAGAAATTGGTGGCTAATGATACTATCTGCCATTTGATTTCTTGACAATTATTTGACAATATTGCTGCACATGTTTAATACAAAGTTTGTTGGCATAATAGCATATGGTTAATCAATGTTTATCAATGAGAAAATTAGAAAAAATCTAGTAGCCAAATGCACCCTAAGCTTGCCATCCTAACTATGGCGTGATTTAATTTCTGTAGATTTCCAGTGACACAGAATGCCAGAAGCTAAATTCTTATTATAAATAAAGTACTATTATGAACAGTGATTTATTATTATGAGTGATATAGCTTGATAGGATATACAGTCATATGAAAACGTTTTGGAACCTTTCTCAGCCTGCATAATAATTTACTCCACTTTCAACAAAAAAGATAACAGTGAACATCAGAGTACTGGGGTGTTTTCTAAACAAATTTTTTTAGTGAAGCAGCATTCAGTTTTATGAAACTAGATCAAATGTGAAAAACTGGCTGTGCAAAAATTTGGGTACCCTTGTAGTTTTGCTAATATAAATGCATGTAACTGCTCAATACTGATTACTGGCAACACCAAATAGGTTGGATTCCCTCGTTATGCCTTGAACTTCATAAGCAGGTGTGTCCAATCATGAGAAAAGGTATTTAAGGTGGCCAGTTGCAAGTTGTGCTTCTGTTTGTCTCTCCTCTGAAGAGTGACAGCAAGGGATCCTCATAGCAGCTCTCAAAAGATCTGAAAACAATGATTGTTCAGTATCGTGGTTTAGGGGAAGGCTACAAAAAGCTATCTCAGAGGTTTAAACTGTCAGTTTCAACTGTAAATAATGTAATCAGGAAATGGAAGGCCACAGGCACAGTTGCTGTAAACCCCAGGGCTGGCCAAGAAAAATACAGGAGCGGCATATGTGGAGGATTGTGAGAATGGTTCCAGACAACCTCCAAAGACCTGCAAGATCATCTAGATGCAGTTGGTATATCTGTATATCATTCTACAATCCGCACAAAGAACATCTGTATGCCAGGGTGATGAAAAAGAAACCTTTTCTGCACTCATGCCACAAACATAGACACTTGTTGTATGCAAAAGCTCATTTAGTCAAGCCAACAAAAATTTGAGACAAAAAATTAAAAAAATTATTAAAAGTTATTTGATCATAACAAAAAGTACTTTGCATGGCGGAAGAAGAACACCGCATTCCACGAAAAACACCTGCTACCCACTGTTAAATTTGGTGGCTAGTTCAGCCCTTGTTAAAGTCAATGGTAGGATGAATTCAACACAATATGAACAGATTCTTTAGGATAATGTTCAAGCATCAGTCACAAAGTTGAAGTTACGCAGGGGTTGGATATTCCAACCAGACAATGATCCTACACTTCGTAATCTACAAAGGCATGTATGCAGAGGGAGAAGTACAATATTGTGGAATGGCCGTCACAGTCCCCCAATTGAATATCATCGAAAACCTGTGGGTTGATTTCAAGCAGGCTGTCCATGCTTGGCAGCCATTGAATTTAACTGAACTGGAGATATTTTGTATAAAAATACCACCATCCAGACTCCAGACACTCATTAAAGGCCATAGGAAGAGTCTACAGGCTGTTTCGTTTGCAATAGGATGCTCGACTGAGTATTGATGTAATATCTCTGTTGGGGTGCCCAAATATTTGCTCCTGTTTAATTTTGTTATGATGCATATTGCATATTTTCTGTTAATCCAATAAACTTTATGTCACTGCTGAAATACTACTATTTCCATAAGGCATGTTATATATTAAAAGGAAGTTGCTATTTTGAAAGCTCAGCCAATGATAAATATAACTCCCTCATGCTGCTAAACATTTGGCCTATTTCATGGCCATTCCCTATTTCTGAGAACAAAGAGGCTAGATAGATAGAATAATAGATTGTAGTATGTAAAGAAAAGAGACTAGGATAATAGAGGTTGAGGAAGGAGAGGAAGAATAAAAATAATGAGAATGGGCCACTGGTGGCCCAGTCCAACATTGTACATAGAAATGCAGAGGTAGCTTATTGGTGGAGAGAGAAATGCATAGACTGAGGCTTTGGTGTGGAGGAAGAGAGAATAAAGTGCAATTTCAAGCTCAGTTGCAATGTTTTTTCCCACAATCCACTGTTAATGCCCAGAATTCTGGTGTCATTGCAGATGCAAATGAGCGATTCTCTTGATGCAATTGCGCTGTTCCTTCTGCAGTTGTGCCCAGGTGGCATTACTAGAGATTACTTTAGGGTGGGTGGTAGATCTGGATGCAATACTAGCTTCTACACTATAGTATATTTAGATCCGGTACTGCCCTTGGCTGTGGACCTGTGAGTGCCCATCTGTGTGACTTCAGCTGATGTGATGTCACAGAGCACCGCACCCGCGTGCTACAAGGACCCCCACCTCTGCTACCTTATTTGATAGGGAGGTATCTGGCAGCAGAGGAGTTGTTTTTTCCATTTTTCCAGCCTACATCGTGAATACACCTGACTAGGTTGATCATTAGATTTAGATTTTTATTCTATTTCTATGGCATTGTAATAAAGCAACAAGTCTACAATTTCTGCTATTATTTGGAGGGCATTGTTCCATTAAGGTCTGATATGGTTTCAAACAGAGCCAGGTCTAGCCATCTTGCGCATGTGGAGACAGAAGAGAGGGGACAGGATTGGGGGAAGGCAACAGAGGAGGTATGTGCCCCAGGCATGCCCCTACTCTGCCTACCCCTTGGCCAGCCCTGGTTTCAAATATGCTAAGCTATACTATCTTGCCTAAATATGGCTTGACTATAAGCACAACATGAGTTTGATACCTGTAAAATATTTTGTATGGCATTTTACCAGAGCAGATAACAGGAATATTTCCACAAAATATGTAACAAACAAAGAATTATGTTACCAATTTACCTTTTTAACCGTTTGCTTTGTGGTATTCTACTTTGCCATTTTTTCAGATATCCTTAAATAAATAAATATGTACATGTTATATACATTTGTATGTCAATTACTCATTTTTACACCTACATAAGTGTTAGGCCATGTGTCACACTATTATTTTTCTACACCTGTCTGCTCCAACATCCGTGTGCATTGTCAGTGCACAGATGGGCAGATTTCAGCAAATAAATGCATAGTGATGACTTGCCAGTGAACACTAATGCCAGGACAGAAGGAAGCAAATAAACACAATTTCTTCTGTGGTGTAGATATTGGCAGAGAGTGTGACACAACTCCTTGGTAAATATAAAGGGGTGGGGGTGATAATGAAGGGTACATGTGTGAGAGAAAGTCACAGCTTACAAAACTACAACTACAAGCAGGCTGTAACTGCTTGATAAAGTCTTGTATTAAATATTTATTCAACTTTTAACCCTGTTACTGATTTAATACTTGAATGCTCTAATCCATCTTGGAGCAATCTGTGTGATCCATCTTGGAGCAATGTGTGCGCGTATGTATGTTGAGTGTGTTTGTGCAATATGATTGCTGAATTTCTTAATTACAAAGCAAAATGTAATGACCTACATATTCTAGTCTCCTTTGCCTCAAAATGGTGATAGTAAGTGAGATGTACAATTATGCACCAGGTAAAAGTAAACAAAAACTCTATTTATATTATGTTAACCATTTCCTTGCCGATATCTGCAACCAATATCTGTGGACCGATGGATCAAGATTCCTACACGCAAGCATTCTTATCAAAGGACAATCTTGCATACAAAAGAAAAAAAATGAAACTAGAAAAAATGAAACTAGAAATAGTTCTGAGCCCGTTGTTTACTCTATTGGATCAAAGAGATTCTATTCAAGTGAAAGATGTGGTTTTGGACCTTTATATTTCTGAGGATATTTTTTCACTTTTGCTTTGTATTGATAGCTGCAGCTCGCAAGGCAATATTTTTGTATTGGATAAAAGACAAATTACCTTTATTAGATACTGTCTTAGGTTATCTTTATAATCTTTGTATCCAAGAGGCAATGCTTTGCAGAACTGGGAATCAGAAAAGGAAGATTCTTTTTTTAAATATTTGGTCTGGATACTTAAGCATTCTAGAAGATAATAAAAGGGATTTTATTAAGAATTGTATGGGATCTGAGAGAAGCTCCTTTTTTTCACATACGAGTCAGTTGACCCATTCAGATTGACACTTTGATGCTCTGGTATTTTCTTTCAGTGCCAAAAAAATTTTGATTTGTTGTTTTATTGTACTTTCTGATGTATTTTTATTTTTGATGATTGTATTTCACATGAATGCAGTTTTGTATTATCATTTAATATATTTAAATGTTTTGTTTTGTAATCTGCAATTAACTTGCTGAAAGAAAATCAGCTGGTTTATGTTGAAATCAATAAAAAGATTGAAACACAAAAACTCTATTTATATTATGTTAACCATTTCCTTGCCGATATCTGCAACCAATATCTGTGGACCGATGGGTCAAGATTCCTACACGCAAGCATTCTTATCAAAGGACAATCTTGCATACAATGTGCTTACAAAAGTAACTGCTTGTACTTGGACAGCCTTGTGTGCCAGATGTATGGTAAATTTTACTTTACAGTCCTAAATATGACACACAAGCCTCATAAGAGTTTATTGGAGTGGTTCCTTTTATTAATACGGGTGTAGACAATAGTGTTCATTTATATAGTTAAACTCAGAGCAGAATTATTGCCACAGTGAATATATTTTCCCTGAGCATGTTCAGATCCTTAAGCTCTTGTACAGTGGCCCCACTCATGCAAACACCCATCTCATTTGTGAGTCATTTGCAAATATTTTGTATGTGCCCAACGCAAAATCACAAAAAAAGGAAAGACAAAAACAGCAGTGCAATATTTAAGTGTTTAGGAAAGTCATGGGCAATACAACCATTTGAGAATAAATATGCTCTGTATGGACTATATAAATGACCCACAATGTTTGAATATACAGAACTAAGAATGTATTGTTGTAGAGGTGACCTTCCAGACTACCTTCTGAAGCTAGCTTGGAGGGGACTGGTCCAGATTCTGACCCAGCCAGCTGTGTTGTTTCATTTTAATTTCCCTTATACCTTAGGAGCAATTACCAGGAAAATGGTTAACATAAAATTTAGACCATTTTTGCATCACTGTGTACACTTATTTCAGATTTCACTGAAAATTTTCCAATTTCAGACCCACGTTTTTATTTCCACTAATCCCACTATGAGTTTTAGGGACTAGGGCCAACAATTGTATGCCAGGTTTACTTTACCTATAGTAGTTGTGGTGTTTATACAAATGGCCTGTAGATGTCAGTGTGCACATGAGTTATATTGTGCATACACTGTACCTTCTATACTCCTTGGCTAGCAAACCACAACAAATTCCAGAAACATTTTGTCCCTCGGTATCACAGAAGTTGGACAGCACTGCCTTAAAGGAATTGTTCGGTATAAAAGTAAAAACTGGGTAAATAGATAGGCTGTGCAAAATAAAACATGTTTTCAATATAGTTAGTTAGGCAAAAATGTAATGTATAAAGGCTGGAGTGACTGTAAGTCTAACCTAACCTAACAGAACACTACTTCTTGCTTTTCAGCTCTCTTGGTTTACACTGACTGGTTACCCTTGGTTACTAAGCAGTATCCAATCAGTGACCTGAGGGAGGGCCACATTGGTCATAACTATTGCTTCTGAATCTGAGATGAATGCTGAGGATCAATGGCAAACTCACTGAACAGTTATGTCCCCCTTCAAGTCGCTGACTAACCCTGAACTGTTCCTTTAAGCAATGATACAGATTTTAAAGTTATGTAACTCTGGTGTTAAAGTAAACAATACTGGCCTATCTAAAAGGTATGTCATACTGGTCTGTAGCATACATGCTGATGGGTTACTTCCTTAAAAAGATACAGAACATAATGGTAAAGTCCAGAAAAGTTGGGAGAGACAAACATTACTTTCTAAGCACCTGTGATTTTTTTACAGTGGTATTTAACGTTTTATTAAAGATCAACATAATGAATTTTGTAGCAACAACTCCACCTACTGATCAGTTTCAGTAACTGTACAATTTTCCTTCTGAACATTGCTGTCTCCTAGCTCTCTGACCATATAATTAAATGAGCTGGCCAGAAGGTGGCACTGCTGTTACAAAATTCAAAATTCTGAGACAAAAGAAAAAAATTACTGTAAAATGGAAAAGTGCTTAGAAAAGCATGCTGAGCAATTTTACACTTCTTTAGGTTATCCTTTAAAGGAACAGAGGAATATTTTTTTGAGCTCAGACAATTGGCTCTAGAAGTTGAAAGATATATTTAGGCACTCTTTAGTTACGTAACTTTTAATAATTATGTGATAATAAACTTTGTAATGATTAGTACGGTCATTATAGACTAATGGGGGAATGTAATATGAATGCACAAAAAACGCTCCCCAAGACCATTGTGAATGTTAGTGACCATGTTTGTGTCCCACTTTGTAGCTGGAAAAAAAAGGGTGAAAGACATTTCCCCCCTAAATTCAAAATTTTTTTTTAAGAATTCAACAAACGATTTAAATTTATGAATAAATACAAAATTTACTCAAAATTCCCACAAACTAACTGAATATTAGTAAATCTATCCGCTAGTGTTTCATATCATTTGGCAGGTTTCAGTGAAAATAGTTTTTTTATACATAAACAATATATTTAAAGGTGGCCATACATGTAGAGATCCGCTCGTTTGGCGATGTTGCCAAACGAGCGGATCTCTCCCCGATATGCCCACCTTGAGGTGGGTGATATTGGGCTGATCCGATCATGGGCCCTAGGGCCCAACGTTCGGATCAGTATGGGCGGTCGGATAGCAGGACGGCATCAACCAACAGAAGCGGCCGCGATCCGGCGGGATTTTTAATCCTGCCCGATCGACAGGAAAAGCCCGTCGGAGGGCCCCCCACACGGGCCGATAAGCTGCCGACACAGTCTGTCGGCAGCTTTTATCTGCCTGTGTATGGCCACCTTAACTCTTCCTTTTTATCTCTGTAGAGGTGTAATACAAGTTTATGAAATGTCAGGACGCAATCTGATGTGTCTGCAGCAACTCGGTTGTTTCCACAAGCTGTAAAAAAAATGTCAGTTAGATTGACCAAGAATATGAAAATTAGCAGAATATACTGTAAATAGACTATAAAACAGTGTTGTGAATATTGAAAAATAAACCACTGAAACAGCGAATATTGAAAAATAAACCACTAAAACAGCGAATATTGAAAAATAAACCACTGAAACATCTCTTTCAAAAATACGTACAGTACTGCTTTATCTGCCTTAAAACCAAGGCTTTCTGCATCGTCAATATCCACCCCCACTCCTAATTCACACCCACTATCACATGGGAACAGTGTCAGGAGAGTTGCAAAAAGTTGAATAACGTATCTTATACAGGGCCACCATCAGAAATAAAGGGGGCTCCATACTACGGAGCATGGGTTTCCACAAAAGGGGGCAAGAGGGGGCAGTTGCCCCACCCTAAATTCTTCAGTTAGGCAAACCTTATTCATCTTACTTATTCACAAAGTGATATCAGGAAGGGACTGAGGGGGATTTGAAGCCTGTAGTGCCAGGGGATTGGCTGAGCTACAAAAATGCAGGCAGTAGGGAGTGTCCATTGGCTGGTACCGTATTAGTGAGAGTTCCTAAAGTAAATTATGGAAAAGCAGGTTTTAATTAAAACTGAGTCTGCTGATTAGAGCAGAGTATCATTAGATAACAATAACAGTTGTTAATGTTTTTATACATGAAAATTTATTTAGCTAGAAGTGTATTCATTTATTACAATTTTATGCATAAGTAGCATAGGTTATCTACTGCATTGTCATGAATAGTTTAATATTCAGTGAGATGCTAACCTATGTGATATTAGCTTGCTTGCCTGGAAAATTTTCTGTGGATGCCCATGCTTAGGGGCAGGCCCGGACTGGCAATCTGTAGGTTAGGACAAGTGCCAGATGGGCTGCTATAAGTTGCCATAGAAAGTCACAATTTAGTGGGCTGGTGGAGGCTGTTTGGGCCTCTAAGGGGGATGATTGGGCCTCTGTGTACCTGAAATGCCAGGGCCTATTTTGATTCTCAGTCCAGCACTGCTTAGGGGGACCCAGTTTATTAATTTACGTAGCATGTGGACTCCACATCATGAGTGATTTACTGGCTGCCAAAGCAAAAAAAAAAAGTTTACTCCTAACTCCTTGATCCAACCCAGGTCATGCCTAATTACATTCAGAGCACACACACACACACAAATGACCTGTCCAAACCCTGCCATTAACTTGCAAACATACAGTGCCTCGCAAAAGTATTCACCCCCTCAGGCCCTGATTTGTGGAAAGGCAACCTAGCCCTGGGCCTAGGGTGACAGGATTTTAAGGGGTGGCATGCTGCCCAGCCACACCCACATTGGTTCAGAAACACTGGGGATATGCAGGAGATTCTATAGTTTTTTAAAATTTCCCATGCACCAATCCCCATTGCTCCAGACCTGATGATGAAAATTTGCGAATAAAGGGCATGGGTATGAGAGTATAAGAGTATGGGGGCGATGAACGGCAGTGGGCCTAGGGGCGCCCGCTATGTAAATCCGGCCCTGCACCCCCTTGGCATTTTTCATGGTTTGCTGAAATTAAAATGGTTTGTTTGAGAGTTTGCACCATTTCATTAACAGAACATGCTTAGAGCTTTGAAGATGGTTTTTACTGTGAAGCAAATAACAAAGAGTGTGCATAACTGTTCACGCCCCACTTAAGTCATTATTTTGTAGAGCCACCTTTGGCGGCAATTACAGCTGCAAGTTGCTTTGGATAAGTCTCTATAAGCTTGAAACATCTTGCCACTTTGATTTTTGCCCATTCCTCAAGGAAAAACTGCTCCAGCTTCTTCATGTTGGATGGTTTTCACTTCTGAACAGCAATCTTCCATGTAGAATATCCCTGTTTGTAGCTCCATCCATCTTTCCCTTGACTCAGACCACTTTCCCAGTCCCTGCTGCTGAAAAACATCCCCACAGCATAATACTACAAACACCATGTTTCACTGTGGCAATGGTGTTCTTGGGGTGATGGGATGTGTTGAGTTTGTGCCAGACATAGCATTTTCCATGGTGGCTGAAAAGTTACATTTTAGTCTCATCTGACCAGAGCACCTTCCTCCATACATTTGAGGAGTTTGCCCACATGCCTTGTGGCAAACTCAAAACAATCCTTCTTATCATTAACTTTAAGTAATGGCTTTTTTCTGGCCACTCTTCCATAAAGTCCAGCTCTATGGAGTGTATTACTTATTGTGGTCTAATGGACAAATACTCCAGTCTCTGCTGTGGGACTCTGCAACTCCCTCAGGGTTACCTTTGGTCTCTGTGTTGCCCTCCTTGCCGGTCTGTGAGTTTTGATGGGTGGCAGGTTTGTTGTGGTACCATGTTCTTTCCATTTGGATATTTTTTTTTATAACCCAACCCTGACTTCTACTTCTCAAAAACTTTGTCCCTGGCTTGTTTAGAGAGAGCTCCTTGGTCTCTTGCCTCTTGGGGCAGCCTCTGGGGCCTTTCAGAAAAGGTGTGCTTATACTGACAGATCATATGACACTTAGATTGCACACAGATGGACTTCATTTCACTAATTATGTGACTTTTGAAGGTAATCGGTTGCACAAGGATTTTTTAGGGGCTTCATGGCAAAAGGGGTGCCAATTTTCCTTTTTTTAAAAAAAAAAATCTTTTTTATATATTTTCTTCTCATTTCACTTCACCAAACATGTGATGTTTATACAAATGGCCTGCGGGTATCACTGTGCATACACAGGACTTCCTGTACAGATTGAAAGTGAAAGTAAGACTTACTGCTGTTATGTAATGGCTGCATGAACCTGCTAATAAAGCACTGTGAAGAATGTATATATTGCTTTAAGAAACATACTGTTTAATTGTTACTGTTTATTATATTTGTCCAAATGCTTTCCTACTATAGGGGGAATGTGGGGTTTATACAAATGGCCTGCGGGTGTCACTGGACACAGGACTTTCTGTACAGTTTGAAAGTGAGAGTTACTGCTTATGTAATGGCTGCATGAACCTGCTAATAAAGCACTGTTATACTCTCCTCATCCTCAGCTACCAAACACAACAAAACATTTCAATTACAGGTTGAAATGTAACTAAACAGGTAAAAAGCCAAGAGTGTGAATACTTTCGCAAGGCACTGTAACCTCCTTTGGACCATGAATTCAACCTTTCCATCACTAAGGCACTCTGCCATGGAAATCTTGACTACTACTACTACTCCACCCTGCACCACTACACCCCTAGTGGTGACTGTATATTTCCATCAATGCAGAGGTTGCAAATAACACTCTAATGGTGGAATGTAATTAAAGTCAGTAGTAGAAAACCATAGACCAAGTAGTATTTTGAATCATGATATGAAACTAATAGGGAAAATATTATCCAAACAAATATATGTATTCCTACATACCCTCCTTGTCCGGGATCAGCCAGGTTTTGTACCCTGTAGACAACCAACAGACAATATATGCAGGTTCATCAACTTAATACACTGGACCAGGGAGGGACACACACCTGCTGTGCTCCTCTCCCTGGACATAGAAAAAGCCTTTGATTCATTATCATGGGATTTCCTCAAATATGCATTTGACAGATATGGATTCCCTTAAACCTTTTTTTTGCATATCAAGACCCTATATGATTTCCCTACAGCTCAGATAAAATATCATGGATTACTCACCACTCCAATTAAAATAGAAAGAATACAAGACAGGGATGCCCCTGATGCTGGAATACCTGACAATGTTAATACGACATTGATACAACATAACATGGATATAACTGGTATCATGATAGCACAACCACAATACAAATGTTGTTTATATGCTGATGATTTATTACTCACCATTACAAGACCAATGATCTCTCTGCCAACCCTATTCAATATGTCTTGGATGTCTTGGATACATTTCATTTGATTTCTGGACTTCGAATATTCCATGGTCGAATACTTTCCCTTTAAATTTTTATTCGACCACCTACTTTGCTAGGATCCAGCTACCGAACTGGGAATCATCAGTTTAGATTGAATAATAAAAAATCGATTGATCGATTAAAATCTTCGAATATTTGATTTGAATTAAAAAATTTTTATATTCGATCGTTTAATCGATCTAATTGCGGTAAAATCCTTCAAATTCAAAGGATTTTACTTCCCCACTATTCCCATGGTCGAATTTCGAATTTTTTTTTAATTCGAAATTCGACCATTAGTAAATCTGTGTTACCTATAGGTCATGTTGATCATTTTTTTGCTGAGGTTTGTTTTTGTTTATAATTTTTAGTTGAAGTTCCTAAGCCTGAGTCTCTGACACTCTGACTTTGCCAACCTGACTGTCCCATCTCAGCCTGTTAGTTACAGTTTCTAATGATAACAGACTCTTACTGCACAAATATGGCAGCCCCCTCATACAGGAACATGGGGCGACAGGTAATGTAAAAGCATCATGCAAATACTTTATGGCAAAGTTAGAAGTAGCCGTCAAAGCCAATATTATAATAGATGTAAAAAAAGAGTTTAATTTCAGTTGTCAGTATCTCTTTAAAGTAAATGTGATTAAAATAGAGGCCCTACCACTTAATATGCCATCTGCCACTATGAAAAAGCTTTTGGAACTTAATTTTGACTTTGAATGGACACAAACATCTATAAAATATTTAGGGGTTCGTCTTACTGACTTATAGTAGATAATGTAGATAATAGTAAATAATAGAAACTAACTAGAAAAATCTTATTAATAAATTAATAGAAGACTTGGGGGCAAATTCACTAAGCGGCAAAAATGCGCTAGCGTTGCTTTCGCTAACGTTCGCCGCACTTGGCCAGGCGAATTTTCGCCAGCGCCATGCAAATTCACTAAAGTGCAAAGTCAGGGAACGGTAGCATAGTTGCGCTAGTGTTACTTCCCCAGGCAAAGCACATTTACGCTAGCGATGCCTAATTTGCATACAGCAAAGTGTAATAGAAGTATATGTTACAGCCACTACATTACACTACACAAGCCCAGGAAACCTTTAATAAATAAAATAAAGTTTTCCTATTGACCTAAACATGTGCCCCCTGTATAGTTGTGTTGCCATATGTTAGGAAATGTATGGGGGAAGGTGTTGAGAAGTGTGATGCAAAAGCCCATGTGTACACAATAAAACAGACTCAGAGCATCATTAATTTGAGGGTTTACTGGTGTATGTACAGTATATAGACCTTTTAACTTTACCTTTGTTTCATACCAAAGCATACAATGTACCGTATCACCTCTAACAACACAAATTTACTCTAGGCAAGTGAGACATTTGGGTGCAATATATGTCACCCGTCACCAGATAAATCTAAGTTGAGTAAGATAGAATAACTCAACTTTGAGTGAGCAAATAAGCTTCTGAGTGCTGAGAGTCGCCTGCCAAACAGCATTACTTCCTGCTACATGGCACTTGCTAATGGGAAAATTCAGGGCCTGGAGCAGGTCCCTACACTTGCAACTGAGTGAAGAGACCTGCACCAGTCCTTTTATGAGCATGGCAGAGTACAAATACAAACAACATGGCAGATTGTATCCATTTCTGCAGCTTGTACCCTGCCATGCCCTGCACATAATGAATGGACCTTTATATAATAAAAGCCTTGTTGTGTGGTGTTGTACCACTATAATTTCCAAGTGCCCACATCTACATTCTGGTTTTCAGTTTCAACAGATTTCAAAATAAACCTGGTGAGCTGACACATTTTCAGCTTTCTTTAACTAAACCAAGTAGGTGGTCATGTCATACATATTTGTTTACAACAGTAGACCAGTATATGTTTTGATTGCTTGCTATGGGGTTTTAGATCTGGTGCAAACGTTGAACCTGTCCAAGTGTCCCCAAACTAAAACCCTATGCCAGTGTAGAGACATAGGGGCAAATTCACTAAGCAGCGAAAATGCACTAGCGACGGCTTCGCCACAATTCGTCAGACAAATTTTTGCCAACCCGCCGCTAATTCACTAAAATGCGAATTTGCGCTCAGGAGGCGAAAAGCAGCGGAGTTGCACTACCGTTACGCAAAGAGCATTTACACTAGCGATGCTTAATTTGCATACAATACGAAGTTGAAAGTATAATAGAAGTATATGTTACAACCATTACACAAGCCCAATAAACCTTTAATAAATAAAATAAAGTCGTATTGCCCTAAACATGTGCCCCCTGTATAGATGAGTTGCCATATGTTAGGAAATGTAGGGGGGAAGGAGGGTAACCCCCCCAAAAATTACACTATTTTTCAGACTATCACCCTAAAAAAAGTAAGACGCCAGCGTTTTTTGGGACTTAGAAAAAAATTTCAAGTTTTTTTTTTTTTTAAAAGCTCCTATCTATCCGACCTGGCGAAGTAAAGTCTAGCACAAGAGGTAACGTTCAGTAAAATGGGCATCTTAGTGAATTAGCGTAGTTACGTCCCTTCGTCAGTGCGCAACTTCGCCTGGTGTAAGGGTGCGAAGTTGAGCTAGTCTATCTACTTTGCTAGCGAATTTTCGTCAGGGACTCTGTTAGTAAATTGGTGAAGTTGCGAAATTATGTCACGCTGGCGAATTAGCGCTAGGGTTAGACACTTCGCACTTTTGTGAATTTGCTTAGCAATCCGAATATTATTACTGACAATATCATGTAACTTTAATTCATTGTATGCATGGAATTCAATAGAAATGAATGCTTAATCACTCTGCCCATATATCAGAATTGCCCCCCTTATTAATGACCACTGATGGTACTAGTGCAACAAGTAGGTAAAAGCCTTGGGCATTTTGTTGCTGAGCAAAAAAAAAAAATTAATCAGCTCTACTTTCGTCAGATAGTAGAAGACAATATGGTTGCTCATTATTTGCATGTACATAATGCAGGACATATAAACTCATTGCCTGGTCCTATGTCACACTCATGTGCATGTAAAGAGAACCAGGGGACTTACTTATTAGGAGCATGTATGTGCTCCAACACAGAATAGCGCTCCAGAGGGTTGTTCTCATTAGCCCCCCATAGTCTAGTTGTAGTATAGTATGTATAGTCTGTTGTACTTTCAGATAAGGAACAGCTCATTATACACAAAGCTGCTGTCTTGGTGGATTAGTGATAAGCTTTTATTACATTTAAAAAGTATGCCCTGTTTAGTGCAAGAAATATAGAAATAACATAGTTAAACCAAAATTAAAACTTACTGTAATATATAAAAGTACATTTCTTGCTTTATTTAATTGGATTTTTTTAATTAAAGGGGTGGTTCACCTTCAGGTAAACTTTTAGTATGTTATAGACTGACCAGTTCTAAACAACCTTTCAATTGGTCTTCATTATTTATTTTTTATAGTTTATGAATTGTTTGTCTTCTTCTCCTGACTCTTTCTAGCTTTCAAAAGGGGGTCACAGACCCCCTCAAAAAACAAATCCCCTTTAAAGCTGCACATTTATTGGTATTGCTGATTTTTATTATTCAACTTTATTTCCTGATCCTATCCTATTAATATTCCATATTATGATTCAAATCAATGCATAGTTGCTAGGGTAAATTGGACCCTAGCACCCAGATTGCTGACACTGCAAACTGGAAAGCTGCTAAATAAAAAGCTAAATAACTCAAAAACCACAAATAATAAAAAATTAAAACTAATTACAAATTGTCTCAGAATACCACTCTCTACATCATACTAAAAGTCAACTCAAAGGTGAACAACCCCTTTAATGGCTTAGAGGCAAGTTTTGGTTGCATAAAAAACAGATGTCCTGCCAAACATTCTCTCCTGTAGGCTGCCAGTCCATATAGGGGCTACCAAAAAGCCAATCAGAGCTCTTATTTGACATCCACATGAACTTTTTGATGCTTGTGTTGCTTTCCAACTCTTTTTTTAAATTTAAATTTCGTTCACGAGCAAAAAAGGTTGGGGACCGCTGATCTAAGTACTAGACCTTTTTTCAAATACAAATGAGAATGTTCATTTATTTTACCAGTGCCCCTATAAAGGCCAGCTTTTACTTTTTAAAATACATGCCCCTCCACTCATTTTGCACCAAACTATGGGTAGAATAGATGGGAATCATAGTTTGACTAGGAGCTCTGTGTTATACCTTTCCCTTGTCGAACTCCATGTCAATACTCATCGGGATACCCCCTCCCCAAACCTTTAAAAGGCCAACCACACCCACTTACCAGCATCTTTTTTTGTCCTTCTCTTTTGCTTTTGTTCCCATTGGAAGCAAAATTTTCTTTTTAACCTTGGGAAAGCATTAGGCCTGCCCTGAAGGCGTCCTAGGGACAGGGTTTTGGTCCACGGGACCTTTTGTTCCCCAGCAAACTACCTCATATCTTGGGAGTCTCCTGTGCTTCAGCTCCTGGATCAGGTAAGGCACTGGTGTGCAATGTTTGCTACTCCTGCTCCCGCTAATCAGCGGGTTCCACTGGTAAAGTGACCCCCTACTGAGTACAATTATGTGCAGACACCAGCTTAGTTTAATCAGGTGATTCCTGTGCAACTCCCAGCTATAGCAAGTGGCGATGGCCCCGCCCACTCTCTAACTCTGCAGACTGGAACTCTGGCCCAGCAGCCTCCGGTAAGTACTGCTGTTATCAGTAAACTTGTGAGGCCTGCATGTTAACAATGAACCTGGTGTCCTACAATATGTGGCTCTGCTTACAGCCTGGCATAATGAGAAGCAGTTAAGGAGCATGTCCATATTCTGTCCTGCAGTGTAATGTAGTCTCTTCCAAGGGCACTTGGTTTATCGCATTTTGTGCTGGTTGGAGTAGTAGGCTAATTTTGCCACCATGACCACTCCACACTATTCCAAGCCCCACACAAGTGAAAAGGCAGCACTTGTTTATATACATGCCCCACCCCCTCCAATCACATCAGATGTTGGTTAGGGAGGGTATATAAATGACCACAGCATGGCAGCACAATTTGTGTGCTGCTTGGGTCCAATATTTTTTCAACTCACACATCCCTTGCCCCACTGTGGACTACTTCAAGAATGAAAGATTTGCTGTGTGTTGGTCTTTATGAAAGGGAAGGATGATCACACAACTTTGCCTCATTTTTTCATTGTAAAGGACATTGTATGAACCTTGCTATTCTTTGTCCAGAGCAGGACTCTTCAGTGGCAAATTATTACCTGCTCATTGTCTACAGGGATACCCAGCACTTCTGCAACTTTTTACTAGTTTACACACTGCATAGTTTGAAGGAAGATTGTGGAAAAGACAACACCGAAGGGCCCTTGGCGTGGTCACCCTTAATCTGAAACAAAATTCCTTTATATATTGGGCTATTGGCTATGTTTTGTGAAGGGTACAGACTCAGGTGCAATAAAACACTACTCATACATATATATTTAAAGGGGTGGTTCACTTTTTGAATTATTTGCCGCCTTCTTCGGGCTCTCTCCAGTTTTCATATGGGAGTCAGAAAAAATAACTTACTAAACTACAGCTTTACTATTATTATCACTTTATGCTAACTGTTAATTTAAGTTAATTTTAAGTCTTATTTATGGCATATTTCACATACCTTCAGATAATTCATGGTATGCCAGTAAGCAACTTAAACAGGTAGGTCTTTGGCAACATTAAAAGGCCTGGAGAGGATAGGGGTTAAGACAACTAAGGAAAGATTCAACACAGGTCAATGCTAAAACTCCTTGCTCTGGAAGGGAGTATGAGACTAAATTCTCAATGACACCAAAAATCCTACTTCATTTACACAATTATAACCAGAACTAGGGAAATTTGACCTGGGGCTCTGCAAATATTTAAAGGGAACTATAATCCTATTTTTTCACTAAAAAAAAGGCTTAACAAAAAGGTTTCCTGCTTACTATGTTCTCTATATTTCGTTTTGAAAGGAAAATGTGTTTTCTTACTCTGGATTGTGCCAACATTAATAAATAAACATTAATAAATCACTTCCTTATTCAAGTAATACAGGGATCTTGTAGTGTGTCTCTTGTAGTGGGCATTTCTAAATTAACAACCAAACCAATGTTTTTCTAAACAATATGATGCATCAGTTTACTGTACATTTTAACTAAAGTGCACGCTTTGGAGTATACAGTATGGGCACAAAATGACATTATATAATGCAGAGTAGAATACTGATTACAGTAAGGCCTTCTCTACAGCAGCTAGCAATCAAAGCACAATGCTAGAACTGTTACAGCATGTAAACATTAACACTACAATTAGTGTAAAATCACCCCATTCCACAAGGAATCATATGGCATGAACAGATACAATCTGCTAAAATTATGTTATATACACATCTTTGGATTGTTAGAAAACAAAATGGTTTTGAGTAGGAAATCCTTCAGAATAAAACCATGATCTAGAAAGCATCAGTTCCTTTAGGCTTTTCGCCATGTAATAAAGGGAAGACTATGCGCATGCAGTCATCTGTCTGCTTTTGTCACAAATGTCTTATTTTAATCAATGGTCAGTGAACCACAGCCGGAGGTCCTTCAGGAATCAATGATGCAAAGAATGTTTTGAAGAAAATCCAGGCTGTCGTCACAAAAGATTGTGTATGAAGAGTTTCCGTTTCATTTCCGTCAGCAGAAGGATCCTCTATATGATCTTCTTCTTCGTGCTGTAAAACGAGTTATAGTTTTCATTTATATGTAGTCATAACATCTAAACACTAACATTCCTTCAGGACACTGCAACCACTAATCCAAACACCCCAATTAGCATTTAGCTTCAGGTAACTTTAGTCCTCCGTCTTAATCATTGCTGAATCATGAGAAGTGATTATTACACCAATCTGCATCTACTTCCTTACAGTAATTATCAAAGTTTATTTTGCAGTCTTTGCAAACCCCACCCAAAACAGATTTACAATGCTGTCCAAACTACCTGTAAGTTGTTATTTTGATCTTGGTGATTGGGGGCAGCCCTTGGAGGGATATTTACATCTGCAGCTTCCTCAGGAGGAAGTCTTGGTCTGAATGGAAACCATCCAGCATGGTGCCTGAGGAGGTTAAAAAAAGGTTAGCTTAGTATTTTAGCATGCATCGTACTTCATAAATAAACAACAGAATTTCAATAATAATTTAAATTAAATTCCCAATCGACTAAATACTGAAATGCCAACAAGTCTGATTTCTCAGTGGCCCTTTCTGTAGTCTCACA
The DNA here is from genome assembly GCA_024363595.1 of Xenopus borealis. Taxonomy (NCBI): domain Eukaryota; kingdom Metazoa; phylum Chordata; class Amphibia; order Anura; family Pipidae; genus Xenopus; species Xenopus borealis. Next base: position 27,691,528 of record CM044438.1, read on the forward strand.
CTACAAGAAGAATGAAAAGATGATGAAACTACTTGTAGTGACATGGTAAGAGCTGCAAGTAAAACAGCGTCCTATAACTATTGGATATGTGGTATTTTTTTTTTTCTTGGGGACAAAACACAAGCATTTGACATTAGAACAGAAAGTAAAAGTTATCTGGTTCTCCCTGCTTCAAAATGTAAGAAAAAGGCACTTCTAAAAGCACATGCCCACAAATTTACAAGCATTTAAGGCATATGTCAACCCAAAAAATTTTTTGCCTAATAAAAGAAAACCCAATCATAAGCAACTTTCTAATATGAATTTATTGAAAATTGGTAGTGCTTTAAAGTTCTTTGTAAATGCAATTGATATTGAAAGCTACATTTGTTTAAAGGGATATGGTCATGGGAAAACATGTTTTTTTCAAAACACATCAGTTAATAGTGCTGCTCCAGCAGAATTCTGCACTGAAATCCATTTCTCAAAAGAGCAAACAGATTTTTTTATATTCAGTTTTGAAATCTGACATGGGGCTAGACATTTTGTCAATTTCCCAGCTGCCCCGGTCATTTGACTTGTGCCAGCACTTTAGGAGGGAACTGCTTTCTGGCAGTCTGTTTTTCCTTCTCAATGTAACTGAATAGTACACAGTGGGACATGGGTTTTACTATTGAGTGCTGTTCTTACATCTACCAGGCAGCTGTTATCTTGTGTTAGGTAGCCGTAATCTGGTTACCTTCCCATTGTTCTTTTGTTAGGCTGCTGGGTGGGGTTGATATCACTCAAACTTCAATCACTCTACTGCTGTACTGCAAGTTGATCAGAGCACAAGTCACATGACTTGGGGCAGCTGGGAAATTGACAAAATGTCTAGCCCCATGTCAGATTTCAAAATGAAATATAAAAAAAAAATCTATTTGCTCTTTTGAGAAATGGATTTCAATGCAGGATTCTTCTGGAACAGCACTATTAACTGATGCATTTTGAAAAAAAGAAACAAAAACAAAAAAAACGCTAGAAAAGCCATTCTCCTTTAGAAAGGCAGGTCTGTTGTCAGTTCATTGGCTTGTGTTACATTGCAAATTCCCAAAATATATAGCAGCACTCCCATACATCGATAAAACCACCTTTATTTCAACATTTTCATTTGGCACAGCAACGTTTTGGACCACCTGGTCAGCTTGAGAAAGGTCCAGGTGGTCTGAAACGTTGTTGTGCCAGATGAATAATTTGAAATAAAGGTAGTTTTATTGATATATGGGAGTGATGCTATCTATTTTGTAAATTTGTCTCAAGGATGTGAAGGTGAACACAACAGCTGGAGTGCACACCTTAAAGGTAAGCTTGTGAATTTAAATGCTGGATGACCTTCTATATGTTGTGTTACACTGCACCAAAAGCCAGCAGGGCAGAGAGACAAACACGGCTTTCAAGAGAAATGCAAATAAAGTGATACGGACACTAAAAAATTAAGTTTAACATATGAATGTACATTAAATGTTACCTATAGGTCATTCTGATAATTTTTTGCTGAGGTTTGTTTTTGTAAATAATTGTTAGTTGAAGTTCCTAAGCCTGACTCTCCGACACTCTGATTTTGCCAACCTGACTGTCCCATCTCAGTCTGTTAGTTACAGTTTTTCTGCACATATATGACAGCCCCCTCATACAGGAACATTGGGGATCAGACAGGTAATGTAAAAGCATCATGCAAATACTTTATGGCAAAGTTAGAAGTAGCTTTCAAAGCCAATATTAGAATAGATAAAAAAAGAGTTTAATTTCAGGTGTCAGAAAAAGTGTAATGAATGTATATTGCAAAGTTGCTTACAAGTATGGTTTCTTTTATTAGACAAGAAAATATTTTTTGGGTTGAAATGTCCTTTAATTAATGCAGTCAGAGTTCAAATATACCAACTATATAAAATACAGTGAGGCCCAGTGTCCATTACTGTACAAACTACCATACTCTACTTAACCACAAAGAAAGACAGCTGGAGGGCAGTGGAGCAGACAAGACATGAAACCATGGATTATTATTATGAATTAAGAAATTACTAAAAAAAAGGAACGTTCCTTCCATGACAAAATCGTGGTTTTATGGTCAAAACGGTCAAATTCGAGTTATTAAAATTCGATTCAAATTTTTTTTTTTTTAATTTCAATCCGATTTTCGAGATTTAGCATACTCTGGCCTTTAATAAAATTTGACTATTTGCCACCTTAAACCTTCCAAATTGATGTTTAAGTCAATGGGAGAAGTCCACGGATCATTCAGTTGTTTGCAGCCTTTTTCGAAGAAAAAAAAAAAAATCTCGTATTGAGTTTTTAAATTTGATTTGAGTTTTTTGGGTCACTCCTATTCAATTTTTAAAGTAAAATTTGATTGGTCGAATTTCAAGTTCATGGGAGTTTAAAAAAGAAAAAAACCTAATTCTACATTTGACCTTTGATAAATTGGCCTAAATTTGCCTTTAAATGTCTACCACCTCCTTATTGTATGACCATTAAAGCCATCAAAAACAAACCAATTAATTTCTCAACTAACTGGTTAAAATTTCAAAAGCACTCACAAGGTAAGCAAGATAATATGCATGTAACTTACAAGTACATGAGAATCATGGCACCCAAGACCATCATAAAGCGGCTCAGACTGGAGTAGAAGTAGAGAATACTCAGGAAGATGGAAAATCGCGCAGCTGTGTAGATCCAGTCCAGCCAGTCTCTGTGTACATCATCCTCTTCTTCCACCAGTCCTCCCTGAGCGTTCATACGCAAATTAGGATTGGCCACTGGATTGACTGGAGCCTGAACTTCTGGATTCTGTGGTTGGTTATTTGCTGCAAAATGATGTGGTAACGGGTCTGGTGCAGGTGGAACCACAGGAATTTCCTGGCCTCTCTGAACAGGGGACCTGCCAGCTGCAGCAGCAGCATAGCTAGCAAAGATTTACAAAGAAGTGTCAAGAACTGGTGGAATTTCTAAACATGTATACTTAAAAAGGAGATTGTGTACTCACCGTTAAATCTCTTAAGTCACTTGGGGGACACAGGGACAGTGGGGTATATAGCTGGTATCTCTAGGAGGCAGGACACAACCTTAGGAAAGAAAACCCAACTCCTCCTCCACATGCTATACTCCCAGCAGGAGGAGCTTAGGTCAGTTTGTACCAAAGTCATCAGAGGTATAGAATAACCTTAAACTAAACTTTAAAAATAATAAAGATAATAGTATCATGTCTAACAGAAGGTGAAGGCCTCAATCAGGGAGGGAAGCCCTGTCCTCCCCCCAAATGACTGAAGAGAAAGAGATTTAACGGTGAGTACACAAAATCTCCTTTTCTCCAAGTCAACTTGGGGGACACCAGGACAGTGGGGACATACCAAAGCTGTCCCCTGAAGGCTCAGGTGGGAAGAGGCCCTTGTTGAAGTAACCACCGCAGCCTGAAACCCCTTTCAGCCAAGATGGTGGTCAGAGGCTTCAAGGTATCGAATGGTAAAATTTGAAAAGCGAGTGAACCGAAGTTCACGTTGCAGCTTGGCACAGCTGTTCCGCCGAGGCTTGATTTCAGAAAATGCCCAGGACCAGAACAAGAACTCTGCTTGTGGGTTCCTGGCCCTGTGCTGTGTATGCACTTTCAATAGCTTGCCTGATCTAATGGGATATAGCCTGTTTGGTGACCATGGCATCTCGGTGTGGTTCCGAAGGAGAAAGTAGTAAAGAATCCAATTAGTGAATTTCTTGACTCTGTGTAAGTAGAACTTTAGTTCTTTGACTGGATCTAGGATGTGCAGAGTCTTTTTTTCTGTGGTTACCTGGTTCAGGGCAAAAGGATTGTACAACTATTTCTTGGACCGCTTGGTCATGGTGGAGACTGAAAAAGTCGATCTCCAGAATAGAGCGCTGAGTTCCGAGACTCGTCTCGCCGAAGAATGGCTAGAAGAAAAAACTGTCTTCCAGGTGAGCCACTGCAGAGAAATTAAGAGGATCAAAAGGAGGATTTGTAGTACCTGGAGTACTAGGGTTGGGTCCCAGATGGGGACTGGGCCCACACCAGAGGAGCTACATGTACCACCTCTTGGATGAAGGTCCTGATATCCAGAATCACTGCTAGTCTTCTTTGAAGAAGCACTGACAGGGCAGAGAGCTGTGACTTGAGGGAGATGAGCGACATGGCCATGGATAGCCCTTCCTGTAGAATTGCGGGATATTTGGAATGGAGAATGTCTTGCAAATGGCTTTGTTGGTAGGTGGACCAACTCTAAGGTAGGCCCTGGCTGAGACCGTCTTTCTGGCTGCACACAATGTGTGTGCCACGGCCCTGGGAAAAACCTTTTTGGAACAGAATTTTTGTCTCCAAATTGCACATGTATAGTGGAGGAAGCACTCTACCAATGTTCAGCAGAGGAGGGGGAGGGGGAAGAAAGAAAGAAAGAAAGAAAGAAAGAGAGGCGCCCAGGGAAGCCCCCTATTCCAGCTTACCTGTCTCTCTCCCCCACTGTCTGCCGGCTAGCCTGGTCTCCTAAGGGAAGGAGATATGGTGGCTAGGTGGTCTGTGCAAAGCACCCAGTGACCCCGGCTGCAAATCCCACTTTGTAGGGTGCTACAGAGTCTTTACGCATTGTAAAAAGACAACACAACCCCAAATGCCAGCAAAAGCTGAGCAGAGAATTTGTAGAAGTCCTATCCTCCTGAGGACCCAATGCAAACTGACCTAAGCTCTGCCTGCTGGTGGGTATAGCCAGTGGTGGAGGAGTCAGTTTTATTTCCTACGGTTGTGTCTGGCCTTCTAGTGATACCAGCTATACCACACTGTCCCTGTGCCCACCCAAGATGACTTGGAGAAATGCTATAACACTTATTTCCATTAAGGTGTTTAAACTAATATTTATATAAATACGTTGCACAGCAATGCAAACTTGTAACACTATGACACAGATCTATTTAACACTGTCAAGAGTATTTGGTCAGGAACATTTTTAATAAAACCAATATATGCAAGAGCAAATGCTGCGAATTATATAAAAAACACCTTACTATTGCATGTAGTACTGTCTGGCATACATGTGTTGAAGCCACATAATCTGTTGGGGACTGTATACCGAGTAAGCAGAAAATGCAGGACTTGCTTCTTGAGGCCTTTAGAAAAACAAAGAAAAGACACAACATACCATGCTCATCTGATCACTTACAAGCAATAATTTAATGCTAAACAAACATAAAAGAAGAGTTGAATACCTAGCTGTGTTGCCATCTTCTGCAGTATTGTTTTGTGGAGGAATCCGTTGTCGAATGCTATCAGCATCAGGATTCACATTGTGAGGTCGTGCAGATGTACATCCAGGATGTTGGCTGCTGTCCTGAGTATGTAGAAAGCCATACTTTTAAAATGCATAATTTAATACTCCTAACAATGTTCTGTTAAAATGGTTGCTTGACCCAATTAACACAAAACTAACTGAAACACAAAATTTGTGGCATTACAATGGTCCTGTGTCCAGTTTTTGCAGTCTTACACCAAAGCCAATACAAATTAGAATATTAAAAATAATTCAAGATAATGCTTTTGAAATTAAAAGTTTGCTAATTAAGGTATACCAATCATAGCCAAAGCCTGCTACAGTTATTTTACAGTGGTGTGAAAAACTATTTGCCCCCTTCCTGATTTCTTATTCTTTTGCATGTTTGTCACACAAAATGTTTCTGATCATCAAACACATTTAACTATTAGTCAAAGATAACACAAGTAAACACAAAATGCAGTTTTTAAATGAGGGTTTTTATTATTTAGGGAGAAACAAAATCCAAACCTGTGTGAAAAAGTAATTGCCCCCTGAACCTAATAACTTGTTGGGCCATCCTTAGCAGCAATAACTGCAATCAAGCATTTGCGATAACTTGCAACGAGTCTTTTACAGCGCTCTGGAGGAATTTTGGCCCCTCATCTTTGCAGAATTTTTGTAATTCAGCTTTATTTGAGGGTTTTCTAGCATGAGCCGCCATTTTAAGGTCATGCCACAACATCTCAATAGGATTCAGGTCAGGACTTTGACTAGGCCACTCCAAAGTCTTCATTTTGTTTTTCTTCAGCCATTCAGAGGTGGATTTGCTGGTGTGTTTTGGGTCATTGTCCTGCTGCAGCACCCAAGATCGCTTCAGCTTGAGTTGACGAACAGATGGCCGGACATTCTCCTTCAGGATTTTTTGGTAGACAGTAGAATTCATGGTTCCATCTATCACAGCAAGCCTTCCAGGTCCTGAAGCAGCAAAACAACCCCAGACCATCACACTACCACCACCATATTTTAGTGTTGGTATTATGTTCTTTTTCTGAAATGCTGTGTTACTTTTACACCAGATGTAACGGGACGCGCACCTTCCAAAAAGTTCAACTTTTGTCTCGTCGGTCCACAAGGTATTTTCCCAAAAGTCTTGGCAATCATTGAGATGTTTTTTAGCAAAATTGAGACGAGCCTTAATGTTCTTTTTGCTTAAAAGTGGTTTGCGCCTTGGAAATCTGCCATGCAGGCCGTTTTTGCCCAGTCTCTTTCTTATGGTGGAGTCGTGAACACTGACCTTAATTGAGGCAAGTGAGGCCTGCAGTTCTTTAGATGTTGTCCTGGGGTCTTTTGTGGCCTCTCGGATGAGTTGTCTCTGCGCTCTTGGGGTAATTTTGGTCGGCCGGCCACTCCTGGGAAGGTTCACCACTGTTCCATGTTTTTGCCATTTGTGGATAATGGCTCTCACTGTGGTTCGCTGGAGTCCCAAAGCTTTAAGAAATGGCTTTATAACCTTTACCAGACTGATAGATCTCAATTACTTTTGTTCTTAGTTATGTTTAACAAGGGGGGCAATCACTTTTTCACACAGGCCCATGTAGATTTGGAGTTTTTTTCTCCCTTAATAACGTAAACCTTCATTTAAAAACTGCATTTTGTGTTCAATTATGTTATCTTTGACTAATAGTTAACGGTTTTTGATGAGCAGAAACAATTAAGTGTGACAAACATGCAAAAGAATAAAAAATCAGGAAGGGGGCAAATAGTTTTTCACACCACTGTATAATGGTACATGAAAGTATGAACTTTCAAAATCTTGGCATGTAACATGTTTACTGGGTACAATGGTACCATGCTTTAATCCTGAAATCATTATGCGAGGAACAGAAGTGTTTTAAGGAGAACTAAAGTTAAAGTAAAGAATTAGGATAGAAATGTTGCATATTATGTTTGGGTTTCTGTAGCAGCCCAAGGGAACCACTGCCCTTTAGCAGTGAAAATGTGTGTCTCCAAAGATGCCCCAGTAGCTCCCCATCTTCTATTCTGCTGATTCACATGCTCTGCGCTGCTGTCACTTACTGAGCTCAGGGATGCACTCACAATATACAGTACACATAGAATAGAAATGTCACAGCATAAGGCTGATTAGTAATCAATACAGATAATTACTACATGGCAGCTCAGAAACCAGTTCAACTAGCATCAGAATTTAATAATCACCCCCATAGCATCAGCTTATATTGCAGAAAAACTTAATTTTTTACTTGATAATTTGTGACAACCCCTAATCTTACCTTCTCAACAGCTGTTCAGAGCTCACTGAGCATGCGAGTGTAGCAGACACTTTCCAAGATGGGGAACCCCTCTGACAAGTTTGAAGTTCTCTATCATTGCTAATACTTAGAAGCTGAAACTTTTGGCTGGTGCAATATGTTTAGTATACAAAACATGTCATTTATAGCCATATAAATTTGTAGGGTTTAGTTCTCCATTAAGGTGACCTGCTTTTTTTTTAACTTTTGTTTCAACACATAAAACTTGCAACAGCATGCAGAAGTAGTGTTCTGGCCATTATGTTAGACATCCAGCCACACCAGTCTTTACATTACATTTTTGGCTAACTATATTAGAAACAGCCTATTTACCAAGTTTTTATTTTTATACTGAACGATTCCTTTAACTTTGTTAATCTGAAATTTCAAACAGTCAGCTGATTCATGATGTTCAAACAAAAGGCAATGTTTCAAATCTATACAATGGAGTGTGACAGCATATAAAGCCTGCTAGTCATATGCTGTCCATCACCAACTGCAGAAATCTCATCAATGACCCGGACAGAAAGGAAAGCAAATCATATTATGCCATCAAAAGGAAGTACCTGATTAACAAGGATCCGTTTGGAACAAACAAGGTGCAGTACATGTCTGCTCTCCTGTAAGAGGAATAAAAACTTTTTTATAAAATTCTTGCAAAAAAATAGGTTAACATTTTCTGCAGGTGAAAAAGAGAAGCTAAACTAAGGGATATTTACCATAGAAAGAAGTTCATTTAGCTTAAGATGATCAGGAAGCAACTTTCCAGCATAGATCAATCGCTGATCTTGTTCCATCTAAAAACAAACAGACAAAAGCTTTAAATATCAACATACAGAATCTAGGATGAATCATAAATCCCAGCTTTCATACTGTTGGACTACAAGCCTGTCATTTAAAAGAAGAAGGCGACGTGGCACTCCTAGCCAATCAACTCAGGCAAACGCAGCTTTCAGCAAACGTGAGTACTGCCCTGAAGTCTCAAGTAAGTGATTCCAACACTAGCTGTTGTTGTCAAACATTTTGACACCAGTGACTATACCTTTCCAATTTCCAGTTTTATATTGTGAATAGCAGCTCTCTTTGGTGGTCAGACCCCAACTGTCTATGCATTTCCAGCATTGATTTTGCTTTAACAATGCAAATTCAGGAAATGCTAAAACAGAAAATGGATGTAAACTGCAGGTGTGCTCAAATATATTTACATCAATTAATTTTTTGGGATTAGGCTTTTTTGCCTTGTGAAAGAGGTAATGGGATCTGTTATCTGGAAACCCATCATCCAGAAAGCTCAGAATTACAGAAGGGCAGTCTTCCATGGACTCAATTTTATCCAAATAATCCAAATTTTTAAATTTCATTTTTCTCTATCTATCTATCTATCTATATCAGGGGTGACCTGATTTTGACTTGTAAAAGTAAAGAAAATACACAAAAAAAAGAACTACAATACCAGTTGGATAACCATATGGAGCTATTCACTGGAATAATGGACACCTGTATATTAAACAGACTTATTATTTTGATATTTCCTTGGGAACCAAATCTTTCAAACTGGGTCGCATTCATATCCATCCTGGATATATTATAAAGTGCATGTGCAGCGGAAACGTCACGTCCGCTGCACATACACTTTATAATATAACTTTTCTAAATATACAAAACACCGGTGTTTCTGGTCTTCTTTGAGCATATGGATTTTTTACTGTGCACCCGGGAATCTATCAGAAAGCAGTGTGCTGCCCTGGCTGAAATTATATACACACACACACGTGTTGCACTCCCATATCAAATTATAAAAATGATAGTTTATTATATCATGGTCCAAAGTTTCAGTTCTTATAAAGTCCTTTCTCAAGGACCTTGAGAAAGGTCCTAATAAGGACCGAAAAACAATATCTTTTTTATAATTTGATATGGGAGTGCCGATTTTCTTGCAACATGTGGCTATACATACATGTTTTTAACCGTGCATCCTGTTTATGATACTCATTTGTACACAGTCCCTTATAAAAGATCCATTTAGAAATGTATTTTCAGTGTAGCCAACACAAACACTCTTGTTTCCCTACAACTTTTTTGTCAGAAATGCAAAGTTGTGCAAAAATCCTTTACAGATCATAAAATCAACTTGTAAACAATCAGCAACCTAACAGATTACAACAGTTCAGATAGCAAAGGCAGCATTCCAAGGAAACCAAAACACCTCTGAAGTTTTTATCAGAGCTCAGTTACAGTTCCAATCCTTTAAAGGAACAGTATCACCAAAAAATGAAAGCGAGTTCAAGGAATAACAAAATGTACTGTTGTCCTGCACTTGAAAATTGGTGTGTTTGCTTCAGAAACACAGCTATAGTTTATATAAACAAGATGCTGTGTAGCCATGGGGCAGCCATTCAAGTACAGAATACACAATAGATACCAGATAAATTCTTAAGAATCCCATTGTATGCTCAGAGCTAATCTATTTGTCGTGTATCCTGTGCCTTTTCTTTTTCAGCTTTGAAGGACTGCCCCATGGTTACAAATCAAATCAGCTTGTTCATATAAATTATTGCAGCATTAGAGAGACACAACACCCGGTCTCACAGTTCTATTGATCAGAGCAGCCATATTGGTGACAGGGTGACAGTGGAGGGCAGGTGCAACGGCTCCATCACAACAGAGACTTTAAAAAGATAATCGAGAGATTAGTATGGTTCTGGTCAAGATTAGAAGACCTGTAACAGATCCTGTGGTCAAAATACGGGCTTCCACTCAATACCTGTGTCTGTCTCTTTAAATATCCCTGTCAGAACAAAAATTAGCACCGCGCAACAATGTCGCGAAGAATGCAACTAAACCCTGCTGACACCACAAATAGAAAAGTCAGCAAACAGACTTGGGCCCACATACAAAGCTGACAGGTACTAGTATCTACTTCAGTGGGAGTGGCTTAGGATCGGCCACTGCTCTTACGAGATCCTTACCGGCTCCCCTGGTATTTCTTGTCGTAGCTGTGTTTTTAGTTCACGGACAGTACAATTCCGAGGTGCACGGACCTCCCTTTCCTCCTGCCTAAGGCTGGGACTGCGTATAAGTAAAGTTACTTCTCCGGCCGACATGACTGACCACTGACACGCCACTTCCGGTGCCCCTATAAACCAACTTCCTCCACGGCTCTAGCCAGATCTAAGTACAGTGAGTTCGCGGCGTCAGAGCGGATTCGTTTATAATCTACAGCGCTTGTTGCCAAACAACGTGTGGCTGCCTGTGATTGGTCATACTCGGGTCTCATGCCACTACGTGTTCGAATTAACATCGAGCTGTAGCAGAAGGTGGAGTCAGTCTAATGCAATCCTGATGGTTAGGAATATCATGCGTTCAGTAGCTTCTGGTCACGCCTCCTTCTGGGATCCGCCCCCTCCTGCACTGATTATTCCGCTTACCTGCCCTCTGCTCTGAGAGTACTCGCTGTTCCTAGCCTTCCACGCGAGATGAGATTTGTGACGTCGGGATAAGCAGTCTGGAAGGAATTAAAGGAGCTACATGTTAGCGGCGATTCGGGATTACGGGCTGTTTTAGGAAAATCGGGACTGTAGGGCGGTATGACCTTTCTTTTTTTTGTATACACGTTACATGAATGATTAATAAGCATTTCATATGCATGCATATGCAAGTGCTGCACAGTGCACACAAATCCAACTCAGTGGGGCGGTAACTATAGCAACAGCCAAACAACCATGAGCAATGGAACAAAATTGCTTGTGATTCTCTGGCTCAGCTCGGACTGGAAGTTTATGTTTGGAATAGTAGAACGTGATTAGGAGCTGCGGCTCTTCTTCTTCCATCAGCTGCTGAAGCTCATCCCTGGTTCACTTAGTTTAGAGGGAGATCAAATGTTTAAACATGAGCACAAATATCCATGGCACAAAAAAAGGATTAGATGGGTCAATCATAAACATAACTCTTAACTGCAGATCTTGGCTTTGTATTATTTTACTGGTATGTATGTGGTCGTGTTTACATGTGCTTTTTAAAACACAAAATGACTGATTTATATTGTAATAATCCAGCATTCTATATATAGGTGATATAACTCCAACCTGCAATACAGCAGTAAAGAGCAATTTTTTTCTTTCTCAGTGGGGGCGAAAGGGAGAGGGTAATATCACTCCAACTTGCAGTACAGCAATGACTGATGCAGATGGGAAACTGATAATATGTCTATCCCATGTCAGATTTCAAAATGAAATATAAAAAAATCTGTTTGCTCTTTTGAGAAAAACTGCAAGTTGGAGTGATATCACCCCCTCCCTTTCACCCCCAGCACCCTAGCAGAACAATGGAATGATAACCAGATATCAGCTCCCTTGTAGATCTAAGAACAACACACAATAGTAAAAAACTAAGTCCCACTGAGACACATTCAGTTACATTGAGTAGGAGAAACAACAGCCTGCCAGAAACAGTTCCATCCTAAAGTGCTGGCACTTTTTGAAAGCACATGACCAGGCAAAATGACCTGAGATGGCTGCTTACACACCAGTGTTATACATTTAAAAAATGCACTTGCTGGTTGATGAATTACATATTACATGGTAGAGTGAATTATTTGCAGGATAAAAAGTGTCATTTAGAAATAAAAACTATACCATAAAAATCATGACAGTATCCCTTTTAAGGGATCCTGTCATGGGAAAAAATGTATCAGTTACTAGTGCTGTTCCAGAAGAATTCTGCATTGAAATCCATTTCTCAACAGAGCTAACGGATTTTTTTTATATTTCATGAAATCTGACATGGGGCTAGACATTTTGTCAATTTCACAGCTGCCCCAAGTCTTGTGCTCTGATAAACTTCAATCACTCTTTACTGCTGTACTGAAAGTTGGAGTGATATCAACCCCACCCAGCAGCCTAACAAAAGAACAATGAGAAGGTAACCAGATAACAGCTCCCTAACACAAGATAACAGCTGCCTGGTAGATCTAAGAACAGCACTCAATAGTAAAACCCATGTCCCACTGCGTACTATTCATTTAAATTCAGAAGGAAAAACAGCAGCCTGCCAGAAAGCAGTTCCCTCCTAAAGTGCTGGCACAAGTCACATGACCAGGGGCAGCTGGGAAATTGACAAAATGGCTAGCCCAATGTCAGATTTCAAAACTGAATATAAAAAAAATCTGTTTGCTCTTTTGAGAAATGGATTTCAGTGCAGAAGTTTACTGGAGTAGCACTTTTAACTGATGTGTTTTGAATAAAACATGTTTTCCCATGATTGTTTCCCTTTAACTAAAGAAGTAAGTTAGAAATGTTGTAAATTATGGGGCAGATTTACTAAATTTGAGAATTCAAAGTTCGATCGAATTTGCATGAATAAAATGTTATTCGACTATTTGATGGTCGAAGTACTTCCCCTATTCGACCACCTAGTTCGCCAGGTCCAATTGGGGACCATTATTTTTGATCAAATAAAATTTGATCGATTCGAACAATTAATCAATCAATCAGATTTGTTCTATTTGATCGTTTGATCAATCGTATTGCAGTAAAATCCTTCGAATTCAATATTCGAAGGATTTTACTTCACATGGTCGAATTTCGAATTTTTTTTTTAATTAAAAATTTGACCAATAATAAATCTGCCCCTATGTTTCGGGCTTCTGTACCAGCCCAAGGCAACCACAGATCAGGGAAGATCTGTGTCTCCAAAGATGCTCCAGTTTAGGGACCGACTCACAATATACAGAATACATAGATGTAATATAGGGTTGTTTAGTAATTAATACAAATAATTGCTTCATGATAGCAGAGAAACCAGTGCAACTAACATCATAATTTAATAATCTACCCTGTAGCATCAGCTTCTATTACAGGTAAACCTAATTTTCTGCTTGATAATTTGCAACAACCCCTAACCTTAGCTTCTCAACAACTGCTCAGAACCCACTGAGTATGTGAGTGTCACAGACACTTTCCAAGATGGTCACCTAGCCTGAAACTTTAGGCAGGTTGTAATAAGTTCAGTATATAAAATATGGCATTTTTATCCATATCCATATTTAGGATTTAGTTCTCCTTGCTGTTGCTGTCTAATTTGTTCACAAATCCCTAGCCACCCTGTGTTACAAATCAGTTTAGATTTGTGGTTCCAAAACTGTGGCAAGGAGCATTTAGCCTGAAGGTAAATTTGGATTAATATGGGTGAACATTTTTTTGCTGTCTTGTAACCTGAGGCATAACTACAGAGGGTGTATAATAATAATATAATAATTAATGAGTAATTTCATATAAGATAATATTCTTTATTTGTCACATGCATAATTATACAAGTACACCATGCAGTGCAATGCAGCATGATCCACTTTTTTAGACTGTGCAAAATGAAAACATGCAAGTTAACTACAGCTAAGCACAAAATATTTGTAAAAAAATAATCTCTGGATATGTTGGGGGCCCTAAAATTAATTTGCTGTGGGGCCCAGTAACATCTAGTTACATCATGGCTTGGAATTGTGACTGAAACATTTTTTCATAATTAGCCTTGTTATGCTCTAAGAGTTCTCTGACTAAAGATTCAACCACTTACAGGGGCTTAAACCAAATGATTTATATGTTGTGTGGCTTCACACAAACTAGTGCCATCTGCCACATGCATCTAGATTCAGGTTTTATGTCTGTGCAGGGGTTGTGCTATAGGATTGTTGGCTTCAGAAACATTTTGAAGCAATTGGAGGCAAAGCTTGTATGTACTATACTTCTGTATTTTTTTAACAGGTCTACATCATGCTTGTTCCAATTTTTACTTTGAAATTGAATCACAAAATCAATCCGCGCATGGTGTCGGTTGGGAGATATGATGGAGTACACCCTTGTTTGACAGCAGCGACCCAAGCTGGAAAGGTATAGCATTTGAGCTAGGGCTTAAAATAGTTTACTTTGTTTTGTTCTTAGACAAAACTCTTGATAAAGTCCATGAAATATGGGATACATTGCAGCAAACAATTCACTGTGTACAGGCCTTGTATGCATAGCCCCTTTATAAGATATGAAATATGTAACATAAGTTGTTAATATCCAAAAACTACAGGCTATGCCATATATCTAAATGTATAATGCTGCATGATGATTTATATATAGTTATCCTTCCATTGTTTCTCTCTTATAAACAGTTGTCTGTACTATGATGGTTTTTGTTCTCACCTGAATTTAAAAGAAAAATATGTAGTCAAGAATTACAGAAAGACTCTGTCAATATAAATATACTAGAAAACATCTCATGGACTTTGTGCGATATTTCTGGCAGTATAAAAAAGAATGTGAGTTCTAGAATTCGAGTCTCCGTGCACTGCACCTGCAGCATGATTATCACAAATCTTCAGCTGCTAAATAATATATAGTCCATTTTTGCAAAAATGTCTGCATACTGTGTTCTACCTTACTCTCCAGGTTTTCATCCATAACCCCCATTCTCGGAGCCAGCGTGCTTCAACACAACGTTTGGTGCAGAGCAGCCAAGACTCCGACGTATCACTGCTAAACATTAACCAAAATGTCAGCTGCTTGACTGCAGGAGTGCTCGACCCATGTGCGGGCTATGATTCCCTTATAGTCGGGACTCAGACCAACCTTTTGGCCTATGATGTGCACAATAACTCTGATTTGTTCTTTAAGGAGGTAAGCTATTACTATGGCAAACAATTTTAAATGCAGCATTAGAAGCAGTTTGCCATAAGATCACCTGTGTCATGGATATGTTGAGGTTGTTGTTAATGCCAAGAATATATTCTCCAATTTTTCATAGCAATTTTACTTTCTGTAGGCCAATATTATTGGACAATATGATTGAGCTTTACATGTGCCCACCACAGAACCAGAAGCCTTCCACATATGGATATGCAGATAAATAAGACCCTTCTGCAGCATAATCTATGCCAACAAGTTTTACTGAACATTTAGGGGGTTGTTTATCAAAATACAAAAATATCTAATTAGTTTCTGAAAGCTACTCTGACCAATTCCCTTTAATTATCGATAATTGTTTCTGAAAATTTCATGTGTGGGGGAAAAAACTCGAAAAAACTGTGAAAGAAATTTTGAATCTTAGTAATTTTTTTGATTTGACGCCTGAAATCTATACAATCTTTGGATTAATGCATAAAACCCAGCACAGGATATCTTCAGGAATTCTCCAATTGACTTCTACATGAACTCAGCAGGTCTGAGTTGGAGTACGTTTTTATTCAGACTTTTAACACACTCTAGGTTTAATAAATTCAGAAAATTGTTTTTGTTTTTACCCACTAAAAATAAAAATTTTTCTCTTGCCTAAATTGGGTGACACAGGCACCATGGGCATGAAGATCCTGCAGTTGGAGACTGGACACTAAATAGTTAAAGTTGACTCCTCCCTCTGCTCTGGGCTTCATCCCCTGCCTCCTCCTACCTTTCCCAGTTTCGTTT
The DNA here is from genome assembly GCA_024363595.1 of Xenopus borealis. Lineage (NCBI taxonomy): Eukaryota > Metazoa > Chordata > Amphibia > Anura > Pipidae > Xenopus > Xenopus borealis. The sequence goes on from CM044438.1 coordinate 27,707,545, forward strand.
AGTGTCCTCAGAAGGAGAAGACACAATTTTAGTGGCTGGAGCCAGTGATAAGGGCTACGGTCGAGTGTCACGCCACACAAAGGGGCCACTGAATCCTTTTCGAGAGCCTCTCCAGCTTTCCTTACTACCCTCAGCCTTCCCGCTCTACGGAGGTCTGCAGGCAAGCTCCATTCTCCCTTCGCTGTCTTCCCGCTCTCCGGAGGCCTGCAGCAGTGTTATACACCTCCCTCAGGTGTATACTACTCACTCAAATATATATATTCGTGCTGTTCACGGATATTTAGGTTTGTGTGGAACAAGGGAAGACTATTCAAAGGGCACAGTAATAGCTGGCAATGCTGGTAAGTAGCCCCGGACGAAGTTTTTATTCGTTACCTCCATATTTTACACTGTGTAATTCAGACTCTCACTACGACAGATTTTACCGCTGTTTTACAAAGATTCGTGCAGTCGAAAAGATTTTTCGTTTTCACGATTTTTTCTGCGGTTCACGTTGGAACGCATATCCGGTTCGCCTGCACAGTGCTGTAGGGCGCCAATCCGAGCGTACCTCCTTCTCTCTCCGAGAACACGCTGAATATTCCCAAGCTGTCGTTTCTCAACACAGAGTCCATAAGGGGGCCCAGCCAAGACTACTCAGGGAGCTTACTCAAGCCAGGCAAGTAGTCATTCATATGCTTTTACATGCATCAAGGAGACAGGGCATATAATCTATCCCTTTGTCTCCACAGGTTTAAACAATACCTGTCTGCCTATTTCCCCTGCCTCCTCAGGTGAAAAAGGACACTCATCCATTAGAAGTTACTCCTATCACTAAAAAAAAAAAAAAAATTATTATATAGGAGCCAAATGGCAGAAAAAATAGTTGAGCCCAGGACTTCCAAGTTCTCAGCTCTAACACGCACACAGACTCAGATCTCTTATCTGGCCTGTTCAAAATGCAAAGCCAAATTTCAGTCAGCTTCGCTTGAACCAGTGTGTGCGGCCTGTAAGCCAGTAGTTTCAGCCTCCCCACCCTTGGCTACTACCTCTGAATCAGAACTAGTTAGAGCTCTTACCCTCTCACTAGCTGGCATACAGAACCTGGCCCGTATACCTGAGACCTTAGACAAGGTATTAGAGCACCTGTCTCAACCCTCTAAGACATCCACGCGTCCTCCTACTTCAAAGAGGATAGCCTCTCCAGTACATTCCTTCCCTCACTCTGACGAGGAGGGACAAGTCCCATCAGAAGAGGACTCAGACCAGGAATATCTAGAGGAATTAGATGTTCCAAGAACCCAAAGGGAGGTGGAAGGTCTCATACAATCGGTGCTTAGCACCCATAATATAAAGGATACCACTCCTTCTACAGAACCCTCAAAGAATATATTCAAAAGGCAAAGAAAAAGTTCTTGCGTTTTTCCAGCTTATGAACAGCTTGATGAAATCATCAAATCTCAATGGAAACATCCTGATCATAGGGTCCAGATATCCAGGCGATTCTCACAGACATACCCTTTCCCTCAAGAGTGTACAGAGCTTTGGGCATCGCCCCCAGTGGTGGACCCCCCAGTCTCTAGGCTGTCTAGGAATACCACTATTCCAGTAGCAGACGCAACAGCTTTCAAAGATCCGATTGATAAGCGCCTAGAAGGATTCTGCAAAGCGACTTTTACAGCCTCAGGGTCAGCCTTCAGACCTATTTTCGCTATAGCTTGGGTAGCCAAGGCCATGGAGGTCTGGACAGAACAGGTAGCTCAACTCATAGGGTCCGAAGACCCTACCACTGACAATTTGCTATCACAGATTGCGGACGCCACCAATTACATAGGGGACGCAGCAATTGATGCAGCAAAGATGGTTGCTCAAGCATCAGCACAATCAGTGGCAGCATGAAGATTTCTTTGGCTAAAAACTTGGTCAGCGGATTTAACATCCAAACGCTCTCTTGTAAGTTTACCTTTCCAAGGCAAGCTCCTCTTCGGCTCAGAGCTAGACAAAATAATAGCACAGGCTACAGGGGGGACGACTAAAATCCTTTCGGGAGGTGTGGGAACGACAAGTTCGAGACCAATGGGTTATTCTGGTAATCTCAGAAGGACTACTAATAGACTTCTTACATCTTCCCCCCAACCGATTCTTCATATACAGAATATCCACCCAAGCAGCCAACAAGACAAAATTTCTATCAGTCATTCAAGACCTAGCACTTGCGGGAACAATTCAACCCGTTCCCAAAGAGGAAATAGGAAGGGGATACTACTCCAACCTATTCATGGTCCCCAAAAAGGACGGCTCCCTGAGACCAGTATTAGATCTCAAAGACCTCAATCCTTTTGTCAAGAAGTGCCACTTCAAAATGTAATCCATTCAATCCATTTTGGCGTCCATGGAAGAGGTAGAATATATGACAGTCATAGACATAAAGGACGCGTACCTTCATATACCCATTCATCAGAGACATTACAGATTCCTCAGATTCTACGCCAACGGTCTCCATTGGCAGTTTGTAGCCCTACCTTTCGGGCTATCTTCAGCCCCTCGCACCTTCACCAAGGTAATGGCGGCGGCACTAGAGGATCTAAGGATCAGAGGGGTACCGGTCATCCCATATTTGGACGATCTACTAGTAAAGGGCCGGTCAGTGGTGGAAGCCCACCATCACACCTCGTTGGTGCTGAAGACATTGACAGAATTAGGGTGGACAGTCAACGTCAACAAGTCAAAACTCACACCAACACCTAATTATGGATTCCACAACAGAGAGAGCCTTTCTCCCCCCAGACAAAGCAAAGGTGCTATGTGCAAGAATCAAACTGTTGCAGACCAAACCCACGGTATCCCTTCAAATAGCTATGCAGGCTCTCGGAACCATGGTAGCGTCCTCCCCAGCGGTCCCCTATGCACAAGTCCACACCAGAGCACTGCAACAACACATCCTCAGACATCAATGCAGGAATCTGAACGACCTAGATTGGCTAATAAGCCTCCCAGTCCAGGTGAAATTATCCCTCAACTGGTGGATTCAACCTCACCGGACAACGGTGGGAAGACCGTTCCCTCCCCACCACTGGACAGTTCTTACAACAGATGCCAGCCTTCGAGGTTGGGGAGGGGTATTGGGTCAGGCAACAGTCCAGGGCATTTGTGATCAGAAAGAGAGAGACTACTTTCGATCAACCTTCTGGAACTACGAGCGATACGCCTCACACTCGAAAGCTTCACCCACCTTCTATGGGGAAAGCCGGTACGAGTTCAGTCCAACAACATAACAGCGGTTGCATATATAAACCATCAGGGGGGCACCAGAACCCCCGCGGCTCTCAGAGAGGCACAAGACATCCTCCTGTGGGCGGAGAACAATGTTCCAGCTATATCGGCAGTCCACATACCAGGGGTAGACAACTGGTTAGCAGACTATCTGAGCAGAGAAACCATAGACCAAGGGGAGTGGAGTCTGCACACAGAAATCTTCGATCTAATGGTAGCAAGGTGGGGGTTACCAGACATCGACCTGATGGCATCCCGAAGCAACAGAAAGGTCGCAAAATTTGTAGCAAGAAGCAGAGATCCTCTAGCGCAGGCAGTGGATGCTCTAGTCATTCCTTGGCGTTATTCCATGGTCTACATCTTCCCCCCCTCTGGCAATACTGCCAAAGATGATAAAGAAGATAAAGAAAGAGGGGACTCCGACCATCTTGGTAGCTCCATACTGGCCAAGGAGAGCATGGTTTGCAGAAATAGTAACCCTAGTGAAAGAACAACAGTTCCGACTTCCACAAAGAGAAGACCTACTGACTCAGGGACCAGTGATACACCCGAATTCTCATCAGTGGTCTTTGACGGCCTGGCTCTTGAGACCCTAGTACTAAAGAGAGCAGGAGCTCCAGCGGAGGCAATACCTACTAAGGGCAAGAAAACCTGTCTCGGCTAAGGCATACTACAGGGTCTGGAAAACCTTCATTACATGTTGCGAACATAGAGACACTAACCCACAGAGGGCGACAGAAGGACATCCTATCCTTCCTACAGGAGGGGGTCAAGAAAGGGTTGGCCTTGAGCTCCTTAAAGGTACAAGTATCCGCGCTTTTTCAGAAAAAGCTAGCAAACAGAAACAACATCAGAACTGCAAGGAGAGTGTCGGAAATGGCAGCACTCTCGTGCAAATCTCCATTCACAATAATTCACAAGGACAAGGTAGTCCTTAGACCTACCCTGGACATTCTACCAAAAGTGGTTTCTAAATTCCATTTAAACCAGGATATAGTGGTACCATCCTTGTGTCCGGAACCCAAGAATTCCACTGAGAGTAAATTACACAACCTTGATGTGGTCAGGGCAATCAAATGCTACCTACAGGCTACAAAAAACATAAGGAAGACGGATACACTGTTCATCATTCCCACAGGGCAAAGGAAGGGCCTCAAGGCGCCCTAGCCAAGACTTCCCTAGCTAGATGGATCAGGGCAACCATCACTAGAGCCTACGCTTTAAAAGGAAAACAACCACCTCTTGGTGTCAGAGCCCATTCCACCAGATCCATCAGTATGTCATAGGCAGTGAGACACCAGGCCTCGGCAGAACAAGTCTGCAGAGCAGCCACTTGGGTATCCACTCTTACATTCACGCGCTTCTACAGGCTTCACACATAGGCTTCAGCCGAAGCCAGCTTTGGGAGGAAGGTTTTACAAACCGTAATCAGCTAAAGCCTAGGGGTATTCAGTGTCCCGCCCTTAGGGGTGCTTTAGGACATCCCCATGGTGCCTGTGTCCCCCAATTTAGGCAAGAGAAAGAGAGATTTTTGTACTCACCATTAAATCTTTTTCTCTTGTCCTATATTGGGGGACACAGGCCTTCCCTCCCTAATTTGACACTGTCTGCTATTAAATGTTAATAGTTCTCCATGTTTGGAGTCATGTTTGTTCCTTCATGGAAGGTTATTTTAGTTTTTGGAGGTTGAAGTACTCTTCTTCTGGTTTGGGTTTACTGCTCCTTCTTCGGTCGAAACTGAGAAAGGTAGGAGGAGGCAGGGGATGAAGCCCAGAGGGAGGAGTCAACTTTAACTATTTAGTGTCCAGTCTCCAACTGCAGGATCTTCATCCCCATGGTGCCTGTGTCCCTCAATATAGGACAAGAGAAAAAGATTTAACGGTGAGTACAAAAATCTCTCTTTCAAGTTTTTGGCATTAGGACTTTAATGAATAACCCCCTTAAAGATGAATGAATACCCATACTCATGAAGAAATTCTACTAGTTCATTGTGAACCATAATCCTATTATAATATTCCCTTTTATTACTGAGATATTTATAGTTATTTCAGTCCTTATTTCTGTTAAAGCAGACATTATAATGTTACAGTATCTTAGATATTGTAAGTAATACAGCCTGCTGCTTGTATCTCTGTTACCAAAGGATGCTGGGAGTTGTTCACAATTGCAGGAAGGTCCCATGTTTGACATTACTGCATTACAGTATTACTGAACTCAACCCCCTTTCTAATAAAAACCCCTACCCCCTTATTTCCATAGTCTCACCTCCATGCTCCCCTCCGCACAGGAGTTACCACAAGTAAATACTCCTAATATGGTAATTACCCCTTGTTGCATAATCAGCGCAACAGAGCTCTCCGGGTTCATCTACAGCCGTTTTGTTAAACTAAGTAAGGAAGTGCTGTATCGGCACATGCGGAGTTGGAGATTTTCCCAGTTCGCCACAACTTTGCATGTTCCGAAAGTGACAAAAATTAAAGAAGCATTGAAAGAAGACCTAATGATTACCGAAGCGGCTGAAGATGACCCCCTTGAGGTAATTAGAGGTAATTTATTTGTGGTAACTCCTGTCTGGTGGGGCAGGGAGGGGGGACTATGTAGGGTAGGGGGTAAGCATTGTTATTAGGAAGGGGGTTGAGTCCTCCTTTACAAAATGCCTGAAGTAAAACGCGGCCACACTAAGGGGCAGATTTACTAAGGGTCCAATTGTCGATGGATTTTAGCCCTTAAATTCGATTAGCGAATATTTGACAAATGAATATTTGCCAGTCTTCAGCGCATTTTTGACTATTCGGCAGAATCGTACGATCAAACAATTCTACGAAAAGTCTCAGAAAAAAAACACTCGGATATTCGCCAAACATGTTCGATCGTACGATTGAAATTTGGCAAAAGACTTAGGAAAAAAATCCTATGGGCAATTTGGTAGGTTCAATCTGTAGGCAAAAAGTAGGCAGTCGAATAAAAATTTAAAGGGCAAGTTCTTCGACTGGCGAATAGTCGAGGCTCGAATATGTATTTATTCGATGCGCCCGAATATTTTATATTCGATGGTCGAAAATACTTAATTTGCATATTCAAATAGTCACACGATCGAATTGAGACTATTCTCGACTATTCGTGCGAATATTCGAATCCTTCACACAAATTTAGTAAATCTGCCCCAAAGTTTTTTCAAAGCTCCTTAAAAGAACAGTTCAGGGTAAAAATGATAAATAGATGGCTGTGCAAATAAAAAATGTTTCTAATATAGTTAGGCAAAAATGTAATGTATAAAGGCTGGAGTGACTGAATGTGTAACATAACAGAATCTATTTACCCACTTTTTACTTTTATACCGAACAATTCCTTTAAAGTAATTCTGATGTTCCTATAAAAATCATAGGAATGTGTCCGCATGAAGAAAATGCTGCACACAACATATTTCTGCAAAGGCCCCCACTCAAAGCTTCCCCCAGCCCTGTGCACCTTTTGGAGCCGACTCCCTCACTGCATAGATTGATCTTCCGGGTTGCTTCACTGACGCAGGGCTGGGGGCTTAGTGATCCTTCCATAGGCTGAAGTCTGTTTTGATTCGTAATCAGCCAATGAAAGGATTGCGCCGCCCCCAGCCCTGCGTCAGTGAAGGCTACCCAGAAGATGTACAAATTGGTTGTGGAGATATTTTTTGGAGGGTCAGAAGAGTGTGGGTTTGCAGGGGCTGGGGTGGCTTTGTGGGGGGCTTTGAGGGGAACTCAAAACGTGTCAGTATCACTTTGAATGTCACTTTTTAGAAGAAGCATTTCACTAGACTTTCTTTGCAGCAAATTTACTTTCCTGACACCCTGGGCCGGTGCTCCTATCAGCAGAAATCTTCACCAGCACTGGGTTCTTCCAGCAAGCACCATGGAGTGATCCTTTTCCTTTTTCTTCGGTTTTCAAATTTCCAGGGGCAGACGCATGTGCAGTAGAACGAAATAGCCAGCTCTATTGTTAAAAGTTCAGCTTTTCGCTCTACTGCGCATGCATAGCCGTGAGAAGATCGAGAAAGCAGGAAGAGGATCTCCATGGTGCTCAGTGGAAGAACCCTGCGCCAGTGCTCCTATCAGCAGGAAACTGCACCGGCCTGGGATGTAAGTTAAGTAAATAATCACTTGGGGGTGCCTATCTTTTGCCATTTTGTTCTCCTTTAAAGGTGTAAAGCCCCTTTTTACTAATTTATAACTAAACATATATAAATATTTGTGGTGCTACATAAATAAATACAATACCAAATAAAATAAGCCATTCAATTTCTTCCCTTGGCATTTTTTGATGTTTTGACACTTTTGTAGTTTTTAGTGCCTTTATTGGCTGTTTCATGCTGATATCATCAATAAGCCATTGGGTAAGTGCAAGCTTTTGTTCAGGTTGAGTTGTAAATGGGAAGGGGACAAATTTCAAGGCTTGTGCATTTTTTATTTTTACATGGACACCTGTTTATTCTTCCTCTTAGATTGTAGACGGAGCAAATGCAGTAGTGCTTGGGAGACTAGGAGACATCACTTCACCACTCACCCTCATTGGAGGAAACTGTGCTTTGCAAGGATTTGATTCAAATGGGAATGATCTGTTTTGGACGGTGAGAATTTTCTGCTAATAAAAGTTTTACACAATTATGTGGAGTTTTGCCAAGAAAATGTATAATTATGACTTCCATGATGAACACCAGAGTTTCCTGCCATTAATATTATGCTTGTATAACATATGTTGTGTCTCCACCGCACACCTCCTTTCCACTCCTCTGCTATTGTGGTGCTGGTTCACCGTTGACCCGGCTGGGTCCCCTAGCAACCATGTGAATGTAGAAACGGATCCACACACACAAGTATTTGCAATCGGGGAATGTGCCCCTTTTATTATGCTACCAAACCATCAACGTTTCGGGGGGTACAACCTCCGTTCATCCTGATGAAGGGAGGTTGTACCCCCAGAAACGTTGATGGTTTGGTAGCATAATAAAAGGGGCACATTCCCCGACTGCAAATACTTGTGTGTGCGGATCCGTTTCTACATTCACACAGTAATATTATGCTGCCATAATGAATGCAATGTCAAAAGCATTTGACTTCTATACTGTCTGAAGTTCACTATTTGTTTAATGTGATTAAGGTATATTAATTTTCTGTTATAACCATTTGGGAAAAGACAATAAAAATATACATTGTTTATATTCATATCACTAAAAGTGCAATGTTTGGGTAGAGTTGTGTTTCCAAGAAAGCATTCTTATCCTTTATTAATCTTTTTCTAGGTTACTGGAGATAATGTGCGCTCATTAGCCCTATGCGATTTTGATGGAGATGGGAAGAATGAAGTATGATGTTCTGTACCTTCTTTCCTTATTACAGTATAATTCGACAAGAAGCTGATACATTCACCCTGGCATTCATTTTCTTCTAATTTTCTTATTAGATGCTTCCACTTTTCAATGCAATTCAATCATAGTTTTTTTTTTAATCTTGAGGGAAATGCTTGTTATGGTCCTGTCAGAATCAAAACATATATTCTATTTATGACATTTAAATACAAACTACCATACACTTACTAAATACAAGTATCCAAATAAAAAAGTTTATGAACGTGTTTTATTGGCCATTTATTAAAAAAAAAAAGATAAATAAAAAAGTTTATGAAAAAATAGAATTACTAACCCCTCTTTGGACACTAAAGAAATGTTTGATTATTATCATTATTTTAAAGGAATATAAATATTATTATCATTCTTTATTATATAGCAGTAGCAATGACAGATTTAGGTAGCAGTTTTCAAAGTTCATTCATCATTCCTGTCCATTTCTTCTTTCAGAGTTTATAATTCCCATCACAGTCACAGGCTAGAGTCATTTTCTGGAACCAGTTAATCTGCCTGTTGCAATTAGCAGACCAAGAACTCCCAGCATCCCCTTGTTCAATGTTACACAATTACAGAGATTCTAAGAACACTTTACATTAATATTACATTGGTAAACCACTGTTAGATGTGTATTGCCCAGTTCATATAAAATATTCTATTACATTTTCTGAATGTTGTTAAGGTATAGCCACTGGTTTGTATATTTTATGAGTAAAGTTTTTTTTATTTAGCTTCTTGTAGGATCTGAAGACTTTGACATAAGAGTGTTTAAAGAGGATGAAATTGTGGCTGAAATGTCAGAGACTGAGGTAGGAAATAGTATAATTACTAGAGATGGCCACTCCTTCACTTTATTTATCCATCACCTGACTTCTAAATCAAGCTGTGACATTTTGGAAAATAAGGGGTTGCACTCGTTATGATATTAATGGGTTATGTAATCTGTCATTTTCAGTTTTTTCCATGTAAAATCACTTGATTCAAGCTTTTACAACGTAAAGACTTCTAATGTAGCAGATACCTAGTATGTTGTTGGACTACTGCTCATGTGTATTCAAAGGAAGGGAAAATGGTTAAACATCTGTTTATTTTGCCTGTAAATACTAAATTACTTTCTCTGTTACAGACTATTACAGCACTGTGTCCTATGTATGGTAGTCGCTTTGGATATGCCCTCTCCAATGGAACTGTGGGAGTGTATGACCGCACAGCTCGATACTGGAGAATAAAAGTGTGTAGCAGTAATAAATTAATCACTAAATATTATGTATGTGAAGTAATTAAAGGCATATCACAACCTGCATAATGGAGATTTGTTTGCAGAAGTTGATATCTCAAAGTTACAAAATGTGGCCAAAGTTAAGCCCCTAAAATTGCTCCATCCAAATAGTTCAGGAGACGGCATAATGCTCTATGATGTATAAATGCATCATGAATATTAAAATCAGTCCTGGTTTAGGAAGAACAGAATCATTGCAAATCATACATTGGGAAGCAAAATTGTATTACAGCAAAGTAACACACTACGGAGCATTAGGTAGGGACAAGGGGATATTTTACCAACCTATGTAACTTAAAAACATATAAAATTTTTATTTTTATTGCACAGTCAAAAAATCTTGCAATGAGTATCCATGCATTTGACCTCAATTCTGATGGAGTGTGTGAGCTGATCACTGGGTGGTCCAATGGAAAGGTAGGCATTGTATGGTTATTTAACATTTGTTTTTCTTCTAGCAATGTGCATGTTTAACATAGAGGTTCCCCTTTCTAAAAACAGGTCTATGGTTTATTACATAAAGTTGAAGACTAGGGTAATACCCAAGGTGGCACCAATCTCTCAACAAACAGTTCTGTGGATAACACATCCTACTTATATTTGCATTTTCATTGGTGAATGTGATCACCCACTTGTATTTTTTCATTGTTTTCCTCACTGTTTTTGTATAGATTGATGCCCGTAGCGATCGCACTGGGGAGGTGATCTTTAAAGATAACTTCTCCTCCTCTGTAGCTGGAGTGGTGGAAGGAGATTACCGTATGGATGGCAAGACCCAGCTTATCTGCTGTTCTATAGATGGGGAGGGTAAGTTTAACTCTAAATGCCACAAATGTAGAATCTAGATTGTGGTTAAAAGCATCTCTTAGGTTTGGGGCAGACAGGCAGATTCAGGGAGATTTAGTCCCCTGGTGACTAATCGCCTCTTCTGCGGGGCGACCATCTCCCCGAACTGCCTTCCGTCTGCTTGAATGAAGAATCTCCTGCGCTAATGCACTTTCACTACTTTGATTTCCAAAGTTGCCTCACAAGGAAACTTCGGGCAACTTCGGAAATCAAAGCACTGTGAGTGCATTAGCACAGGTGATTCTTCATTCAAGCAGAAAGAAGGCAGTTTGGGGAGATTGTTGCCCCACAAAAGAGGCGATTAGTCACCAGGCGGCAAAATCTGCCTGTCTGCCCCAACCCTAAACCTCTATCATATACATTGTCAGTTCTGTGTCATGAGCCAACAGCAGCTGATGTTCACGTGCTTCCGTTTACTTGCCCAAGATTCCCTTCTCAGTATCAAAATAAATAATAATGGAGATCTGAGACTTCACTTCCAGCTTTCCCCATTTATAACAGCTGTCAATAGTAAAATCTCCAAGATACAAAAAGCTTTTCAAGGAGAATTGCTTTTAATAAGCTATGTTGCTGTGCTCTAATTTAGTGGGATGTCTAAAAACATATTTTCGATGTACTGTTTTGCTTAATTTGATCCACTTTTGTGCTCCTGTGGGTTTAGTGATCATGCAAAGCTGTGATTATCAGGCTTTTTAAAGTCCTTTGTTTTTATAGACTGTGTAGAGAACATGTGTGTGTTATTATCTATTCAAACAATTAAGTTTTTTTTGTGTGTTTAGTATCTTGGTACATTTAAGAAAGCTTATGTTGTCTATAAAAATACATTATATAGTTTTCTAGGTTAATTAAAAGTGTCCGTAGCAAAGGTTTCTAAAAAATAAAAAGTGTTAAAAACATGCTTGGCAAACATTTTTCACGCATATGACACATTGCCTTTGGCTTAAAGTATTAATTAATGGCTGCTGATTTCACAACTATATCAGGGCAAGAAACAATTCGTGAATTTGTTCTCCCCAGCCTCTCAGTTCTGAACAGATTGTACTCAAAGATTCAAGATCATGGGCTGAGCACTGCTGTGCTGAAAAACAAGATATGTGATGGCTTATAGATATGGAGAGGCATATATGTGAATTTATTTCCTGTATTGTTTAACAGCTGGTTCAAGTTTTAGTATAATGGTGTGGTTTATTGGAATAATTGCTTTTTATGGTTTATGGCTAAGTTTAGTAGTCCTAGATTTTTTATTTCCACTGCACTTATATGGTTCAGTAGGGTCTCAATAGTTGTAATGTAATTGTAAGTAGTCTTTCTCTCCTCTTTACAAAAGTGCGAGGCTATCTTCCTTCCAGTCAAGAGGCCGCAGGAAGTCTCATGGATACAAGTGTGGAACAAGAGCTGGTACGAGAGCTCAGTCAGAAGAAGCAGAATCTGCTGTTGGAGCTGAAAAATTATCAAGAAAATTCAAAGGTGTGCACCCTTGATTATTCGTAGAAAAAGTAAATGTATCTTCAACTACCCACAGCCTCAGCATCACACACTGTGATTTGCTGTCTGCTTGGGGGTATGCCATGAATCCCAATTTACTCTATACATTCAGGTTATATGCTTCCTTACATTTTACCAAGGTCTTGAACTCTTTTGCTTTTTTACCAGTACACCATTTTCACATTAGTTCCCATAAATAAAATTGACCCTAACTGCCATGAAGAAACAAAATGCAGTGAAAAAAAATGAAATGTTATAAAGTAGATGTTAATATACTGTATTAAAATTTACTGAAGCCTTTTCTTAAGGTTATGTTAACCTATCTGACCACTCTCCAACTTTTTTTTTTGTCTACAAATTCTACCTGCTGTACATTAAAAGATGGCTGAAGGAGTTGAAGTTCCAACAGCATTAGACTGTCCGCAATGTGGAAATTTTGTGAGAAATTTTTGAATGCTGAATATTTTCTAAAGGATTCCAATTGTAAATACATCTCAAAAGGCAACTGTTAATTTGTAGGCAATCCTTTCAGCCATCTGTTATTGTTATCTGGAGCTGGCCTGAAAACTGCTCTCCACGTTTCTGAATAATTTACTAGAAAGCAACGTCTCTATGTATTGTATCTATAGAAAGATACAACTGGATATGCAAAAAGAAAGGATGGCTGTAATATGGTCAGTGATAAGGCGCTGAAGTGAAAGTAGGTAGTCGTATATTTTTCTGTCTGTTCCATTCTGACATTTGTTCTCCAACAGACAGAGTCCCGGATTTCACAGGGTGAGCCTGATGGTCAGATGGGAGTTATACCAGCAAACACACAGCTGCAGACTGCTCTTTCTGTGTCTCTGGGCTCGGAAACCCAGAATGCACATGTAGAGCTGAGCATCTCAACATCAAATGGTGAGGGGATACATTCTGTTGAGTATATCATGTATAACTATTGTTGTAGGTGCAAGCTATGTTACACAGCCAGCATGATTATTTTTGTACAGGTAAGACTTGTGCAAATCATCGTGCAGTGCTACAGAAACAACATGCTTGACAATTTATTAGTACACACAGTGCTACAAAATATGTTGGCACTAAATAAATACATGTTAATAATAATAATACACATCAAACACAGATTACATACAAATACAGACTGGTGCAGGAGGTAAAGGCTGTTCAATTTGTACCCTTAGATACAATCATTCGGGCAGTGCTGATATTTGCTGAAGGAATCTTTGAAGGAGAAAGTCATGTTGTTCACCCTAGCACTCAGCATCTAAGTGGCCTGGTTCGGGTTCCTATTTGCCCCCCTAAAGATGTACCAGTGGATCTTCACATCAAAGCATTTGTGGGTTACAAGAGCAGGTAGGAGAGTGTTGTGGTATGTTATTGGATTTCACAGATGCAATCTTCTAAACAAGAATTGCAGTTGCCAGGATTCAATCACTGCATCAGGTGTAGATAGGCGAACCTTGCAAATTTTAATAACTATCAAGTTATCATTTCCAAACCAAGGTCAAGCTTGAAAGACTAACAATAGAGTTGCTAAGCCAAAATGCATTTGCTTCTTCCCAGTGCACAGTTCCATGTATTTGAGCTGACGCGGCAGCTTCCTCGCTTTTCCATGTATGTGCTAAGTAATCCTTCCTCAGCACCAGAGCCATCCAGTCATGTGACATTCACCACCAGTGAGCGTGTGCAAAGGGTGAGTCTTTGGCTTTTAAACATGTAAATATCCCATATCATTCAAGAACCATACAAGAAATGTGATTAATATAAAGCTGTGTTTTAGGTTGTTCTTTGGTTGAACCAAAACTTTCTGTTGCCGGAAGATGCAGAAATACAGAATGCGCCATTCCAAATCAGCTTCTCATCTCTGCGTGATAGAGGAACCCTTCTACTGAGCATGAAAGCCAGTGGAGAGGTAACAGATGCCTTGCTACTCTATGAGAACATCCAGCTGGAGATGCATACTTTATTCATGATCTTCTGTCTCTCTCACCCTTTCTTCTGCAGATAAGCCTACGAACAGATGATATGGACCTTGCTGGTGATATTATCCAGTCTTTAGCCTCATTCTTGGCTATTGAAGACCTGGCTGTAGAAGCAGATTTTCCAAAATACTTTGACCAGCTTCGGAAGGTGCTAGTGCAGGTGAATTGGACATGCACACAACAAAGATGGCAGGACATCTGTTTTTTATGCAACCAAAACTTTCCTCTAAGCCATTAATTAAAAAATAAGCACCTGCTTTGAGGCCACTGGGAGCAACATCCAAGGGGTTGGAGAGCAACATGTTGCTCGGGAGCTACTGGTTGGGGATCACTGCCTTAATTTATATAGATGTAAAAATCACAAGCAGAATTCTTTAGCATTTGCTTTAACTTTAATTTCTTCAGTTGCTTTCTTGAAATAAGTTGGTGATGCTTCTGTAGTAGTGCATGGCATTCCACAGTCTGGTGATCAGGCAGTTAACAAAGATTTATCACACATCCATATACTGAGATTTGCACAAATGAAAAATCTTTGTTCCAGTCATTCACCATTCTCCGATGTCATCCGTTACAGTCTGCTTCCTGTACTTTATAGAAGCCTTATCTTATTTATATATTATGTAATAAATATATGGATCTACTCCCATTTATAATGTATGTGTAACTATACAAACCATCTGCTGGATGTTTTTATTTATAGCCCTTGTATCCTTTGCAGGTGGATGAATCTCATTCTGTTCATCAGAAGCTGACTGCAGACATGGCTGATCAGTCCAATCTAATTCGCAGTATGCTGGTACAAGCTGAGGATGCTCGCTTAATGAGAGATATGTGAGTTCTAGAGTGACAGTTATTTCTTTTGTCTTTTCAGGGTCCAAAAAATAAGATAGTAGGCATAATGGGTTACAAGGAGAACTAAAGCCAAAATAAATGTTACATTGTATATAATGAACTTAACTGAACAAGCACAGAAGTCTATCAGCCCTGTAACAGCATTGATCCATGCATTCAAGGTTGTTGACAGCAGCTCTACATCTTTATGTTAGGCCATCATTTGAGAGCTAGTTGCATTACATGTGATCAGTGTGCTCTGGGCTGCTGTTAAGAAGCTAAAGAAGGAAAACTATACCCCCCGAACAATGTAGGTCTCTTTAAAAAGATTTTGCATAAAACAGCTCATATGTAAAACCCTGCTTCTTGTAAATAAACCATTTTCATAATAATATACTTTTTTAATAGCATGTGCCATTGGGTAATCATAAATAGAAAATTGCCATTTTACAAAAATAAGGACAGCCTCCTGGGATCGTAGGATTCAACGGTGCACACAAACATACCAAACAATCTGTTGCTCAAGTATTCATTTTGGGGGTATAGTTTTCCTTTAAAGGTGGTCAGAATTCATCAAAATGCTAATAGAAAGTGAAGTTACATCTATCTTTGGTAACTATTCATTCTGATCCAGAATGCATATAATGCAAATCTGAATAATTAGCTTTGTATTGTGAATATTGTTTGTATGTGTATATAAATAAACTGTATATTTGAGTCAGACCCTAAGCTTAAGAAACTGACTGCAGCTCAGAGCATAGTCTGTAAATCAATGGAGGCATATTCCAAGTGGTAATTTATCTTAAAGTGGACCCGTCACCCAGACACAAAAATCTGTATAATAAAAGTCCTTTTCAAATTAAACATGAAATCCAATTTCAAATTCGTATTAAAGCATTCATAGCTGTTTTAAGCTCATTTAAAAACATCTCAGCTGTCAATCAAATATTGTCTGCCACTCCTCTATGCCTTAGGCATAGAGGCGGGGCAGATAATCACTTTCCATTCAGCACTTCCCAGATGCCACTGCTCCCGACACATTCCCCCAGTTCTCTTAACCATTTAATTGTGTAGCCAGGACATGGGGTTAGACATTGGGTCCCCCATTCAGGTGCACAAACAAGATTCTGAGAGGATGCAAGGCTTGTCTTAATAACAGTGTCCACAAATGGCTGCTGCCTGCTTGCTATAATTATGAATTCCCAGACTGAAGAAAACAAGATTAAAACAATTTATATAGTGTAATTAATGTTCATTTTGCTTGACTAATGTGATAAAATAGGATTTTGAATATTTTTTTGGGGTGACGGGTCCACAGGGACAGTAACACCAAAAAATGAAAGTGTTTTAAAGTAAAGAATATATCATGTAATGTTGCCCTACGCTGTTAAAACTGATGTCTTTGCTTCAGAAACACTATTATAGTTCATATAAACAAGCTGCTAAGTAGCAATGGCAGAAACTGAAAAATGGCTATATGGCACAGGATAAGTAATGGATAACAGATAACATTATGTATTACAGAGCTTATCTGCTATGTGCTGTGTAACTTGAGCCTTTTCTCCTTTGAATGGCTGCACCCATGGCTACACAGCAGCTTATTTATATAAACAATAATAGTGCTTCTGAAGCAAACACTGCAGTTTTTATCAGTGCAGGGCAACACTGCATTATATTTTCATTACTTTAAAAACAATTTAATTTTTTGATGTTACTGGTCCTTTAAATAATTATTTGAGCTTGGCGTTTAGAGACATAAAAGCTAAGGCTCATAAACAATTTTAAAGGGGTTGTTCACCTTTGCGTTGATTTTTAGTATGATGTAGAGCGTGGTATTCTGAGACAATTTGTAATTGGTCTTCATTTTTTATTATTTGTCGTTTTTGAGTTATTTAGCTTTTTATTTAGCAGCTTTCCAGTTTGCAGTGTCGGCAATCTGGTTGCTAGGGTCCAATTTACCCTAGCAACCATGCATTGATTTGAATGAGAATATGGAATATTAATAGGATAGGGTCAGGAAATAAAGATGAATAATAAAAATCAGCAATAACAATAAATGTGCAGCTTTAGAGAGGATTTGTTTTTTAATGGTGTCAGTGACCCCCTTTTGAAAGCAAGAAAGAGTCAGGAGAAGAAGACAAATAATTCATAAACTATAACAAATAAATAATGAAAACCAATTGAAAAGTTGCTTAGAATTGGTCATTCTATAACATACTAAAAATTAACCTGAAGGTGAACCACCCCTTTAAATGTCTCCTGCAGTGTGTACTCCATCCCTTGTCCATTTACTAAAGTTGCCCAAGCTTGTTTTTGCTCCCATTTAAGGTCTACATAGCTGAAGGTGCCTGTTAAAACATATGTGTGTCTGCAAAAATTTCAAGGAGGCATTGCTGGAAGATATGGAGTGGGAGGAGCATATTTCCCTAGGCAGTGTGGGAGTGTGGTGACATCACAGTACTGGCATTGCTTTACTCTACTCTAATTGGACATTGACAGTTTATTATATACTTGCTCTCATACTGATAAAACGGTGTGAATGTAAGGGCAGGGGCACATGGGCAGATTTGGGGAGATTTAGTCGCCTGGCGACTAATTGCCTCTTCTTCTGTGCGACAGTCTCCCTGAACTGCCTTCCCCGTGCCTGCCGCCTGCTAAAATGAAAAATCACCTGCGTCAATGCACTCGCGACACTTTGATTTCCAAAGTCACCCTCGTGAAAACACCAGTCTAGTGTTTATATAGTTTATGATTGATTGCCACAAACTTGTACTGGAGAGATGATAGTGGCATAAGCAGAAACATGATACTAGTGAATGGGTGTAGATTACTTCCTGTAAGGACCGTGAACCAATTGGAAGAAAGCAATGCTAATTAGCTGACATGCGCAGTAAATCTTTGCAGTTTTTACTGCCCAAACTATGCGCTGCGTAGGGTATTGGTGTGGTGATGCGCCAACCCCCTGCTCCAGGCACCTATGCTAAGAGCTGCCAGAGAGGGAAATGCAAGCTTCTCAGTTAATTATCTCAACAACAATGGAGAATTTGTAATGCATATACATTACACATTTGCTTAAAATGACTCCATCTGCTGGAATAACCACATTTATGTGAAGGTGAATGTAATTTATAGTGTTTATTGCCTGAACTTATTTGCACTCTCAGTGACACAAACTGCCTTCGAAAAAGCTTTTTAAAATGAGCATTGTATTCATTTTGCTCCATGCAGGAAAAATATGAAGAATCATTATAGTGAACTGTATGACCTCAACAGAGATCTAATAAATCGTTACAAAATTCGCTGTAACAATCACACAGAGTTGTTAAACAATCTGAAATGTGTAAACCAGGCAATTCAGCGAGCGGGCCGCTTGCGAGGTGAGTATGAAGTATAACAAATTACATTCTATACTATTCTTAAATTCTGTTAAATGTTTTACTATACATCAGAGTGTACAATTTAATATTGGGGATCATGGAGGACACTAGTCAAAGGGTGCATTTATAGTACCAGAAAGAGCAAGTTTCAGTATACATTATAAGGCACCATGGTAGGAAATAAAAACCAATGGTATAAGGCTGGGCTACACTGGAAAATGAAAAACTGTCTGGGGCTACACATGAAATAAACAAACACTTTAAAGTAAAGAAAATACATAAAAAATAACTACAATACCAGTTGTATAATCATATGGAGCTATACACTGGAATATGGGACACCTGGATATTAAATAGACTTATTATTATATTTTTATTACTAACTGGGCTATGGGCAGAGTCCCCCCATCTCCTATAGCCTTTGCGACATGAAGTTTCCTTGGGAACTGATCGTTTCAAGCTAGGCCACATTCATGTCCATCCTGGGCCACAGGTTGGACACCCCTGGTATAAGGATCTGCTTACCATTATTAAGTCACACTAAATAAAACAAGACTTTTATCTGCATGTGACTGTCCATAAAGTTTTTACATTAGAAAAATGTTTCTACAAGCTGCAGTTACATTAAATGACCTGCAGTTATTTTTAGTAGGGATGTGCCAAATCCAGGATGCAGATCGGTATTCGGCCAGGATTCACCCTTTTTCACCAGGGTTCGGCAGAATCTTTGTGCATGGCCGAACCAAAACAGAATTCTAATTTGCATATGTAAATTAGGGCGGGGAGGGGAATCGCGTGACTTTTTGTCACAAAACAAGGATGTAAAAAACATTTTTCCAGACTGCTGACCTCCCCCCTAAACCCCCCCTCCCTCATAGGATTTATTCCTAAAGACAATTAATAAATCTGAACTGACCAGTTAAAAAATCGTTTATTTGAACTGACTAGTTAAGAAAAAATTGTTTATATGTTTTACATTTGATGTTATAATCACTGCATTTTACATTCTATGAAAAAAAAAAACTTCTGCAAATATTTCATGTGATTTTATTTTTATCATTTACAATAAAAACAAATTTATAAAAAAAAAAAAAAAAAAACATTTTTCCCACCTTTTCCTTACCTGCCCGTAATTTACATATGTGAATTAGGGTTCAGATTCGGTTCGTATTCGCCGAATCTTTCACAGTGGGTTCGGTTAAATCCCAAAAAGTGGATTCGGTGCATCCCTATTTTTAAGTGACAGATATTGTGTAACTCTATCTTTTATCTTTAACACCTAGGGGCCTAGTGAAACGTCTTCATTAAAATATCTCAGCAAGTCCAGTTGCTTTGAGTTACTTTTTATATATATATATATACCTAGGGGCCTATATTTTATTAATTTGCTGGAAAAATGGTGTAACAAGCAGTGTAAAATAATTGGTGAATTCATGGTGTGTGTACTTTTACTCAATGCGAATGCCATATTTGACACCATTATTTTACACTGCTTCAGACATTTGTAAAGTATTAAGATGTAGCACCGTGTTAGCCATTCGAAAAAATTTATAAAATGTAAAGTTTGGGGATACCTTTTATTGGCTAACTGAATAAGTAACAATTGCAAGCTTTCGGTGCACACAGGCCCCTTTGTCAGGCAAAATACACATA
Source organism: Xenopus borealis (assembly GCA_024363595.1). Classification (NCBI taxonomy): domain Eukaryota; kingdom Metazoa; phylum Chordata; class Amphibia; order Anura; family Pipidae; genus Xenopus; species Xenopus borealis. The sequence continues at coordinate 27,727,627 of CM044438.1, forward strand.
TTTTGCCTGACGAAGGGGCCTGTATGCTCCAAAAGCACTGTCACAAGCCTTCCTTAGAAAGGTAACTCTATCTTACTGCAGTATTAAGCCTTTTGCAATTTGCTTTTGTCTCTCTTTACAGTTGGGAAGCCTAAAGTCCAGGTTATTACAGCATGCAGGGATGCAATCCGGAGCAACAATATCAATGCCTTGTTCAGGATCATGCGTGTAGGTGCCACGCCCTCGTAGCATATGTTCCATCAAAGACTTAAAAGATTGACTGCACTTTTTGAGCCTTACAGGGTTATTATACTAGCTACCCTTTCAGATTTTCCATCCATCTGATTTTCAAAGATGGCAGTTTGTAGTGACCTAGCCATGCACCAGACGGTGGAAGCAAAATAGAAAACATGTTGTTTTGATGGTTAACTAGTTCTGATACATTTATAGCACCAAATACAGAACTGGCACTTTTCCTGACAAACACAAGCCATTGCAGAGCAATGACTGATGTCAGTAAAGGGGTTACAATTATCTTATTTATTAAATATTGCTTTGTATAGTACTTTTTTCCATAAAACCTTAGAGTGATACAATTTTGTGTTACGTCTTTCTATGAATGTGTTAAAATACATGCATTTTCAGTAGTAGCGCCTGGGGAGAGGTTGGTACTGTGGTAGGCTTATATCGTTATATATGATATCATTAGTTTCTTTTTATAGTCCAGTAGCACTTTATACTGGTTAAACTGCATGGTTCTTCCAGTGGTAAGGAGCCAGTATCTGTCATACAGCAGAATTGATCCCCATTCATAGCACATTGAGTGAAATATATGGGACACTGACTGTAAAATAAGCCTTCTGAAAAGAGGAAGCCAATATATTTGCTTAATATGAGCAGTGCTAAAGCATACTAAAACCTGATGCACCAGAGGCTAGATGCATAGGCCATTGATGTTTTGAAAGAGGGGTTGGGGAACATTTAGACAGTGACAAGAAGCTCTGTTATTTATTTAAGGGAATGTTTACATGAAAGACTGTCAACCTTCAGTTATTGTGTAAAAAGTGCACTCAGATCATCTTAGGTGATGCATTGGCTTCACATGGAAACAGTTTAACATATTACTACAAATTTCAATCTCGGATGCAGGCAGTTAGTCTCAATCTTGAGACTTTTCCCCCTTGTCTTAAAAGTGGAATAATACAGGAATGTCATATGCCATGAGATGTAAACAGAGGGCTATAGATATTGCTAAAAGCAAAGTTACAGTCTTGACAAAGACAAATAATGTACTTTAGCTAAAATGCATAAGCATATAATACAAGGAAAGTTGATTTTGCTGTTTGCTAACTGTTGCAAGACATCAGCATTTTTGGGAAACTAGAATTACAGCTAAGCCATTGTTCATTTGTTGTACAGAACTGGGCCATGCAGCTGGAGGTTTTATAGAGCGTGGCTGCATAGCTATATCGCGATCTAGTACTCAAATGACCCTGAAAGATTCATCTAAAATTTTGTCAAAAGAAAAACTACCAAATCAAACTGTGGTTTGCCCCATTGAAGGTCATTAAACCTATTTTTAACCTTTTTAACTGTCTGCAAGTAATCCACTACAAATCAATATAGGGTGCAATAGTCTTTAAAAATACAAACATCCTCAAAGTCAAAATCTCATCTCTGTAAAATTCAGGTTCATATTCATTCTTCACTTTTGCAGAATTCATCTGATCATATGTAAACCACGGGAGATAATTGTAGAGAATATTTAATTATGTCACAGAACTCTTTCAAAATAGGATTTTTATATTAGTAGAAAATACACTATTAACAAGAGCAAATTCAAATAGGATTTTATCTGAATCAAATTATTGGAAGGAAATGGTTTATACACAGTATAACTATGAAGATTCTCATTCATCCAGGTCATGGTATATATATATAAAAAGTAACTCAAAGCAACTGGACTTGCTGAGATATTTTAATGAAGACGTTTCACTGCTCATCCAAGCAGCTTCTTCAGTTCAACTGACTGGTGTAGGGGAGTTCTCGGCAAATAGACTCTTCCAACAATCCAATCACAATGGCACACTGCAACTCTTCAGAGAGGTGACATTTGAAATTCACAGTGGTCTTGATTCTGTGTAGTTACAGTGATAGAATAACCAATGTGTCATGCAACTCCTAGACACAGGTGTTACTTGTGAGAGTTGCATGAATGGATGTGTCAAGAGTTCTGAAACCGCCGGGGAACAGATGCGAGAACAGCACTGTATGTAGCAGACAGGTGGTGTCGAAGGCCCCCGCCTCTGTTCAGGGATGGTTTCATCTGAGATTAAAACGAAGATGGTTTCGATAGTCTGCCAGTTTTCTTGCTGTTCTTTCATATTCCCGAACCAGCTTTAGAGTAATCTCTCCAAAATGAATAGCAATATAATCCAGTCAGTTGAACTGAAGAAGCTGCTTGGATGAGCAGTGAAACGTCTTCATTAAAATATCTCAGCAAGTCCAGTTGCTTTGAGTTCCTTTTTTTATTTTTTTTTTATATATATATATGGTTTATACACAGGTTTCCAAAACTGACAATTTCCCCCTGTTTAAAGCCAAATCTTTTAAGCCAGAGCTGTCATTCATAGTAAACAAAAATAAAGTCCCAGAATCCCTTGCACTTGATGCTGTTGGCATTTCTCTGTTGGTTCTTGTAGTTTATGTGTTTAACAAAGCGCATTGTTTCTCTGGATATGCAGTGAGAAGCTAGAAAGAAACACGTTCGTGAGTAAATTATATTTGAAGACAAAGGAAGTAAATAGCTGTACAATCTCAAACCATATCAAGGCGGCTCTGCTACATGAAATCTAGCAATCCACTGGCAGGAAAATGAATAATATCAGTAATTAGTTGTGTTTCAAGACTTTGCAGTAACATCCATGTACATATAATCCTAGAAGCAGAACTCCCACTGACAGTAAAAAAAACTATTTGCTTTTGAGCTTATACATTAGAGAAACATCTGTGTCTTTACCTCCTCATCTTCTTCTTTTGCAATGTAAGATGTGAATCCACCATGCTCAGCTTCCCAGTCTTAAAGAAGAAGAAAAAAATGATTTAGCAATAATAATATGAAGCTTTAAAGGGGGTGTATAGCATACATTTTCAAAATTAACCCACAGAAGGAATTTTTTTTTTAATTTAAATATCTTTCAGGCCGAATATATCTGTATTAGCTAGAAAACTATGCTTGGCCCACACCCTTTACAAGTGTCCAGTCTTGAAGACTCCAGTATATGGCTAAAGGCCCCCATACAAGGGCTGATAAAAGCTGCAGACAGACGGCAGTTTATTTGCCCGTGTGTGGGGCCATCCTATGGACTTCCCCAATCGATATCTGGCCAGATGCCTATCGGCCAGGGTTAAAAATCGGATCGCGGCTGCATCAGTTCGTTGATGCGGTCCCGCAAATTGACCACCCATATTGCCTCCATTCTGATCTGATTGTTGAGCCCTAGGACCCACAATCGAATCAGCCGAATATTGCCCATCTCAGTGTGGCAATATCTGGAGAGATTCTGTAGTTTGGTGGTATGGCCACCTTTAGTTGCCACTGGCACCTTCTACCTCAGTAACAGAGCTGCACCTATTGTGGTAAGACTGGGTGTGCAGACATGTGCTGTGCTGTTTATGTCATACTCCGTTCTTCTGAGCAGCAGGTCCATACAATAGATTAATAGGTTGCTTTTTTCCTATTCTAAATATAATAATTTTCTACAGATTATTAAGATGTATACAAAAAGCAATCAACGTTTTCTTTAGGTTTTCCTATGTAGCTCTCTGAATCTATTATTACATATTATCAAGTCTAGAATAATAGCTGTGCCTTTTTTTCTCTGCAACTCTTTGGACCTGATCGTATACTGTTCTAAAACAGCTGCACTAACTTACAATTCCCTGTACCTGATCAAATACTGTTCCAGAACAACAGCTACAGCTTTTCCCTGCAGCTCTCTGCAACTGATCATATACTGTTCCAGAACAGCAGCTGTGGCTTTGTTTTCTCTGCAACTAGCTGTACCTAATAATATATCAATGTGGCATTAACTTTACATGAGCCAGTGCAGTAAGTTGCAGAAAAAACAAAGCCACAGTTGTTATTCTGGAAATGGATAACAGTACAAACTAACATGCACTGTTTGTATGTCTTTTATAACTAATTAATAGATGCAGGGAGTTTCATAGGAAAATCTAAAAAATTTTTGATTAATTTGCTCATTGTTTACAACATAAAAGGGCAGAAAATGATTATAGTTTAAATGAAACTGTGTACATATTTTATTTAGTTCCAGCCAGGACACTATTTTAAAGACTTTTGTTATCTGCTCCGTTTCCTTGCACACTGAAAAAATATACAGGCATGGTAATTGGCTAAGAATAAAATTGAATCAATCAGGCATTTCCCACTTTCCAACAGTTGAAGGTACAACTTAGAGAACCAAAACTACAACTCTATAGATACTTTCAACTTTGTCATGCCTTTAAGGCTCAGTTTTCCACCTTAGAGGTGACCTATGATGTTCCCCCAGTGGAGCTAATACTCCATGACCCGAAGAGGGAAAAGTTGACATCTAGACTCTATAAAAAAAACTTATAGATACAATCCCTCCTCCATTTACCAAGGCCCAGAGACGCTGGCAGCGGGAGATTCCTACCCTTAGCGAGGAACAGTGGGATGAGGCCACTCACTCACTTTTTTGTGACTTAATTTCCCTGCGCGACAGGTTGGTCCAATATAAATGCATTCATCAACTATATATAACTCCGATAAAGCTCAAAAAAATGGGCCGGGAATCTGATTCCAAATGCCCACGATGTCAGGAGACCGAGGCATCCTTCTTGCATTTGGCGTGGCACTGTCCCCCAATACAGAAATACTGGAGGGAGGTGATGCGGTACTTGGCTGATAACTTAGCTCTCCCTCAAGTGTACTCCCCAGAGACCTGCCTACTGGGATTGGTAGAGGATTTAGTCCCACTGAACAAAACCAGAGCACTAATGCGGGTTGTCCTTTATTATGACAAAAAACTGGTGATTATGAACTGGATGGGTACAAGCAGTCCCACAATCACTCAATGGGTTAATCTAATCAACAAAACTCTTCCCTCCATTAAACTTACATATTTGGCTAGAGGATGTCCAGATAAGTTTGAGGAAATATGGGGCCCTTGGCTGGACATAAACCCTTTAGAAATACCAGATATCTGCAGGATAAAGGTCATGGATCATGGTATAGTAACGGTTGCCAGTGTATTAAATCCTTCACTACAAGATGGAACTTGCCATCTGCAGAAAAGAAGGTAAGCGTGGTACTGAAAGGCAATATACGGGTAAACATAAACGTGACCACTTACCCTCTGAAGAATTTCCTTGTTGTTGAACTCCAGTATTAGGCTCTGAGGGCCTTCCCTTTCATGAGACTCTTCATTATTTGAGGCCAGGAAATGTAGTTTAAGGCCAGTGAGGCTAGAGAGAAATAGAAGAAAAAACCTCAGATCTCAGAAGCTCCATGCAGCTACCAGTGACTCCTGGGAAATCTCCATGTGCCCTTTCATAACACCTGGTACATATAAAGAAAGGAGGGCAGCGTCACTGCAAAGCTAACATAATTTGAAATAAAAGGACATGCACACCTAGGGACAATTTCACTAAAGAGTGCAACTTCGCCAGCATTCATTTAATAGCCATCGCAACACTTCGCCAGGTGAAAATTCTCCCAGACAATGCTGATTCACTAAAGTGCAAAGTTTCATCCAGGGAGCCGAACGCTGGCAAAGTTGCGCTAGTGTTACTTCGGCAAGCAAAGTGAAGTTTTGCATACGGTGGGAAGTTAAAGTTCAATGGACATATATGTTGCAGAAAATACATTACATTACACAAGCCTGGGAAACAGTTGTTATATTGTCCTACGCATGTGCCCACTGTATAGTTTGTGCTCCATATGTTAGGAAATGTAGGGGGGAAGCTGGGTACCCCAAAAAAATGACAATCACCCTGTAAATATGAAAAGACACTAGCGTTTTTAGGAATTAGAAAAAGTGTTAATTATTTTTTGATAAACTCCAATCTACTCAATTGCACTTATCTTGGTCAACTCTGGCGCAAGATGTAACGTTCAGTAAAATCTGCATCTTAGTAAACTGGTGCAGCAACGCTCTTTCGCCAGAGCGAACATTTGGTGAGGTTGTGGAATGCACTGCCGAGTAATGTTGTGATGGCTGATTCTGTAGATGCTTTTAAAAGGGGCTTGGGTGATTTTTTGAACAGACAATATCAAAGGCTATTTTGATACTAAACTCTACAGTTAGTATAGCTATGGGCATATATGGTTTGTGTGAAAGAGTGGAGGGGTGTGTGTGTATGCTGGTTTTTAATTTGGAGGGGTTGAACTTGATGGACTTTGTCTATTTTTCAACCCAATTTAACTATGTAACTATGCTAGAGCTTCTTTTTCAACAGTGGAATACTTAAGATCTGTCTCTGTAAGTGTTCTGGATGCAAATGCAACAGTTTTCCCAGAATGATCAGCATGGATCTGTGGGAGAACTACACCAACACCGTCATCTGAAGCATCTGTCGTAACCATAGAGGGTAGTGCAGGATCAAATAAAGCTAGTGCTGGACTGTTGACACTCAACTGTTTAACTATTATGAGCAGTCTCTGACCAAACCAGACTTGAAATTCCACGTAGTAGTGCTCTAAGTGGTTCCACATTTGAAGCATAGTTTGGAGTGCGTTGTGTTGAACCACATTGGAAGCAGTATTTTTTATTTATATTTTCTGCACGATTTTGCAGTGATTCCCTTTCCTTAGCACTGTATTTTACCTGTGACTGTGCCTTCATTATTAGGCCACAGTGCTGGATTCACAGTCTGTACATTCCCAGCAGTTCCCTGACTGAGTTTTAGCCACTGCCATAGCTGTTTCAATTTGGCTAGCAACTGTAATAGCCTTTGCAAGGGTTAAATCCTGCTCTAGGAGCAGTCTCTCTCTAATGCGATGTGTTTGTTTTTTCCACTATTTCGTCTCTCAGCATTTCATCTGTTAGATTGCCAAACTCACAGGTAACAACCAGCTCTCAAAGCTGCTACAAATTGTTCTGTGGATTCGCCATTACGCTGTCCAGCAACCACATTTACTCTTGCCACGAAAAAGTTCTTTATAACAGTTTCATCAGGTGATGGTAATGTATAGAATATATGCTGTCTCTCTGCTCCCAGGCAGTGAATAAGTAAAGCACGCTTTCTAGAACCAGAAATCTCCCCTTGGTCAGTGGCAATATTCATAAATACAGATCCAAGCAGTAAAAGGTATGGTAGGCTCACCAGGGTTTGGAAGAAAAGCTGCAGGCTGCTGCAGAGGTAGAAGAGACACCTTGTCGCCAAATTTTATTGTGTTTTGATAGCCGAGAATGAGCAGAGTATAACAGTGCTTTATTAGCAGGTTCATGCAGCCATTACACAACAGTAACAGTAAACTCTATCAGTATAGACAATACTGTGTATACACAGCATACCTCATGTGCACAGTGACATCTGAAGGCCATTTGTATAAACACCACAATGATGTTTTGTGCTTCTCTACCAGCCCAATGCAACCACAGCCCTTTAGCAGTAAAAAATCGGTGTCCAAAGATGCCCCAGTAGCTCTCCATCTTCTTTTCTGCTGACTCACTGATTCACATGCTCTGTGCTGCTGTCACTTACTGAGCGTAGGCAGTGGCGTAACTACTCCCTGGTGGGCCCTGGTGCAGGATGGGTACCTGGGCCCCCCTGTCAGGTCCTTACCTCTATAAATCCCATGCTGGAGTGTTGATAGCATGTGTGCTGTAAAATGTCCTCCTAGATAACCTCCTGCCATAACCATTATCGTGGCTCTGATGGGCCCCAAGGGGGTGGGGGCCCTGGTGCAATTGCACCCCTGGTAGTGCAATATACAGTACACATAGAATATAAATGTCACAATATAAGGCTGATGAAACAGCTGTATATTACCTTTCTAAAGGTTCGTTATACAGAACATCAAATAATTAAATAGAGATTGAAAGAGAGGCATCATCCCTGTCACCCAGTATTCTTAAGCCATGGAGCCAAGGGTTCCATAGTATGATATACTCAGCATCAGACTGGGAGGCCCATGGCCCACTGGGCCTGTAGCCTCAGGGGCAGACACACCATCCCCAAGCCCTCAGCCGCAAAGCCCCATCTGCACTGCCGCCCCCCGTGTACCTCTTTCCTAAGCACCAAGTTGTGGTGTTTATACAAATGGCCTGCAGGTGGCACTGTGCATACATAGGACTTTCTGTACAACTTGAAAGTGAAAGTAGACTTACTGCTGTTATGTAATGGCTGCATGAACCTGCTAATAAAGCACTGTTCTACTCTCCTAATCTTTGGCTACCAAACACAACAAATTGCGACAAGGGTGTCTTTTCTACCTCTGCAGCAGCCTGCACCTTTTCTACCAAACCCTGGT
>CM044438.1:27755090-27818913 GCA_024363595.1 Xenopus borealis
CCTCTTGATAAGTCCAGGTGGCATCTGAGTAGCTGAGGGCTCCTCCCGAAGCCAAAGGCATGAAAAAACGATGAGGAGGAGGTGAGGAAAACTCTAGGTGATAACCTCAAGTCACCACATCCTGAATAACAGTGAGCCACACATCGGCAAACAGACTTAGTCTCCCTCTTATGGGTGTCACAATTGATGGTGTATGAACACCATCACGCTGAGGTAGACTTGTCCCCAGGCTTGGAAGTGTGCTTCTTGTTGTGCCAGGCTAGTCTTTGCTTGTTTCAGAAGCGGGCGCTGACCTACGGGAGTGGATCTTGTACTCTTGGATTGGGAGCCACAAAAAAACCTTCCTCTGCAGAATGTTGATGGAGCCTTGGGTTGTGAAAGGAAAGTACTTTTGCCATCCATAGCTTGGCTGATGATTTTATCCAAGTCTGGGCCAAATAGGAGCCTACCTTTGAAGAGAATGGAAGTGAGGGATTTTCATACATAAGGACCTATGGGCAGCGACAGCTAGTGCAGATGACCTAGTGATTACTTGGGTTGCATCTTAGGAGGCCTCAGAAATATAGTCATTTGCTTCCTTGATCTGGGAAGCCCATTGGGAGAGTTCATGGCGAGGAGCTCCTGAGGCAAGGATTGGATAGCCCTACTCACCCAGGCTGTGGCTAAGACAGGACACAGTGAAGTGCCGATGCAGTAAAGAGAGATCACAGGAGGCTCTCTAGCTTCTTATCTATAGAATCCTTGAAGGAGGAGGCCCTGGCCTTGGCAGGTATTTCACATGGCAGCGGGCAACCAATGGGATTTAGCAAGCTAGAACATTTGGGAGGGATAATTATGAAGACTACACAACTATGCTGTCCACTGCCCCCCCATGAAGTCAGTATGACTGACTAAGGCCCCTTATCTCAGCCTCTCTCCCAGAAGGGCCCAAAGAATAACAAGTCTTGTGCATTTTCAGATGTCATGGGTAAACCCCAAGTATTGTGAAGCCAACACTGTACGGACATGGCAGCACTAATGTCCCAAATAGTGGAACCCCAAGAATAATAATTTGATAGGCTACTCACCCATCTGACAGTATTGTAATCGTCAAAACATAATGAGGCTCAGGATTAATAAACTTAAATACTTACAATTTGAGAGGTGAACCCATCAACTTTAATCTGTTGTAAAGATAGATTGATCATTTTATTGAAACCTGCAAACAGAGGTATATTAAAGGGATTCTGTCATGGGAAAAAAAAAATTTTTTTCAAAATGCATCAGTTAATAGTGCTGCTCCAGCAGAATTGTACATTGAAATCTATGTCTCAAAAGAGCAAACAGATTTTTATATATTTAATTTTGAAATCTGACATGGGGCTAGACATTTTGTCAATTTCCCAGCTGCCCCAAGTCATGTGACTTGTGCTCGTCAAACACTCTTTACTGCTGTACTGCAAGTTGGAGTGATATTACCCCCTCCCACCCCCCAGCGGCCTAACAACAGAACAATGGGAAGGTAACCAGATAACAGCTCCCTAACACAAGATAACAGCTCCCTGGTAGATCTAAGAACAGCACTAGTAAAAAGCCAATTCCCACTAAGACACATTGAGTTACATACAGAAACAACAGCCTGCCAGAAAGCAGTTCCATTCAAAATTTCCCCCCCAAAAAATTTGGATTTTTTTTAAAAGCTTTCTGGTAGATCTAAGAACAGCACTCAATTGTAAAAACCCATGTCCCACTTTGTTCTATTCAGTTACATGACCAGGGGCAGCTAGGAAATTGACAAAATGTCTAGCCCCATGTCAGATTTCAAAACTGAATATAAAAAAATATGTTTGTTCTTTTAAGAAATGGATTTCAGTGCAGAAGTCTACTGGAGCAGCACTATTAACTGATGCATTAAAAAAAAACATGTTTTCCCATGACAATATCCCTTTAATCAATCTAGAATGTAAAATATATGTTCCTTGCATTGCCACAACCAAGTACCATGATTATGACAAACAGAAAAAGAATTGTCAGCAGAATTGCAGTAAGCCCCATAGTATTAGGTTACTATGTGGCCGCAGAAGTTTAACTATAATAATAATATGCAATTAATACTGCACATAGAAAATTGTAATCAAAACAAAGAATATTCATGTTGGAATTTTTTTAAATAATGACCACTGGTATGAAAATGTCCAATAAGGTATTATACATTTATCTGCATTTACCCTTTATGTTTATTCTAGGTCTGATGTAATGAGAGAGGAAAGAGCTAATTTGCAGTATGTGGTCATGACCATAAAATGATTTTAGTGTAAAGCAATACACTGAATGAATATTTTCTTTTATGGCTGTATTATACTATTGAAATAACTGGTCGAAAGGTGCACATGCTATACCCCTAGACTTATTCTATGAAGAAGTAATTTGACTTCTGATCCATTCATGGCATTCATTTAGCAAGATAAAGTAACAGAGTAGCAAATCCTATAGTAAAGAAGTGCTGCATGTGCCAGTAACAGCTAGTTAATAGTTGTAATATGGTCACTAATGGTCCAAGTAGTGGAGGCCCATGATAACTGTACCAGTTGTAATTATACTATTAATATCACCTGGAGATAGGATGAGTGCAAACAGTATTAAATCGCAGGTGCGATCAATTTCATACTGTAACACTGGTGACATGCCAGTACCTATGCACGGTTACCTCCCTTCTGCGTAGCTGCAATGCTAGCTGTAGATATAACTGTTCTCCTAATGCTGGAATATTGTTGCATGGAGGTATCAATCCTGATTGATACACCAGGAGAAGAGTGCAACCAGTATAGAACGGATTTACGGTACCATATTGCAGATGCAACCAATTTCAATACCCCTGCAAGGGTTTTCTGACTGCTTAGCACCCAATCTACAAGGTTAAGTAAGGTGGATGAAGCACACACAATATTTTGGATACCAATTTCAATACATGACACTGGCAACCTGCCAGTTCATAAATACGGATTACCATCAATCATAATCTAATCCACATAGTTGCAATGTCCAAATGATGGAAAATTGTAGCATGGAAGCCTCAATCCACTGAAATGATGAAACATTTAAATGTTACTGTATGCATATGATTATCTGAAAAGACACATTGTACATTAATTATAACTGGAATGACTAGCAGTTAGGTAGGTTATACTTGTAGCTGAACAAAAGCTCCCTGAACATGAGCTTCCCTTCAACTAACTTACTTACTTTGCTACTAAGTGGTTGCCTACATATAATGGCGAGACGCCCTGTGACATACTGCTAAGTATAATATCTGGGAATTATATCCAATAATGACCTGCAGACCTCTGTGTGGTATCCATATGATTAATCATTCTGATTAAGATCAACAGAGAGTATTTAAAAAAAAAATGATTATGCGAAGTAGCAGAGTTGATTCTATCCCAGGAGTGCCCATACTTTTTTTTTTGTTCAGATACGTTTTTATTGAACATATACAGTTTTGAATAGGTTATACATTGAAAGTATACATAAATTTGTTGCACCATGTACATACTACAGGAGATGAGAAGTAGAAAAAAAAAATGTGTGGTACATATTACCTTCTTTATCACCATAAACAGATATTAGGTAAACTCTGAGTTCGCAATGTATTTCGAGGGAAATTTATCATTCGTTGCATTCATTTGAATATTTAGGATACACATTTTGGGGTCTCTTTCCAGTTCAATATCCGTTATTTCTGATAGGGTCTCTAATGCACTGCACCAGTATTCTTGTATCACCGGGCAACTCCAAATAGTGTGCATTAGTGTACCCTCCCCCTGTTTGCACCTAATGCATACTGGAGATATATTGGGAAACATTTTGTTTAGCCTACTCCTTGTATAATAAGTCCTATGGATCATGTACAATTGTAGTATTCTATGCCTAGGGTTAAAGGATACTTGCCACGGAGCTTTGAGTGCTGTGGCCCATTGTTCATCTGTGAGGGGTCCCATATCCTTTTCCCATTTGGCTCTGCAGTTTAATGGACTCTCCCGTTGGTGATAGTCGCATATCATTTTATAAATATTGGATATCTTGCACTTAGCACTTTCTTGCGATAATAAGGATATGACTGGGTGTTCCATTGGTTGTAAAGTTTGGGACTTATACCAACCTAGTAATTTTTTTTTTAAGGCTTATGTAGAGTAACCATTGTGACGCTGGGAGAGGATTTTTAAGTCTCATCTCTGAGAAAGTACGGGGTTTGTTACCCTCCCATACGTCCCCTAAAGACAAGATGCCGTTTTCTATCCAACATTTAGGTGGACATAAGTCAACTACTTTACCCAGCTTTTGGTTCTGCCATAATGGAGTGGAGGGATCTACTTGTTTGACATTCATTAGTTGACTAGCTGTTGTTAGGGCCTTCTGGGTAGTTTTTAGAATAGGGTTTATCTGAACATGTTTGGTGGTAGGTGGTATTACCAGTAGTGCTTGAAGGGGAGTTACATTCTTGGGTATTACTGTGCACCATGCTCTATTTAGGGCCAAGCAGGGACCCCCAGTTTCACAGTGTTCATATGGGACAGTTGGGCTGCTATATAAAGCGCATGGAAGTCTGGAAGCGCCATACCTTGGTCCTTAGGGGATCTTTTCAGCAACTCCATGCTTAGCCTACATCTTTTGGCACCCCATATGAATTTCCTTAGTTTGGTGTCTAGCGTGTTAAAAAAGGTTTTTGGAATTGGTATCGGAGATTGCCACATTATGTATAATAATTTGGGCTGTATATACATCTTTATTAACTGTATTTTTCCCACCGGCCCAATGGGCAGGGGCAACCAAGCTGCCAACTTCTGGTCGATCCAACCCAGGAGTGCCCATACTTTTAGTGGTGATAGTACCTATTGAAAATGACTGAAGAATAATTTTATTATCCACATGCTTAATGGTTGTGATAAGGTAAACTGTGACATTATAAATATGAAGCACTTAGTAGTGCCAACAATGTAACAGTGATCTGCAGCAAGTATAGTGTTAACATATTGAGTAGCCATAACTGATGAGGACTACTGCATGTAATCAGGTATCTATATGGTTAATAGATGCAGAAAGGGAAGCAGTGATTTGTAGAATCCATATATTAATGTGCTATATAAGGTTGTACAGAATACAGAATAACAAACCTTGAAATACCTATATTCACAGCATTATTATAACGAGTAATAAGTACTGCATACTTCAATATCCATAACTGATGAGAAGACTACAGCATGTAATCAGGTATCCTTATGGTTAGGGGCTTGTCCAGATGAGAAGATTCGAGGAGATTAATCGCCTGGCGACAAAACGCCACTTCTTTGTGGCGACTAATCTCCTTGAATGGCTTGCTCGTATCTTGCACCCGCTAGCGCTAAAGTCGCCGGTGCCTATTCACACGCAGCGATACGTTTTTTAAAGTCGCTCGAAATTGCCTTGTGAGGCAATTTTGAGCGACTTTGAAAATCGCGTTGCCGTGTGTGAATAGGCGCAGGCGATTTTAGTGCAAGATACTAGCAAGCCATTCGGGGAGATTAGTTGCCTCGATTAGTCGCCAGGCAACAAATCTCCCCGAAATCTTTCCATGTGGCCTTACCCTAACAGACATAAAGGGTAGTAGAAATTGCCCCCCTCCCTAATTAGGTACTGCACAATGCAATATCCCTAGGTTTGAAATAATGAAGCGCTGTACAAATACACACAGTAATTATACTCATTACACAAGGACCTGCCTGGCACTGACCCAAGTCAATTAACTGCAGGAACGTAAAATAAAATGTATACGTTCATACACAACTGTATCATTACTAGGGATGCACTATTTTGGATTCGGCCCAACCCCCGAGTCCATTGCGAATCTATCCCATTTCGCTTCGGCGAAAAATTCATGAATTTCCAGTGAATTGACGAAAAATTTTTGAGGCGCGGTGCGTTGAGTTTGAGGGTAACCCCCCCCCCCCAAAAAAAACCAATCTTTTTCAGACTATCACCCTCCAATGGTAAAACACGTCAGCATTTTTTTGGGACTTTTTAAACATTTTAAAAAAAAATTTTTCCAACCTCCTATCTGACCAGGCGAAGTAAAGTCTTAACGTAAGTGTTAACGTTCAGGAAAATGATGATCTTAGTGAATTTGCGTAATTACGATCCTTCGTCAGTGCACAACTTTGCCTGGCGTAAGGGTGCGAAGTTGCGCAAGTCTATCTACTTCGCTAGTGAAAATTCTCCAGAGCCGGTGTTAGTGAATTTCCGTTAGACGCTTCAGTGAATTTGCCCCCTAGTGTAGGGAGCATCCTTCTGGTATTACAAATGAGGACAAGCTTGTGGGGCAGGGAGCCAAATTTATGGATTGCTTGCTAATTACTGTCACGGGGATAGACGCATTGGTTGCCCACTGCCATGTGAAGGAATAGGAAATGTTTGTTCTGAGAGTGAACCTGACAACTTCGCCTTGGATTCCAGTTACCCTTTCTTGTTTCCCGAACCATACGTTCTAGGCGCAGTCCCCCTTTTCCCAGTCATCCCAGCTAGAAACTACAATGCCCAGAATCCTTTGCATTAGACAAGCGGTCGAGATTCACAGTTACTTCCGGGGTGTTGACCTGTGCCGCCGAAATCGTATCCGCGCCCGGAAGTTATATTTTATGTTTTCCGGACAGCCATTGTTTGTATTTGCATCTTATTTTCTGGTAACTGGAGCGGTGTATTGAGGCGTTGAAAAAGGGAGCGTAACCCGGGAGAATCAGTGTGCGAGTCCTGTTCCCCCTTTCACTCCCAGGATGTCCGTGTTGCCTCCAAATCGTTCCCAGACCGGATGGCCCCGTGGTGTGAATCAGTTCGGGAACAAGTACATCCAACAAACTAAGCCTCTGACCCTGGAGAGAACCATCAACCTGTGAGTGCACCCGGGGTCATTGGGGATAGAGCATTACTTTAGCTGGCTCCAGCCCTAGGCAACAATGGTGTCCAAGCTGCTCCTTTCTCTGTTTTAATAGCCCAATGTGAGTCCGTGGACAGCAGCTGCTCGAGTCACTATAACTAAATGACCCCCCGAGCTACTAATTTGTGTCTTCTAGTAACTGTCGTGTCTGTTCTACATGACAATTGCCCAC
The DNA here is from genome assembly GCA_024363595.1 of Xenopus borealis. NCBI lineage: Eukaryota > Metazoa > Chordata > Amphibia > Anura > Pipidae > Xenopus > Xenopus borealis. The sequence goes on from CM044438.1 coordinate 27,762,206, forward strand.
TGAAAGTGGGAAGACCGGCCCAAGATATTCCTGTAATGCCTTCCAATTCTGTCAGATTAGTAGAAATTGGTTTTATAGGTATGGCTCATTTTAAATACATTTTTAGCAGAATGTAAATAGTAGTTATTGGTGCATTTGTATTAAATGCAATTGGTATTTTAGTTTGTAACAGGTTTTTTTTGTCCCCAACCACCCCCTTCCAGGTACTATTTCAAGGAGGAATAAAACCCCAATAATCTGATCTGCTATTATGCTGGTTTTTGCTTGAAACCCCAATGGGTGAGCTTTAGCCTATAGGATAAACCCATGTAAATGGGATTTTCTCCGAGCTTGTTTGGTATTCATTCCCAGGATTCCTTTTGTTTATTTAAGTCTGTATGAGGCAGCCCCTCAACCTTTTACTTGTATGTGAAACCACACAGTGGATCTATTTAAGCTGATCAGATAACACTGCACTACACTGATGAGTCTCAAGAAATGTGAAACTGGTCTGTAGTTGGGAATCTGATCAGCTATTATTCTGGCTTTTGCTTGAAAACCCAGTGGGTGAGCTTTAGCCTATAGGATAAACCCATTTAAATTGTATTTTCTTGGAGATTGTTTGGAATTCATTCCCAGGATTCCTTTTGTTTATTTCCCCCAATAAGAAAATCTCAGACTGAATACCCTAGGAAGACCCACCCCTGAAATTGTTCCTATGGGTTTGCTCATGTATTGGTACAGAGCAAGCATAGCTGTGCTCATGGGTGACCTCTTCGGGTCCTCTTCCCTTTGGCAATTTCCAGCACTTTTGGCACATGTGCAGATGCTCGCTTACAGAAGAAGACAGGAGATCTGGAAGGTGGCTCCCATGAGCTCTGCTACTCAGGGAGGGGGGACTACCTAGGGTAGTAGGTAGGGGATTTTCTTATTGGGGGGTTCGTTCTCCTTTCATGCACTTGCCCTAAAGTGCATCTACTCATTTATGGAACATTTAAGGAGAAGTCTACCCATCCTGCACTTAACCCCTCCCCTGCCGGCCTACCTCCCCCCTGGGCAAATGTTAGTTGCTACTTTCCCCCCTCGGCGCAGGTCCTGTACATGGAGTTTGCAGGCTCCATCTTCTCTTGTGCAGTCTTGTTCCAGGATTGGCGTTTGACGGCGCATGCGCAGTAGCAGCATTTACCAGTTCAGCTCTACTGCACATGTGCCGAAAGCTTTCCGATTGAAATTTTGTGACTTTCGGTGCATGCGCAGTAGAGCTGAACCGGTAAATGCTCCTAGTGCGCATGTGCCGGCAAGCAACAAAGAAATCAGGAAGAAGACCAATGGGGAGAAGATGGCGCCTGCAAACTCCATGGTCAGGACCTGCGCTGAGGGGGTAAGTAGCTACTTAGGGGCATTTTCCTGGGGGAGGGGGGCATACTGTGGGAGGGGTTTAGCGCAGGATGGGTAGACTTTTCCTTTAAGCTTGGACTGTTGTCATTGTTCCCAAGAATAGGTAATCTCCAACATGCAACTGCCGAAGTACTTGTCAGTATCACTGCTTATACTGTGAATATAAAGCTGGCCATACGCAAGCAGATAAAAGTGGCAGATTTGGTCCTTCTAGACTGAGTTTGCAGTTTATTAGCCATGTATGGGACCAACCAGCGGGCCTGCCAGACATCTGGCTGAAAATTGGAGATGTATCAGTTGTGCAGATTTGAAAAGCCCATTGAACATGAAGTGCATTCACATGTGATTTGGGCCTTGTCTGACAACTCACAACAGACCTTTCTGTATGATCTAGTAGTTAGCCCTAGGGCCAGTTATTGGATCAGCCTGATTTGGGCACCACCAACCTTGCCAAATAAGCAGGATCTATCTGTGTATGGCCAGCAAAGTTGGTTGCATCAAGGCAAAGTTGTTTTCATTTATAGAGTATATAAATATGTAGTATATAAATATGTATTTGTTTTTAAACTATAAATTGTATATTTTTGTCGGTAGGTATCCCCTTACAAATTACACTTTTGGTACCAAAGAGCCTTTGTATGAAAAAGACAGTTCAGTGGCTGCAAGGTTCCAGCGCATGCGTGAGGAGTTTGATAAGATTGGAATGCGACGCACTGTAGAAGGTGTTCTTATTGTACATGAACACAGATTGCCTCACGTCCTTTTACTGCAACTGGGCACCACCTTCTTCAAACTGTGAGTTTATGAATTTACTATCTTTTCTTTATTCTTAGTGGTAGGTGAGAGAGTGCATCATCATCTAGTTATTTGGGCAACTCTTTTTGGTGTTGTGTGTGTATTTTTATTAGAAGGAGCCTTTTACTACTTGTTTTTTCTTTTCTTATATGGGTATATATTTGTGTGCACCTACATATTGTGAGTAAGTATAGGTATAGCATCTATTTTCTAGAAGGCTTGGACCTCTAGTGTTACAGATAACGGCTCTTTCTGTAATTGGGATTGATAATGCATTAATGGGATTGCTTACCATTTAATTCACACAATTAAATTTAAGTTTTTTGGAGATCAGGTTTTCATATCACAGATCCCATAGTTATATTTGAATTTATAAATATTAAAAGATACCAATAATTATATTCTCTGAAAGTACTTATCTTTAATGCATTGGTTTATTTATATGTTCATGAACACGCACAAAAACAAAGCCTCTTCACGCTATAAAAGTCTCCACACCTAAATAAGCAGCCTTTTTCCTAGCTGATAATATTCGGTGATATGTTATGACATTGAATATTTGCTACCGGTGTTGGCCCAATTAGTTATTCGGGTAAGGGATCTGTCATCTGGAAGCCTGTTATCCAGAAAGGTCCATATTAGAGGAGGACAAGCTCCCATAGACACTGTTAATCAAATAATTAAAAATGAATTTCCTTTTTCTTTGTATTTATAAAACAGTGCCTTGTGCTTGATACTAACTGACCTATAATTAACCCTTATTGGAAGCAAAATAATCCTACTTATCCAGAAAATGCCAAGTCCCAAGCATCCAGGATAATAGATGCCATACCTGTACTTAAAGGAGGTGGCAGTGGCTGTGATTTACTTAGACTTTGCTAAAGCATTTGATACAGTGCCACACAGAAGGTTACTGGTTACATTATGTAATGTTGGTCTGGAACATAGTATTTGTAACTGGATAGAGACCTGGCTAAAAGACTACAAAGAGTGGTGGTAAATGGAACATTTTCTAATTGGACCAGTGTTGTTAGTGGGGTACCGCAGTGCTCTGTACTGGGTCTCGTGCTTTTCAGCTTGTTTATTAATGACCTGGATGTGGGCATTGAAAGTACGGTTTCTATTTTTGCAGATGATACTAAATTGTGCAGAACTATAGGTTCCATGCAGGATGCTGCCACTTTGCAGAGTGATTTGTCTAAGTTGGGAAACTGGGCAGCAAACTCGAAAATGAGGTTCAAAGTTGATAAATGAAAGGTTATGCACTTTGGCAAAAATTATATAAATGCAAGTTATATACTAAATGGCAGTGTGTTGGGAGAAGGATCTTGGGGTTTTTATAGATAACAAGTTGTCTAATTCTGGTGTCATTCTGTAGCTACTAAAGCAAATAAAGTTCTGTCTTGCATAAAAAAGGGCAAAGGGATGAAAACATAATTATACCTCTTTATAGATCCCAAGTAAGGCCTCATCTGGAGTATGCAGTGCAGTTTTGGACTCCAGTCCTTAAAGGGGTTGTTCACCTTCCAAACACTTTTTTTCTGTTCAGTTGTTTTCAAATTGTTCCCCAGAAATAGACCTTTTTCAATTACTTTCCATTATTTATCTTTTACTGTTTTACCAAAATCTAAGTTTAAAGTTGAATGTTGGTGTCTCTGGTGTTTGAGTCTGGCAGCTCAGTAATTCAGGCGCAGACTCTAAACTGTTACAATTTTGCAACATTTAGTTGATCCATTCATCATTTATCATCTGTGAAGTATTAGCAACTATTGTATCAATTCTAACAGCTACCTATAATGAAACCCAGGGATTCTGCTCAGCAGGGACAAACATAAGAAATGTATCCATTAAATGTATCAGTTTAGAACAGTTGGGGGTGTCGGTGGCCCCGCCTCCCAGAGCTGCTTTAGAAGGTGAAAAATGATACTATATACTTCAATATTAGAAAAACTTAAAAATAGAAAATACAGTAATTGGAAAAAGTAGTTAATTATGGTGATCTATCTGAAAACAACTAGTTGTTTGAAGGTGAACCACCCCTTTCAGAGGGATATAAATGAACTGGAGAGCATGCAGACTAAACTGGTTAGAGTGATGGAAGACTTAAATTATGAGGGGAGACTGTCCAGGTTGGGGTTGTTTTCTCTGTAAAAAAGGCGCTTGCGAGGGAACATGATTACACTTTACAAATACATTAGAGGACATTATTGACAAATATCAGGGGACCGTTTTACCCATAATGAGGATCACCGCACCCCTTCAGACTAGAAGAAAAAGACTTTCATTTGAAGCAGCGTAGGTGGTTCTTTACGGTGAGGTTATGGAATGCACTTCTGGGTGATGTTGTGATGGCTCATTCTGTTGATGCTTTTAAAAGGGGCTTGGATGATTTTTTGGACATACATAATATCAAAGGCTATTTTGATACTAAACTCTACGGTTAGTAAAATTATGGACATATACAGTCAGTTTGACAGTGTGGGGTGGTATGTGTATGTATGTTGCGTTTTAACTTGGAGAGGTTGAACTTGATGGAATTCAACTATGTAACCATGAGAACCAAACTGGTTAAAAAAAAATTAAAAAAAACCCTACCCTGGGTAGACGCTCCAACCCCGCGCCCCCCCCCCCCCCCCCCCCGCCAGCAAATGCCCCTAAATTTTTACTTACCCCTCCGTGCAGATTCTGGCCTCAGGAGTTCATGGGTGCCATCTTTTGAAAATTTTCATGACTTTCTGTCTCATGTTCGTGGGCATCATCTTTTGGAAATTTTTGTGACTTTTGGCACATGAACAGTTGTTTGGGACCGGACATTTACTACTACTGCGCTTGTGCCGAAAACGCCGCTCTGCTTCCAAAAAAGATGGTGCCTGTGAATTTCTGAGGCCAGAATTGGCACAGAGGGATAAGTAAAACAAATTAGGGGGAGGGAGGGGGGTCTATCCAGGGTAGGGGGCTTTAAAGGAACAGTTCAGTGTAAAAATAAAAACTGCATAAATAGATAGGCTGTGCAAAATAAAAAATGTTTCCCATATAATTAGTCAGGGAAAAATGCAAATTATAAAGGCTGGAGTGACTGGATGTCTAATATAATAGCCAGAATCCAACTTCCTGCCTTTTAGCTCTTTTACTTTGGGTTAGTCTGCGACTTGAAAGGGGGCCACATGGGACATAACTGTTCAGCGAGTCTGCAATTGATCCTCAGCATTCAGCTCAGATTCAAAAGCAACAGTTATGGCCCATGTGGCCCTCCATCAAGTCACTGATTGGATACTGCCTGGTAACCAGGGTAACCAGTCAGTGGAAAACAAGAGAGCCAGAATGCAACTTCCTGCTTTTTCAGCGATTATATTAGACATCCAGTAACTCCAGCCTTTATTTGTGGCTAACTAACTATATTAAAAACAGTTATTATTTTGCACTGCCTATCTATTTACCCAGTTTTTATTTTTATACTGAACAATTCCTTTAAATCGGCATTATTTGCACTTGTACAATTCTGTAGCGCTATTACATACCCAGAATGTTAAGCGTTAAAAAGTTGCTAAAATGGGCATATTGCATATGGTGTTTTTTGATAACATCTCCCAAATTTATAGGTAGAGCTGAACTTAAAGGAACAGTAACACCAAACATTAAATTGTTTAATAGTAATGAAAATATAATGTATGTTACTCTGCACTGGTACAACTGGTGTGTTGGCTTCAGAAACTCTACAATAGCTTCTGTGTAGCCATGAAGGCAGCTATTCAAAGCTGAAAAAGGAGAAAAAGCACAGAATACACAACAGATATGCTCTGTAGTATACAATGGGATTCTTCAGAACTTGCTATCCATTGTGTATTCTGTGCTTGAATGGTTGTCCCCATGCTACACAGCAGCTTGTTTATGTAAACTATAATGGCAAACACACCAGTTTTGCCAGTACAGAGAAATGGTGCAATATGTCATTCCTTAAAATTTTTTTTGATATTACTGTTCCTTTAAGCAGCTGATGAGTCTGATTGCTGCCATGGACACTATTGAACTGTGTTTTTCCAATGTTTCCCCTATAAAAGGCCTGGAGGAGAAATCAATCCAGGAGAGGACGAGGTGGAAGGTTTGAAACGTTTAATGACAGAAGTAAGTAAATATTTGATCTTGGATCTTGTGTATTAAACTTGGTGATCTTGGCCGTCAATTGGAAAAGTCATCCCACCCCAAACCATATTACAGGGCTTTCAGAATCTGCTCCCATTCCCTGGACCAGCTGGCCAAATGAAGAAGGGTCCACATTATTTGTCATCTGAAGTGAGCCTGTTCTTTTAGTCATTTGGGACAAGCAGAAAACATATTCGGGACCACTTGGACCCTCTGCATGATCCATTTGCTGGACAAAGGTTTTAGATCCATTCAAGCCATACGTGTAGATAAATAAAGACAAAAATCTGTTCATTTAGTGACCTTGCTAAAGGGCCAGTTTTAAATTTGTTAGGCTGGCTTGTGTCCCATGCCTCTTCTTCTTTTAAAATGTAAGCATTATTGAGCAGGTCCCTCTACCTCTTGTATGTGGTGGTGTTTTTTTATGTAATCTGTACGTTCTATGTATGCTTTCACAGGAGGCTAAAAATTAAAACCAATTTTTTTTGTTTCCTAGATCCTTGGCCGTCAAGATGGAGTTCAGCAGGACTGGGTTATTGATGATTGTATTGGAAATTGGTGGAGGCCTAACTTTGAACCTCCTCAGGTATATAGTTTATACCAAATGATAAAGGATCAGTAACATCAAAATTTAGGTAGTATACATGGAAAAAAACTCCCAACACAAATTAAACATTAAAAGCGCAACACCTTGATTAAAAAATAACCAAAACTCTGCCTGTGCTCCTGTTCAGAAAAGGCACTCAGGTGATCCATTGTGCGCCTCTTGATTTCTCCTTCCTGCCTTCCTTATAGGAGATAGCCAGGGAGGCCGCATGATGGGTCTCCCGATGTTATTTTTTAATAAAGGCTTTGCAATTTTAAAGTTTAATTTGTATTGGGGGTTTTTTTTCTATGTATACTAATGAATTTTTAAAAAAACAAACATTTTTAATATTACTTGTCCTTTAAAGAAAATGTCAACCATGCTTTTAAAAGAGCTTTTGTGTATTTTACTTTCAATGGAAATGGAGAGGCACATTTATTAAAGGTCAAATTTCAGATTCATGTGAGTTTTTTTTTTTTCCGAATATACTCAAACAAAATCTAAATTTTCCCGAGCCGAAAACTCAAATTAAAATCGACTAAATTTGATTTGAGTTTTTTTTTTCCCCCAAAAACTTTGTCGGGAAGGCTTCAAGCATCTCCAAATTGGTCCATGGACCTCTCCCATTGACTTCTGTATGAACATGGAAGGTTTCAGGTTGAATAGTTGAATTCTAGTTCTTAAAGGGCAAGTGTAATAAATCTTGAAATTCTAATTTGAATTAAATTTCTAATCAAATTTTTTTTTTTTTTTTTGAATTTTCAATTTGAACCTTAATAAAGCTGTACCTTAGAGGGCCATTTATCAAAGGTTGAATTTTGAATTAAAATTTTTTGTTTAAGGTCAAGTCACGTTATCAAATAGACATTTTTTTCTACTTTAGATTATATTGTTTGTCCAGGCTCTTATTTTTTTTGGGAGAAGCCATCATATGGGTTTGATGCTGAAACCATTCATTTGCATTTATGTAAAGTTAACGGGTGGTTTTGCAAAAAGCATTGTCCATTTGAGAATGTGTTCTTCGAGTAAAGCAAACATATTTGACTCTTTTTATATTTATTCCAGATTTTTTTTTTTTTGCAGAACCCCATATAATTTATTAAGAACTAGTAAAATCTTGAAAATGTGAACTGTTCAGGAGATATAAATGTTGATGCTTCATAGGTAGCTGTAATAAAAATTCAAACTGTAGTGGGTGTTTCATGTATTTGCTTTGCAAATGGGCTGTTTTATTATTGTTCCATCTGGTTGTTCTAAATTGTTTCTATTTGTAGCCCCTACCTACTTCTGAATCAACCCAATTATGAGGTTTGACAGTTGGACTGGTCTCTTAAAAGGAGTGTTTCACCTTCACATGCAGTAGTGAAAATATAATTCCCAATTAAGTGCATTAAGTACTTGTAAAGACTGAATTGACACACGGGATCACTGACTTAATTTATCAGTCCTCTTCAGTGCAGTTTAACTTAACACATAGCCTGCTTCAAGCTCTGATGTAGTCCAATGAATCGCATCATACATGACTGAAGAGGCACTGGGTTATGCGCATCAGCACTTGAAGCAAGCTGTTCCCAACCTACGTGCAATGTAATCCGAGCCGAGGAGGACTGATAAACTTTGTCAGTAATATTCAGATATGCTAATTGCAGTTAACTAGGAACCTGTGCTGTGAATATCTGTTAATCCCTTCATTTTTGCTAATGCATTTATATTGCAAGAAATATTTGGGCACATGAAAGCCATATATACATTTTATTTTAAGGATGAACAAACTCTTTAATCAATTAGTTAGACTGCTGAACTCTGTTTATTAGTTTGCTAAATGACATTTGCCATCTCAAACTTATAACGTAAACTTCAGCTACAAACTTTCATAACAAAGTAAAGTACATCTGAAAAGGCTGTATGTTGATTAATACCCATTTGTCTTCACAGTATCCATACATTCCTGCTCACATTACAAAACCTAAAGAACACAAGAAATTGTTCCTAGTTCAGTTGCAGGAAAAAGGTAAGATGCTGATTTTGTGGGTCCTATAAATCTGTGTGGGTTCGGTGGCAGAGCTATCTGATCGTTCAGGCACATGTAAAGTGCACTTGTTGGCAAGAATATCCTCCCCATCCAAAGGTACGGGCTGATAGAGGCTGCACTCCGGTTGGAGGTTATAGTTTTTTGTTTATTTTATGTTGACTCCAGGTGCAAGAGGCTATGTTAGTAATAGAGCGTGTTCATAGTGAGCCAAGTCAAAGCACTTACTCATTATGCATGTGTCCCAACATGGCTGCCTGTATCTGGAATGCCCTCTCGGTGCAGGTGGCCTAATACTGGCGAGGGCAATTTATGAAAAAAAACTACTGTTGACCCCAACAGTAGTGGGGGCTCTATTAGCCTGCACCGCAGGTGCCCTTTAAGAATATGAGTACAGATGATACTTTATATTTGTATGATCTTCAGCACATGTCTAGCAGGCTGATGACCCTGACCATATCCATAGTACTATGGATATCTGTCTGTTTATGAAAGAGTTTGGTACATTGGAGCAACAACTTGTCTTTACTACCTGCTGTTCCAGTTGATAGGGCTATTTCTCTCTTGTGCTGTTCCTTCTACCTGATCAGTTAGATACTGTGCAAAGCTGTTTGAATTACTACCCAGCTGCTAATTTGCTTTGTAGTGGTTTAGGGTCCTAACTATCCTATTTAACTCTGGAGTTCTCTATTTACAGATATTTTTAAATACTGCCACATGGTCTCCCCAGCTAATTTGCTCATTTAATATAATGGACATTTGGGGGTTACTTCAAAGTTTGAACGAGTTCTATTAACACATAGGCATCTACAGGTCGCATGCTTGAAAGCAATTGCTATACTAAGCATCTAACATGATTGTTCTTCTTTCATTGGTCCTTTAGCGCTATTTGCTGTCCCCAAAAATTACAAACTTGTTGCGGCCCCTTTGTTTGAATTGTATGACAATGCTCCTGGATATGGCCCCATCATTTCAAGTCTCCCACAACTTCTTAGCAGGTAGGTTACATTTTGAAAAAATACATTTTGTATTAGTGTTGTTTTGTTTTACAAAGTGTGAGTGACTGTGTGACAAGCCTACATTGTCACTAATACAGTATATAGCATGAAGAAATGATGTAAGTATTTTTACTGTGCTCTGTGATGTATTCCAAGGGCTTCAGAGTCTGCCTGGCTCTGATGACTAATGCAAGAGAGTAGAATCTGAATATGTAGTCCTTACATATTGAATTTTAATTTTTCCTGATTTGGTTCATACTTTTAAATACAGTGCTCTGTGTTTAATGTGCAAATAATTTGCAATTCTCTTAATATTAAGCAGATCCAGTACCAGTTGTAACAGACATTTTTGTATAAACGTAAAATACAAAAAGTATGATCAATATCTTGAGAGCAGAGCTGAATATCATAAAGGACCAGTAACAGAAAAACTGTTTCCCCCACCCCCCAACTTTTAAAGTTTATATCTGTAAATTGAGTGCCAACAATTAATGTAGATATATCTACCATTGCATGTATATGGGTTACTGAGTTAGATGTAACTGTGGTTTCCTCGTTTTGTCGTGTTGCAGGACATAGATTTGCCATCATACATAGATCCATTGTTCTGCTGCTAAATTCAAGATAAATACCAAATATTTGTAATAAAATAACCTAAATTTTATTTTCTCCCTAGGTTTAATTTTATTTACAACTGAGCGGTAGCTAAATGTCGTCAAAGAAACTTGTGGATGAAGCGGTCTCTGTGAGCACAGCTTAATGATGTGTAAAATTAAACGTTTTCAGAAGATTTTTTTTTTTCTTTAAAGTTCACTTGTTGCAGTTCAAAATAAGACTCTGCAGTGGAACACAGCAGCAAGATGTTAGTGTTTTTATTTTCATGAAGTGTTACTCCATTTTCTTACATCATTAAAATTGGATTATTTCATATATATCCTGTCTTGCTGGATATCATCACATGGCTGCAGTGTGTAATTCAGCACATCCGTGTATTGACTAAGCAAGCAAGAAATGTGAAGACTGAATATAATGAATGGATTGAACAAACGTTTGAAGCATAATAGGAAAAAAGTGTCCGTCTGTGCTGCCAAATAACAAATTTGTGTGATCTTAAACTATCTTTAGTAGTGTTGAACTTGACCTAGGATCAAATTTTTGTGACTTGGTGGTTAATAGTATCTGTATAAGTAGTATCCTACCAACCTAAAAGAGCTAATTGCTGATGGTTACTGATGCTTTGGAGTAAAATTACTCTAGTCTGTTGATGAGGAAGAACCTAAAGAATGATGTTCTGCATCAAATAAATATTCTGCATTTTCTGAGCAGGAATTCTGCAAGAAACATTAAGCTTCTCATATCCTGGTTTTGTACGAAACCAACAAATTGATTGGTTGTTCTAGAATTTTTTTCTACTAGTTAAAGTGCATATTCCCTATAGTGTGTCTGACATTAAAGGGGTGGTTCACCCTCAAATTAACTTTTAGTATATTGTAGAAGGGCCAATTCTAAGAAACTTTTCAATTGGTCTTCATTATTTTTCATAGTTTTTTAATGATTTGCAATTTTCTTCTGCTTTCAAATGGGGGTCACTGACACCATCTAAAAACAAATGTTCCAAGGCTACAAATGTATTGTTGTTGCCACTTTTTACTACTTATAATTCTATTCAGTCCCTCTCCTATTCATATTCCAGTCTCTTATTCAAATCAGTGCAGGGTTGCTAGGGTAATTTGTACCCTAGAAACCAAATTGCTGACACTGCAAACTAGACAGCTGCTGAATAAAAAGCTAAATAACTATAAAACCACAAACAATAAAAAATGAAAACCAATTGCAAATTGTCTCAGAATATCACTCTCTACATTATATTAAAAGTTAACTCAAAGGTGAACAGCCCCTTTAAATCTGATGTACAGTTGTGTTCAGAATAGCAGTGTGTTTAAGGAAGCGAATAAAGCTCAAAATCCTTATAATAGCTATTCTTTCCATACATGCAAATGCATTTGGAACACTGTACATTTTATTCCAAACCAAAACAAGAAGAAAAATGTCAAGAATCAAATGTGTGAAGAATGGGCAATATTAGGCTGTTCCAAAAAATAGCAGTTTCTGCACTCTTCTTTACAAACATTTGCTGTATAAACTGAAAAATGTTTTTCAAGATTTTGATTTCCTTTGAATCACTGAATGAATATTTAGCTGTATAAGCAGCATTTCTGAGAACTGCTGCACATTTGTTGCATTGAGTCCACCAATTCTGGCACCTGTTACATTCCACAATACTTCATTTCTTGGTTTTGCTTCAGAAACTACTTTTTTTGTATGTCACCCAACAAGTTTTATATTAAAGTAAAGTCTGGGGATTGGGCTGGCCACTCCATAATTTCAATCCCGTTAGTCTGGAACCAAGATGTTGCTCATTTACTGATGTGCTTGGGGTTGTTGTCTTGTTGAAACCATTTTAAGGACATTTCCTCTTTGGCATAAGGTTACATGACCTCTTTAAGTATACTGATGTGAATCTGATCCATGATCCCTGGTATGTAATAAATAGTAAATAGTCACAACACCATAGTTTGAGAAACATTCCCATGTTATGAAGTAATCCGTACCCGCTCAGGTGGATGCCTTTACAATTAAAAATAAAGATCAATGCTCTAGGCTAGTGAAATTGGCACTGTATCTCACTACATTAACATTAAACAATAAAATTGTTTTAAAGTAAAAAATATAATTCAGTGTTGTCCTACACTAGTAAAACTGCAGTGTTTGCTTCAGAAGCACTACTTTTGTTTATATAAACAAGCTGCTGTGTAGCCATGGGGGCAGCCATTCAAAGGAGAAAAGGCTCAAGTTACACAGCAGATAAGCTCTGTAGAACAGAATGTTATCTGTTATCCATTACTTATCCTGTGCCATATAGCCGTTTTTTCAATTTCCGCCATTGCTACTTAGCAGCTTGTTTATATGAACTATAGTAGTGTTACTGAAGCAAAGATCAGATCAGTTTTAACAGTACAGGGCAATGCTAAATGATTTCTTTACTTTAAAACACTAATTTTTTGGTGTTACTATTCCTTTAAATGGGTCTCAACTCTATGGTACTGTACCCACAACAGTACGTGTGGAAGTTGAACGCTGCTGAAATTGTGCATATCCAATTTTATTTATGTTCAGAGTATATATGCACTACCTATGCGGACAGTCCCTTAGAAGAGACTCAGGAGTTAGCATACAACTAAATCAGCAGCACTGTCATTTCATAGACCATCTCTGTTGTAAGTGCTTCAGTTGGAGAAGCTTTGATTATGGCCTTGTTAATACTCTCAGATAAGGCCATCTAGACTAGTCTAGGCAAGTAAATCACTTGAATCTTTGAGAACGGATCAGACAATCATAGCAGCTAATGTTCCTTTTAATAAAAAATAAGATGATATTGGGATTCATAGGAGACTGCAAAAACCACTGCAACCTTTGAACATTTTTGGAAATCTGTCATGCCCTCATGCATAAGAAATGAAGATTATTTTTGTTTCACTTTGTATGTTTACAATTTGCTTTAGTCACAGTACCTTCCTTATTTTGGCATTTAGGGGCAGTTACTTCTCTTCATTGGGTTTGTCCTTAGCTACTGCCCCAAGACTAATCTGAAATTAAAGGATAAAAAAGTAGAAGTTGGTATGGAAATCCCAGTTCACTTGTATCTGTCCACTATTCTACAGTGCCTCACAAAATGCTATAATAATGAATATATTGTATTTTTAAGGGGGCAGGATGAACATAATTGTAAGAAACATAAGGTATAGTACATTAGTAGCAATTAAAGGGTTCATGTCATGGGAAAACATGTTTTTTTCAAAACACATCAGTTAATAGTGCTACTCCAGCAGACTTCTGCACTTAAAGGGGTGGTTCACCTTTACGGTAACTTTTATTATGTTATAGAATGGCCATTTCTAAGCAACTTTTCAATTGGTTTTTATTATTTATTTGTTATAGTTTTATAGTTATTTGTCTTTTCATCTGATTCTTTGCAATTTTCAAATGGGCGTCGCCGTCCCCTTCTAAAAAAACAAATGCTCTGTAAGGCTACAAATGTAGTTATTGCTACTTTTTATTGCTGATCCTTCTATTCAGACACTCTACTATTCACATTCCAGTCTCTTATTCAAATCAATGCATGGTTGCTAGGGTAATTTGGGCCCTAGTTTCAAGACTGTTTAAAATGCAAATTGAAGAGCTGCTGAATAAAAAGCGAAATAACTCAAACTGTAAATAATAAAAAAATGAATGCAAATTATCTCAGAATGTCGCTCTCTACATCATACTAAAAGTTATCTCAAAGGTGAACAACCCCTTTAAATCCATTTCTCAAAAGAGCATACAGATGTTTTTATATTCAGTTTTGAAATCTGACATGGGTCTAGACATTTTGTAAATTTCCCAGCTGCCCCTGGTCATGTGACTTGTGCCAGCATTTTAGGAGGGAACTGCTTTCTGTCAGGCTGTTGTTTTTCTTTCTCAATGTAACTGAATGGAATGCAGTGGGACATGAGTGGGGGTGGGGGGTGATATCACTTCAGCTTGCAGTAAAGAGTGACTGAAGTTTATTAGAGCACAAGTCATATGACTTGGGGGCAGCTGGGAAAATGACTATGTCTAGCCCCATGTCAGATTTCAAAATGAAAAAAAATCTGTTTGTTCTTGGATTTCAGTGCAGAATTCTGCTGGAGCTGCACTATTAACTGATGCATTTTGAATGACAGTATACCTTTAATTTAGATGAGAAATGAGGTGGCAACCCTAGCTAGGGTTAAAATGTGAATTATCAAATTACTATAGCAATTATACTGGCACATCTAGGCTTAATATGCAGATTTTCTGTACAAATTCTACTGGCCCATCCGGCTAATTTACAAATTGTCCATTTTCTGTAGTAATTGTACTGACCCATCTGGGTGTTAAAATGCCATTTTATTTAGTGGTTGCACTGGCTCCTCTGTGGTTAATATGCTCATTATGCATTTTCTGTAGTAATTATACCAGCATATCTGGGGTATGTTTTGGTTAAATGGGCATGTTCAAAAAGTCCATGTGACCAAAAATGTTTTGTCCTGCATGTGGCAGATTTTTATGATTTATACTCCTTACTTAAACAGCTCCATAGCCTAAAAAAAAGGTTGTTATTGATGTTATTTTCTTTTAGTGTTCTTAACATTTCTGTGGGCCCCTATGACAGCGCACAGCGACCATCAGTCACTGCATTGAACACATAGGGTTGGTGTGGATTTCAGCCAGAAGATAAACACTGACCTATTTCCTGGACAAATTCCACCCCATGCTCAGTGAGATGTGAGTACAGTTCCTGTTAAAGTTCTAGGAATATGGAGAATAGCAAATAGGTGTATACTCCACTCACCCTAAATAGTTCCTAGACTAAACTAGGATAATATCTATTTAGACAGTCTCTAAGACACTTAACGGAACAGTAACATCAAAAAATTAGTGTTTAAAGTAAAGAAAATATCATGTAGTGTTGCCCTGCGCTGTTAAAACTGATCTCTTTGCTTCAGAAACACTACTATGTATGTATGCATGTATAACTTTATAACAAATAAAGTTATACAATATATATATATATATATATATATATATATATATATATAAAATCATACATGGGGGAGACAAGTCACAATAAATATTTACAGAATCATAGGACAAAGAGGTTAAGTGCTATGTGGTAAGAGATAGGAAGGAGGTCCCTGCCCCATAGAGCTTACAGTCTAAGTCAGGGATCCCCAACCTTTTGAACCTGTGAGCAACAGTAACATGAAAATGTTCTTGGGGTGCCAAATAAGTGCTGTGATTGGCCAATTGATAGTCCCTATGTGGATTCTCAACCTACATGGAGACTCTGTTTGGCAGTGCACCTGATTTTTATACAACCAAAACTTGCCTGGAATTGAAAAATAATCACCTGCTTTGAGGCCACTGGGAGCAACATCCAAGGGGTTGGAGAGCAACATGTTGCTCGCGAGCTACTGGTTGGGGATCACTGGTCTAAGTGAACTATAGTTCATATAAACAAGCTGCTTAGAAGCAATGGCGGAAATTGAAAAACAACTATATGGCACAGGATAAGTAATGGATAACAGATAACATTGTGTTCTACAGAGCTTATCTGCTATCTGCTTTGTAACGTGAGCCTTTTCTCCTTTGACTAGTTGCCCCCATGGCTACACAACAGCTTATTTATATAAACAATAGTAGCAAAACACTGAAGCAAACACTGCAGTTTGACCAGTGCAGGTAAACACTGCATTATATTTTTATTACATTAAAGGAACAGTTCAGGGTAAAAATAAAAACTGGGTAAATAGATAGACTGTGCAAAATAAAAAATGTTTCTAATATAGTTAGTTAGCCAAAAATGTAATGTATAAAAACTGGAGTGAGTGGAACACAACATCCTGCTTTTCAGCTCTCTAAATCTGAGTAAGTCAGCGACTTGAGGGGGGGCCACATGGGACATAACTGTTCAGTGAGTTTGTAATTGATCCTCAGCATTCAGCTCAGATTCAAAAGCAACAGTTATGACCCATGTGGCCCTCCCTCAAGTCATTGATTGGTTACTGCCTGGTAACCAGGGTAACCAGTCAGTGTAAACAAAAGAGAGCTGAAAAGCAAGAAGTAGTGTTCTGTTCTATTAGGTTAGACTTGCAGTCACTCCAGCTGCTATACATTACATTTTTGCCTAACTAACTATATTGAAAACATGTTTTATTTTGCACAGCCTATCTATTTACCCAGTTTTTACTTTTATACTGAACAATTCCTTTAAAACAATTTCATTTTTTGATGTTACTGGTCCTTTAACTCAAATTACACCCTAACAGATATTAAAGCTGTTCCCCATACTCACTTGCTTTACCCCTAAAGGGTAAGCCACATAGTTTTGGACAAATCACATAAGTTTTGGGGGAGACAAATCACAGAATAAATATTTACAGAATCATAGGACAAAGAGGTTAAGTGCTATGTGGTAAGAGACATAGTAGGAAGGAGGTCCCTGCCCCGTAGAGCTTAAAGTCTAAGTCCGGGATCCCCAACCTTTTGAACCTGTGAGCAACATTCAGAATTAAAAGGAGTTGGGGAGCAACAGTAACATGAAAATGTTCTTGGGGTGCCAAATAAGTGCTGTGATTGGCCAATTGATAGTCCCTATGTGGATTATCAACCTACATGGAGACTCTGTTTGGCAGTGCACCTGATTTTTATACAACCAAAACTTGCCTGGAATTGAAAAATAATCACCTGCTTTGAGGCTACTGGGAGCAACATCCAAGGGGTTGGAGAGCAACATGTTGTTTGCGAGCTACTGGTTGGGGATCACTGGTCTAAGTGAACTATAGTTCATATAAACAAGCTGCTTAGAACCAATGGCGGAAATTGAAAAACAGCTATATGGCACAGGATAAGTAATGGATAACAGATAACATTGTGTTCTACAGAGATTATCTGCTATCTGCTTTGTAACGTGAGCCTTTTCTCCTTTGACTAGTTGCCCCCATGGCTACACAACAGCTTATTTATATAAACAATAGTAGCAAAACACTGAAGCAAACACTGCAGTTTGACCAGTGCAGGTAAACACTGAATTATATTTTTATTACATTAAAACAATTTCATTTTTTGATGTTACTGGTCCTTTAACTCAAATTACACCCTAACAGATATTAAAGCTGTTCCCCCTACTCACTGGCTTTACTCCTTAAGGGTAAGCCACATAGTTTTGGACCCTCTACTTTACACAATGCATTTTATACATACAGAAAACATGTAGCTTACATTGTTTGTGCCAACACAATCTATAAAAAAAATACACGAAAGTTTTATGCGTAGTGCTTACTTTTTTCACAAGACTGATTGAGCAAGCTTTGATTGTTGTCTGCTAGTGCTCCATTACTCCTTTTAAATTCCCTTACAGTGCTGACTCTCTAAAGTCCCAAACTCCTCTTAAAACAAAAATGAGAAAAAAATAACACAGATCACAGGAGGAAGTGAGAATTAAATTGCATACACCCAAGGTTTAACCTACACCAGGTGTCCATTTTTTTGTGATTTTAATAAAATAGTTAAGACAAATACTGATTGCACATAAACTTCTGTGATTCGTTTATGGCCCATGAAATAATCAATAGTCAAATTATTTGCCTTCTTCTTCTGACTCTTTCCAGCTATCAAATGGGGGTCACTAATGCCGTAGTTGTCTTTCTGTTCAGGCCCTCTCCTATTCACAGGGTTGGATTGGGGAACCCAGGGCCCCCCCCCATACCATCACCCAGCCGCAAACCTCTAAGCATCAGATGCTTCCCCCCCGCTCGTGCATTCACGCACCCGCAAATCTACATTTTTCTTAGCTGCAGCACAACCACAGTGAGTGCAAGGTCGGTTCTGGGCCGAAAAAGAGCTGTGGCCCACCAGGTTTTTTCCCGGTGTCCTGCTGGCCCAGTACAACTCTTCCTATTCATATTCCAGTCTCTTATGCAAATTATTGCATGCAGAGTTGTCAACATTTGAATTGCAAGTTCTGGAAACTTTTTCTGGTCCGGAAGTGAGGTTGGTGGAAGCGACATCATGAAGAAACCTGCATGTGTCCTGCCAGACAGACATTGCCCAAAATAGATCTACCCATAAAGGCTATTACAGAACATCTCCTGAAGCCATATATTCCACACACACCAGAGTTTTACCTGCAAATTGTCCAGAATCGTGGCAAATTTTTGGAAATCAGGGAAATGCTTTAAATTTATGGGAGATTAGAGGACATAGTGCAAAATAGGGTGATTGAAAGTTCTGTGCATGGCTGCTAAGGTAATTTGCAGGGACAGGCCAAGGCATAGGCAGAGTAGGCATGTGCCTAGGGTACAGCAGTAGGGTTGCCGGGCATGTACCTGTTTGGTTGCCTATCCCATGTCTGGTCCCCTTACTCCCGTCTTCTTCTTGCGCTTCCGCCTAGGGTTGCCACCTGGCCAGTATTTTTGATGGTTGATCCGAATGTTATTAATAGGGAAAAAAAGATAAATATATATAGGAAGGACGGTATTTTTTTCAGGAAAAGGTGGAAACCCTAGGTGTGGCCCGGCTCTGGTAATTTGAATTATAGCAACCAAATTGCTGAAATTGCAAACTGGCGAGCTGCTGAATAAAAAGTTAAATAATTAATAAAAAATGTAAACCAGTTGAAAATCACTCTGTACTTCATACTAAACGTTAAAGGTGAGCAACCCCTTTAACTGGCTAAGGCAGCCAGGGCTCTTCCGGTCACTACTCCACGTAGCACTTCGCTCAGAGCTGCACAAGTTGGAAACCCCTGGTCTGTAGTAGTGCTGTTTGCGGCCGATAGGGGGCACAGGCTTGTAGAACACATACAGACTAGGGCTGTACAGGGAAAGCCTGTTAGAGCAGAGCGTCCAAATAGGGCTAGCTGGGCAAGTGACAAGGTCGGATCTGCTCCAACCCGCGGGGCCCTCCCTTTCGGTGTGACAGGCCCGTCGGACTAAGCCAAGATGCCGCTGCTATTCTTGGAGCGCTTCCCGTGGCCCAGCCTGCGCACTTACACGGGCCTGAGCGGCCTGCTGCTGGGCCTCAGCCTGATAAGCGCTTATCGGAACCTGAGCCGGGAGGCGGCAGAACGGAGAATGTTGGAAAGGGAGGAAGAGGGGGCACCGCTGCCCGTGGACTTCGCTGAGCTGTTCCAGTACCTGGTTTCTGACAGCCTTGGGGTGTGGGTGAGTGTGACAAGCTGCACACTAAATATAGGCAGCCAATGGGATGTCTGGCATCTCTAGCTGATTTTTTTTCTAAACACAATTCCCCCAAATCCATGGCATAACCACGCCCGTGGCTGCTTCAAAGTTGCAAGTATAGGGGAGAGCCATTGTGCAGGGCAGTGTTACGGCAGCTGTTTTGCTTCCGGTTTCTTTTTGAGGCGCAACATTTGGCCAAATAACATGGTCACACACAGACACAGCACAGGGACATTTTGTTGTATCAGCAATTCAACCTTTGCTCCAGGCAGTATGTAGGGCTAAGGACTCACCCCCAAAGTTTCCTGATCTTCCTAATGGTGTATTAGGTCACAGGTACAACATATAGCAGAAACTTACAAATATCCCATAATTCCTGTAGTGATTGTCAAATTCTACAGAAGTGTTCTACCTGAAGTACATTGGTTTAACTAATACTGCTGGCAATCAGCCTTTCTTTTCAGTTCCATAACTAAATTAATATTGCACCTTACAGATGTATGTAAACATTGACAGGCGTGGGATATGCTATCCAGAAATCTTTTATCCAGAAAGCTGATTTACAGAAAGGCCATCTCAAATAGCATTTCAATCAAATAATAATATATAAAGAAATAATATGTAGACTTGAGGTATGGATATCCAAATTGCGGAAAAATCACATTTTATTACATTTTATAAATTGGCTATGCCTTCGGTGCCCAAACTGAGAGGTGATCCTGTGGGGAGTCTAAATCCTCAAAAAATTAAGACTCAGTCCTGTAAGGCGCCTGCACCTATTTCACATGCGCCGCTAAGTCTCTAAAAATTGCCTTGTGATGCAATTTCGAGCAACTTACAAAAATACAGCATGTGAATAGGCGTCTGATTAGCCTGGCGACTAATCTCCCTGAATCTTCCCATGTGGCCTAGCCCTAATGAGTTGGTTTGCAGGTGATCCCGTAAGCCCTTTTCAGGAACTTTACCATCTGCTGCAAATCAGGTACTGCCTGACCAACTATGTGGCCATCTTCATCTACTACTAAATGAGGCCCAACATAGGTCCCCATAATAGGGCACTATCAGGCAGGTTTATATTACTAAGGCTTTTAAATTACAAACTATTTCTTTAAATGGAAATCATGCAGAATTGTTGAGGTGTCGACGCATAAATAGTCATATTTGCATTCATTTCTCCCCATTTAAATGCTTCCGGGCTTATTGTAATATGGTTGGGAAAGTGCTTGTGTGCAGTAGTTTTAATAGTTTTAATAAGATGTAGGGGGAGGTGAATTTCTGAGAGAGGCCATTCTTTTGGGATCAGAATTAAAATATGTGATCTGATTTTGGAGAATTAAATTTTGGTGTGATTCTCTACATTATAACTGAGGTTGTGGGGCCCACTTTCCAAACAGTTTGTTTACATAAGGGTTAAATTGATTGTGATTTATCTGAGGGTGGATTTGACAAAACAGTAAATTGGCTCCAGTATATGCACTGGATATACATAAACTGATGCTCTTTGATCTTGGAGGTAAACGTAGTAATTACAAAACCAGAAAATCCAAAGGAGACCTAAACTCTTACTAATAAAAACCCTTACCCTACATAGACCCCCTATCACTTTAATCAAGTGATAATGCCTCTTTATCCCTATAGGGTGCATCAATGGTTACAATATTGTATAGTATAGTTATATAGGTGCTAAACTGCAAAGTGCAGTTGCTAGTAGCAACCAGTCAACAATTAGATTTGTTGGTTGGCAAATGGGAACTGCAATGAAGCACCCATGTTTGTAAATTATCAGAAATCCTGTAATTTAGAACCAGGGGCCTTTCACCTTTGAATGAACTTTTAGATATTGGTTGTCTGTTTTTATTATTTACTTTTTTTGTTCAGGTATTTCAGCATCTGTCTGGTTGTTATGGTCTTATTTACCCTAGAAACCAGTGCTGCTCCAGTAAACTTCTGCATTGAAATCCATTTCTCAAAAGAGCAAACAGATTTTTTTATATTCAGTTTTGAAATCTGACATGGGGATAGCCATTTTGTCAATTTCCCAGCTGCCCCAGTCATGTGACTTGTGCCAGCACTTCAGGAGGGAACTGCTTTCTGGCAGGCTGTTGTTTTTCCTTCTCAATGTAACTGAATAGTACGCAGTGGGACATGGGTTTTAATATTGATTGCTGTTCTTAGATCTACCAGGGAGCTGTTATCTTGTGTTAGGGAGCTGTTATCTGGTTACCTTCTCATTGTTCTTTAGTTCGGCTGCTGGGTGGGGGAAAGGGAGGGGGTGATATCACTCCAACTTGTAGTACAGCAGTAAAGAGTGATTGAAGTTTATCAGAGCACAAGTCACATGACATGGGGCAGCTGGGAAATTGACAATATGTCTAGCCCCATGTCAGATTTCAAAATGAAATATAAAAAAATCTGTTTGCTCTTTTGAGAAATGGATTTCAATGCACTATTAACTGATGCATTTTGAAAAAAACATTTTTTCCCATGACAGGATCCCTTTAAATGAGATACTATAATATTCGCCTATTAAGGCGAAGGTCTAAGTAGGAAAATAAGCAATAAAAATTAATCAAACTGTAGCCCCAGAAAGCAAGGTTTTTGTCTGTTTGGGTCAGTGACCATGACTGATTACAAAGTTTCTAGGAATAGGACATTTACTAAATGTTAGCTTAAAGGTGTACCTTGCCTTCCCTCCAGTGTGTGTGCAAGTACGTATAGTTTGTATGTCTTTTTTTTTTTTTTTTTTTTTTTTTTGTGCAGTCTCTTTCCCTTTGAACATTGCTTACATGAACAGTTTGACAGGATCTACAATTTTCTTTTTCTCTTCCCAGGTGCTAGTCAACACAGTGTGTTGTCTTTTGATGCTGATTGCTAAACTAATTCAGTATGTGGTTTTTGGTCCCCTCCGTGTTGGAGAGAGACAGGTAAGAAGGACTGTCTACATTCCATTTGATGCTAATAACCAATGTTTACATCGTATATTTTGTAGAAGTAAGCTTCTACAGTTATAGCAGATTATGCAATAATGATAGTCCTCTTATCGCTTACTTCCTGTGCTCCTGCCCAGGCACAAAGACTTCAAATGAAAAACATTTGTATTTTTTCATTTTTATATCTTGTATATGCATACAAATTGCAGACACCTCGACTTTGCACTTACCTCTTGTCATCTTCCAGCACTTGAAGGACAAGTTTTGGAACTTCATCTTTTATAAATTTATCTTCATCTTTGGGGTACTGAATGTCCAGACAGTAGAGGAAGTGGTCCTTTGGTTTTTGTGGTTTGCTGGATTGCTTTTCCTTCATCTCATGGTACAGCTCTGTAAGGATCGATTTGAATACGTACGTACAGTGTGTGTGTGTATGTTTACAAATATGCACTTTAGAATCAGCGCAACATTTTTAGTAAACTGTTCCTCATTCTTTTACAGTTATCTTTCTCTCCAACTACTCCAATGAGTTGCCATGTTCGTGTCTTGGTTCTGCTCAACATTATGCTTTTGGCCTGTTGCGGTCTTGCTGTGCTGTGTGCAGTTGCTGGGTACACACATGGAATGCACACTTTGGCTTTTATGGCTGCTGAGGTAAGAAAATGACAACACATTATTTCCCATGTCTTCGTATGTTGTATGTATGTATGTATGTATATTTTTATTTGTATAGCGCTCCTTGAGGGCAAAGCACTGTACAGCAGCAATAAATTAGTAGTAACAAACAAGGGTTCTCTGCATTAATAAGTAAGAATAAGTGCATTATTAGAAATACAATTCACATAAATATAATTACGCAGTCAAGAAGACAAAAGGATGGAGGACCCTACCCCGTGGGGCTTACAGTCTAAATGGGAGGGTAATGTACGGACACAATTCAGAGGGGGTATTAAAGTGCTGTAATTTACAGTGGGTAAAACTGTCATATAAGTGCCAGTTCCCAGTTCAGGTGTTATCCAGGTGCTCCCAGAGGTAGTCTCTGAGTTTTGTTTTAAAAGGAGGATTCTCTTCTGAGAGATGTAGGGATGACATTCCAAATATAAGGATCTGCAAGAGAGAAGGGTTTAACACGGGAAACAGCAGTAGAAGTGGGGGGTACAACCAAACTGTTGCTCTGGGCGGAGATTTCGGCCAGGAAAATATAGAGAAACAAGATATGAGATGTAGTTATGTGCAAAGGAATGAAGGGCTTTAAAGCCTTTGAGGAGAAGTTTATACGTTACTAGACATTAAGCCCGTTAAATTAATGGGCGCTAGAACATATGTAGTCAAGCATTTATAAAAACAGAATTGTTCTAGGCGAATTTTCGCCTGCACTACACAAATTCACTAACGTGCGAATTTACGCTCTATTATAGTTATAATTCATCAGTGCAGTTGCCTATATAAACCAATCAATGGCTTGAAAATTAATGTAAAGGTCAAAATAGTTTTTATGGGGAACCACTCTGGTGCAATTTAGCATCTGTTAGTAAATTAGCCCCAGTGTATTTAAAGTGCATTTTTAAGGAACTATGCTCAAACCTCCCTGTTATATGATAAATAGTACAGGGAATACCTATGCTGACATGGTTTTCTGGTATATCTCTGTACAGACTATGAGCAAACTTAGGGACTGTTCCTGCTGAATTGTGCTTAGTACAGGGAATACCTATGTGACATAGTTTTATAGGATCTCTCTGTACAGACTATAAGCAAACTTAGGGACTGTTCCTGCTGAATTGTTCTTAGTACAGGGAATACCTATGTGACATAGTTTGTGTATGAATGTAAACTTATGTATAAATACCCCCAGAAATCACTGTAGGTGGCAAAGTGGAAATGCCATGAATAACAACCCACAAATGCAGAAGAATGGCACAACTGCAACTTGCGCTAGCAAGGAAATGGTTAAAATTCACAGTGTAATAAACATGATTTGTAGACTTACTGGGCCAGCATTCTTTCTGCACTAATAGTGTGTATGTGGGGTGGGGAGGGAGGATGAATCTGCAGCACCATAATACCCCTTAAGACCTCCCTCATTCCTCCATTGTGTGATTTACCCTCTTTACCTTTCATTAACCCATTATCATGGAGGGAATTTCCAGATATGCTGCAAAATTACTGTCAGACTGCCAGCAGACAGAAGCAGCAGGTGACCAGCCCATAGAGTTCTGACAATACAACAACTCCCAGTCCAGCTCTAACAACATTGTAGTTCTCAAGTGCTGCTGCTCATCATTCACTGCAGTGTAGGCCTGGTCAGCACACAGGTTAAGCCCTGCTGTAACTCCATCTGACAGGCTACAGGGAAGGCTTTCTCACCATCTGCAGCCCAGCTCGGATCAGTTTCAGCACGTTCTCTGCGAAGCTCTTAGTGCAGTAGCGTAAAGAAACCAGCTTGTGACCCTGCAATGCGGGGGCCCTTCAGGACTCTCGCCGCACACCCCAAACCCCCTCCCCCCCCTGCCACCGCCACCTTAGTAACACCACTGACTGTAATGCTCCTTCTCCCAGTCTCACTTCCCTTCCCCATACTCACTCAAACTTTGAAACAGAAAAAAAAGAAACCAAATACCACACTGGGGGTGGGGCCGGGCTTCAGATCTTTTCATCGGATAACTTGCTGCGGCAGAGGCGAACATTACTGAGGGAGAAAGAAAGCATGGCCCATTTCAGCAGTAAGTTGAGCGGCGCCTGAAGGGTTACATTGCCAGTCCGGGCCTGCGTGAGGGGGAGGGACTGCACATGCGCAGTAGCAAATTCCACGGACACAGGGACTCTGGACGCAGAAACACTTGAACTTTATTATATAGGATTCTTTGTTTTATAGGAAGCCATGATAATGACTTCAACAGAGGAGGGGCCTGTACCCTTTTGGATGAGAGGTGGATAATTATGGCAGCAGAGTTTAATACAGACTGTAGAGGGAAGAGATGGGAGTTAGGGAGGCCAGTTAGTAGAAGGTTACAGTAATCTAGTTGGGATAGGATGAGAGCATGCATGAGTGTCTTGGCTGTAGCAGGTGAAAGGAATGGACGGATTTTGGAAACATTACGTAAGAAAAAGTGACAGGTTTTGACAGTGGTGTTAATATGATCAGAGAAGGAGAGAGAGGAGTCAAAGATTACCCCCAGACAGCATGCTGATTTGACCGGGTCAATGAGCATGCCATCAATAGAGATAGTAAAACGGGGAGTAGGGCCAGGCTTAGGTGGAAAGATGATTAGTTCAGTTTTTGTTAGGTTTAGGCTGAGGTGGCACTGGTTCATCCAGTTGGAGATTGCTAGGAGGCAGAGATTTGAGCTTCTGCTTCAGCTGTTAATGAAGGGGTGGATAAATATATTTGGGTATCATCAGCATACAGATGATAATTAAAGCCAAAAGATCGAATGAGATTTCCCAGAAACAGAGTGTGTAGGGAGAACAACAACGGACCAAGCACAGAGCCTTGTGGCACCCCTAAATTAAGTGGAATTGGAGATGATGTTTTGTTAGCACAAGAGACAGTGAATGTTCGGTTAGAAAGGTATGAAGAAAGCCAAGATGCAGCCTGGTTACGGATGCCAATTGAATACAGAATCTGCATCAGGAGAATAAGGATGGAGAAGTGACCTTTGGCTTTGGCAACCTGAAATCATTTGTAACTCTGCACAAGGCAGTCTCAGTAGATTGACTAGACCGGAAATCAGATTGTAGAGGGTCCAACAGATCATGGGTGTGCAGGAAGTTTGTAATACTGGAGAACACAATATGTTCTAGAAGTTTAGAGGCAAGCGGTAGAAGGGAGACAGGACGGTAATTTGACAGACAGGACGGGTCAAGTGTGGCCATTTTAAGAATAGGCTTTACACAGGCCTGTTTGAAAGGAGAATGGAAGGTTCCAGAAGCTAGAGAAGAATTGAAGATGTGAGTAAGTGGTGGTGTAAGCTCTGCCACACAGTGTTTGAGTAGAGAAGAAGGCATAGGGTCAAGAGGGCAAGTTGTGAGTGGGGAGGACAAAAGAAGCTTGGAGACTTCAGACATTGTTACCGGAGGGAAGGAATTAAGACATGCAGAAGGCTGCATAGGAGCTGGTTTGCATTAGTAGAGGTAGGGATCTGATTGCAGATAGACTCTACTTTGTCTTTAAAGAAATCAGCAAAGTCTTTATGGGAGTGCGTCAGGTTGGTTGATACTGTTGATGAGGGACGGAGAAGAGTATTGAATAAGAAAAACAGGCGTTGTGGATTGGATTTGTGGTTGTTAATAAGGGTACTGTAGTACTTCTGCTTGGCCTTCGACAAGGCAGAATTGAGGCATGAGAGTAGAAATTTATAGTGAATAAAGTCTGCTTGCATACGGGATTTCTTCCACATATGTTCAGCCGATCTCGTACAGGAGCGTAAGAATCTGGTTTGTAAATCCAGCCAAGGTCTTGGGTTCTGAGCACATGCACGCTTAGCCTGTAAAGGGGCAAATGAGTCAATAGCCGAGGATAGAATGTGACTATACTCACTTACCAGGGTATCAGGATCAGACATCTCCTTATAGGAAGTGAGACTGGACCTGAAAGCCTGAGCTAAGGCTGTGAGGTCAGTGTCACGTGTATCCCAAACTAAGACAGAGGGGGAAGCAACAGGTGGACACAGAGAGTGAGAGATGGAAAATGTAATCAAATGGTGATCGGAAAGGGTTCCCTGTTAAAACCAGAGAGAGAGTTTTTTTAGTAAAGATTAGATCCAGAAAGTGGCCATCCTTATGAGTAGGGGTGTTTGTCCACTGCTGGAGCTCAAAGGAGGAGGTTAGGCTGAGAAAACGAGAGGGCCAGGGTTGTGAAGCATCATCGATGTGGAAGTTAAAATCCCCAAGGATGATAGCAGGACTGTCCGTGCAGAGGAAGAAAGAAAGCCAGGTGTCAAGGTCAGAAAGGAAGGCAGCAGAGGAGGATGCTGAAGGGTGTCTGTAAATAACAGCTACTCGTACATAGAGTGGGTGGAAAACCTGAAGGGCATGGACCTCAAAAGAGTTAAATGAGAAGCCTGGAGGAATAGAAATAGGTTTGAACCTACAGCGAGAGGAGAGGAGAATTTTAAATGAAACAACTCAGATGCAGTTGATCTACAGACTTTCAGCTTTAATACAGTGGGTTGAACAAAAAGATTGATTGCTTGTATGTGGAAAATTTTTTCATCAAATGAGTTCTTCATTCAGGTGAAACAAGCCACCCTAGCTTCAAAAACAGAAAAAAAACCATCAGAGAAATATTGCTACAATATTAGGAGTTTGGTACATCCTGAGAAAGAAAGCACTGGTGAACTCAGCAACGCAAAAAGTCCTGGATGTCCACAGAAGACAACAGTGGTGGATGATCTTAGAATAATTTCCATGGTGAAGAGAAACCCCTTCACAACAGCCAAACAAGTGAACATCACTTTCCAGGAGGTAGGCGTATCCATATCCAAGTCTACCATAAAGAGAAGATTGCATGAAAGTAAATACAGAGTATGCACTGCAAGGTGCAAGCCACTCATAAGCCTCAAGAATAGAAAGGCTAGATTGGAGTTTGTTAAAAAAAAATCCAAAAATGCCAGTACAGGTCTGGAAAAACATTCGGATGAAACCAAGATCAACCTCTTCCAGCATAATAGCAAGAAAAAAGTATGGAGAAGGTGTGGAACAGCTCATGTGTAAAACATTTGGGAAGTAGTGTTATGGCTTGTATGTGCATGGCTGCCAGTGGCAATGGGACACTAGTGTTTATCCATGAGGTGACACAGGACAGAAGCAGCTGAATGTGTTCAGAGACATAGTCAAACTGACTGGGAGTCCTTTCATAATACAGATGGACAATGATTTCACTTGTTGAAGACTAAACTTCAGACAGAAAGGCCCACAAACAAACAGCAACTGAAAGCCGATGCAGTAAAGACCTGGCAGAGCATTAAAAATGAAGAAACCCAGAATCTGGGGAAGTCCATGAGTTCAGGACTTCAGGCTGTCATTGTCGGAAAAGGGTTTTCAACCAAGTATTAGAAATTAACATTTTATTTTCCGTTTTTTTCTTTTGTCAAATTACTTTTGAGCCCCTGAAATGAAGTGATTGTGTTAAAAAAAGGCTTTAGTTCCTCAAATTTTTATGCAATTGTTTTGTTCAACCCACTGAATTACAGATGTAAGTCTGCAGTTCAACTGCATTTAAGTTTTGTTTAAAATTCATTGTGGTCATCTAACCAAAATTAGAAAAAATTATTTGTCCAAATATTTATGGACCTAACTGTACATAGCTAATGTTGTTACTTGAATAATTCAAAATTAAGATATCCATTTGTCTGCAATTTCAACTTTTAACCTGTTGTAATCTAAACCCTTGCTATTTGCCAGACTTCAGTTTGTCCTATGGATTACACATCCAAAACTCTCTCCTATTATTAATACAGGTATGGGATCCGTTGTCTGGAAACCCATTATCCAGAAAGATCGAAATTACAGAAAGGACATATCCAATAGACTCCATTATAATCAAATAATCCACACTTTTAAAAATGATTTATTTTTCCCTTTAATACTAAAACAGTACCTTGTACTTTATCAAAACCAAGCTGTAACTAATCCTCATTGGGGGCAAAACCCCTCCTTGAAATACAATTCCTTTTAGTCTTCAATAAATGTGGCACTGTGCTGAGTGATTGCTTTATTTTTCATTTGGATGATTCCTTATATAAGGTAAATCTACCTTCAGGTTTTTGTGTTTCTTTTTAAGTACTAGTTTATATAAGTGATCGTAAGTTACTTTTTTTCTGTTCATATCTTCTGTGATTTGGTTTTGTTTAAATACTACACAATCTTATTTTAACTTATACAGAAGAGCACATATTTACGTTTAAAAAACAGATACAGATTTCTGTAGCATACAATGGAACAAGAGTCTGCAGAAAAGATCTGGAAAAAATATTTTCTCTTTATGCTGTTGCTGGACCTTTAAGAGAATATTGATCTAAAAGTTGCTGATTATTCTTTCACATTAATTATTTATTTTTATTTTTGTAGTGCATGTTGGTGACAACAAGGACCACTCATGTTGTGTTACGGTAAGCCTTGAAACTCTGATTTTGTTTGGAATTATAATAATAACCCATGCTCATAATGCAACATCTGCTTTGTAAAACTGTAGCTTTTAATGTGATATAGGGAACTGTTAAATTGAAGTTTGTTTATTGCATTGTTGGTTCAGGATTGTTGCCTGGAATTGTATAAAATCAGGAGTGTTTTGATTGCTGATGTTCTCTGTCTTGGGGCAGTGTTAGTTAAAACAGATGTACTGAAGGGAGAAAAATGAACTTGCCATCTGGCACGCGGTACATGATAACATCCACTCGTTTGTTGATGTTGCCAAATGAGAGTATCTTAACCCAATATCTTAGTGGGCACTAAGGGCAGGGCCGAACGAATGGATTACAAACTAAGAGAAAGACCATGACGGGTCTTAGGACTGCATCAACTAGTTGGTGCTTCCATGGAACACAGAACAATAATCTGCTTATGGATCCGGGGCTGCTTGTATGAGAGCAAGGGTGGGTTTTGGAATATATTTCACAGAATTTCATCTCTCTGGAGTATTGGTTGTAACTTTTCTGAGATTTTCTTAAAGGGAAACTGTCATGGGAAAGCATGTTTTTTTTTTAAACATATCAGTTAATAGTGCTGCTCCAGTAGACGTCTGCACTGAAATCCATTTCTCAAAAGAGCAAACAGATTTTTTTATATTCATTTTTGAAATCTGACATGGGGCTAGCCATTTTGTCAATTTCCCTGCTGCCCCTGGTCATGTGACCTGTGCCAGCACTTTAGGAGGGAATGTAACTGAATAGTACACAGTGGGACATGGGGTTCTTAAATCTACCAGGCAGCTGTTACCTTGTGTTAGGGAGCTGTTATCTGGTTACCTTCTCATTGTTATTTTGTTAGGCTGCTGGGTGGGGGAAAGGGAGGGGGTGATATCACTCCAACTTGCAGTACAGCAGTAAAGAGTGATTGAAGTTTATCAGAGCACAATTCACATGACTTGGGGCAGCTGGGAAAATGACAATATGTCCAGCCCCATGTCAGATTTCAAAATTAAATATAAAAAAAATCTGTTTGCTCTTTTGAGAAATGGATTTCAATGCAGAATTATTCTGGAACAGCACTAATAACTGATGCATTTTGAAAAAAAATTTCCCATGACAGGATCCCTTTAAGGGCTCCCAGTTGAGGGTTGTAGGTAACCACTAGGGGTGCATGATTGTCCTATTGTCCCTTCTTGTATTTTAGATGGTGCACCCATTCCCATTCTGTTTGCTTTTTCATTTGTTTATCAGCAGTCGTGGGTCTGTATCCTTGTTTAAAAAAAAGTTTGCCGGAGATTGGTTAGGTTCTTGTCTACATCTCTGCAGCAGATATAGCTGTGTTATATAACCTGGCTATAAACTATGGAATGTATTGTGTGTTTTGGTGGAAGCTATTTAAGATAGGATGGTTGGTCAGTTGGTTTGCAATACATATAGTTTTAGATGGATTTTTTTCTAATGGGAATATTGGTGTCCAGGAAATTGGTCTGTATATAAGAATATCAAAGATACAGTTTTTTTGGTGGGTGGAATACACTGAATTCTGAAATCATCTCTGCAGTGAAGGCATAGCATTGGTTTTAACACTACAATACAACTGTTGAATGTAGCTCTTATTGTTAAAAGAGTAGTTAAGGGTCAGAATAAATTATATGATTTTGTTACTGGTACCATATCCATTCTGTATTTTTGCATGTAGTGTTGACATGCTGAGATACCCTCTGTGTGTGGGATATTGGTATATAAGGATTTCACATCTATAATGGCTAAAATTGTTCCTACTGGTACTGAGCCAACAGCAGACAGTTTGCTAAGGAGATCCGTTGTATCCTGAATGTAACTGGATGCGTTTTATACCAGAGATTTCAGGAGAGTTTTTTTACCCAACTCTTTTTAAAAGTATTCAAAGAGGACACATCTTGGAATGTAGATGACAGAGTTCTGTAAAGTGTGTGCTATGATTGAAAACATGAGAAAAAATGTTACTGGGTACCTTGAGTTTTTCTTAGTCTATAGAACAGAGGGAGTGAATAGGGATATGATGAACCAGCAGTTCTTAGATAGGCAGGGCCTTGATTTTTAGAGAATATTTATTTAGTTGAATGCATGAAGATTTTTCTGTTTATTTGTTCTTATATGGTAATTATTGTGTTTGTGTGCTAATGAACAGGTAAACTAAGGGGCATGCTGTCTCCACCGATTGTACTATCATCAGGATTATGGACTTGTAACTTTTATAATGTTTCATATTATGCTTTCTTGCAGCTATATAATTCACCTTTGGGATCTAAATCATGAAGGAACATGGGAGGGCAAAGGAGCCTATGTATATTACACAGATTTTGTGATGGAGCTCAGCCATCTGTCCTTAGACCTAATGCATCACATTCACATGCTGGTATGTAATGACATTTCTTTTCTCTCCTGTCCTTTCCCTTTGCTCCATTTTCCTCTTGTGCTGCATCTGCTTAATTTTCTGTTCTCTTTTTCACCCGAATAACCCTTTTCCACATTATGAAATGTGAAAATTTGAAATAATGTTCTGACTTTCTTCCGACCCTTACTAGCGCCTAAGACTTAATTGAGCACTGCAGATTTATCAAAATCTAATATAATTTCTTCCTGTTTTCTTAGCTGTTTGGTAATATCTGGCTGTCCATGGCAAGTCTTGTCATCTTTATGCAACTGCGCCACCTATTTCATGAGTTTCAGCGCCGTATAAGACGTCACAAAAACTACTTAAGAGTTGTTGGCAACATGGAAGCTCAGTAAGTGATGATCGCTGAATGTCCTTCAATTAAGATGATAGCAGCTATGTTAAATGTTGCATGTGTGTCTTGGCATTTTATAGAATTGTGCAGAGTAAACCGAATGAGGTTAACAAATGGTGTATGAAGTATTTTCACTTGGGAACACTGGGGCTTTTGTACCTTATGCATGTAATATCATGGATCGCACAAGAGTGAATGTAAAGTAAAACATTTTGTGCAGTTAAGCTGCACTATTGTAAACTGCTTTCTATTTAGAACAAAACAACTAGAGAATAACCCTTAATTGCAAGCTATTTAATATATACATTTCTGCCAATAAACATGAGCATGCCGGGAAAGTAGTTTTTAAGTTACTGAAATAAATATTTAAAATGTGAACTAATTGTCACTTTTTACTTAATATACTTGAATGTCTAATGTAAGAGAAGTGCATGCGGGAAAAAATGGTGCTAAATTTTTTTTGTCTTGAAGTTTTGCTGTAGCAACGCCAGAGGAACTTGAAGCGAATAGTGACGATTGTGCTATATGTTGGGATTCAATGCAGTCTGCTAGGAAGCTTCCATGTGGTCATCTCTTCCACAAGTAGGTAACTGTGGCTGATATCTGCCACAGTTTTTTATATATATATATATATATATATATATATATATTTACGTCTGTCTATTCACCACTGTCTTGTGTGTCTGTGAAATTCTTGCTCAACCTTCCCCCCCCCCCCTCCTACTCCTGGGGGTTAAAATAGATGTTTATATGAGATTATTTTGGTCCATATGCTAGCAGTAAAATTAACTTAAGGATATGATTTGTGAGGCAGAAGCTTAAAACTCTATATACTACATTCTATTTGTCATAGCTCATGCCTCCGATCCTGGCTGGAGCAGGACACATCATGTCCGACTTGCAGGATGTCACTGAACATGTCTGATGGCACCAGAACCCGTACAGAACAGCAGAGGGATAATATAGACCAGAATGTGATACCACTGGCAGTAACTGAAGGACGACCACGTCTCAACCATCATAATCACTTTTTCCATTTTGATGGTAGGACGTGGCCTGATTTTAAGATAGAGTGGATTTGGTGTGAGTTGATGGAATTTAGGCCTATGTCTTTTTTTTTTTTCTCTAGGTTCTCGATTTGCTAGTTGGCTGCCTAGCTTCTCAGTGGAAGTCATGCATACAACACACCTCCTTGGTCTATCACAAGCAAGCAACTCTCAGCTGAATGCTATGGTAAGCAACTGGCAATGAGGAGCTACTGTAGGGTTACCAGCTAATAAAGCAAGACCACATTTTAGTGTGGTTGAAGTTTTTGACTAGAAGGAACATAATCTCATTGTATATATATGACGTTTTGTTACATTCGTATAAGCATAACATTTCTGCTTTTTTTCTTGTGTTCATCTCTTTCAACAAATATTGTTATAGGTTTTTGTGTGTTCTTATGCACTGAATGTCTGTCTTTCATCTATTTTTGTACAGGCCCGGCAAGTTCAAGATATGTTCCCACAAGTTCCGTATCATTTGGTTTTGCAAGATCTGCAGCTCACACGTTCTGTTGAAATTACCACTGATAACATATTGGAAGGACTTATTCAGGTTCCTTTTCCCACACAGGTTAGGTGACGGTTGTTGCTGTCTTCAAAATCACATTGCAATTGATTACTTTTCATTAAAATGACTATACTATGTGTAATATAGACCTTCAGTAGACCAATTCCACATTTTAAAATAGTTTATATCTTCTGCAGCGCCAAGAGGATGTCACATCTGCAGCAGAAATGTCTCAAGAAGTCAATGCACAAGAAGAAAGCAGTACTACCTCACAGGTAAGACTGACTACTTAAAACATTTAGCGTAAAACTCCTGGTTAAATATTTTGAAAATGGAGATGCTACATCTCCATGGGACTGCCATGCCACCCAATTGCCCACTAAAAAAAGGTAATGCACTGGTTGCTATCAGGTTTTTAAGCCTTTATCGTGGGAATGTAATTAAAGTCGCTAAGACAAAAACATTGGGCACCAATAAGAGTAAAAATCTCGCAATGCAATATTGTTTTTTAAACGGTTATTGCATTGTGAATCGTTATTGCGCAGTGTGAATTGTAATTGTGCACTCTTAAGAAGTGCTTGAAGGTGCCGTAATCTTTTGGAGCAAACATTGCAACTTTTTCAGTAGCAAGTTTTATTACATTGACAGCGCATAAGCGAAAAGTATAAAATTTGCAAACAGCCTTCCGCTGGCGGAAGTGGTTGCTAAACAGTTTCCCGGGTTCGCAAAAGGTATATTGCATTCGCGCAAAGCAGAATTTGTTCACTTAAAGGCTTAACTTTTCACATTGCGAATAGTTTTTTGCGTTACTGACTTAGGGGAAATGCCTTATTAAAATATTGTTAAGGTATTGGTTGTATACTGAACAGTTCAAGGTACTTTTTGTTGAGATGTGGTTAAGTTATCAGCTCAACCATTTCATGC
Source organism: Xenopus borealis (assembly GCA_024363595.1). Classification (NCBI taxonomy): domain Eukaryota; kingdom Metazoa; phylum Chordata; class Amphibia; order Anura; family Pipidae; genus Xenopus; species Xenopus borealis. The sequence goes on from CM044438.1 coordinate 27,797,249, forward strand.
ATGGATGGCACTGTCCAAAATAAAAAAGTCTTTATTATGCTCTTGGGCACTGAGCAATGTTTCAAGCTTTACTCAGCTCTTTTTCCAACTATGAGGTCAACATAGAACAAAGACTGCTAGTTTTGTTAAAATGTCTTTCATTTTACTATATGCTTTTTCTTCATCAATGCCTCCCTCCTAATCTACATTTTGCACAGACTGAGCGTGTAAATTTGGATTTGAGCCCAGCTCCTGAGGAATTTGAGGATTTCAATGGAATTGAGGCACAACTGAGAGATGCAGAAGACTTTGAGGCCAGAGGGAGTAGATTCTCCAAATCTGCAGAAGAGAGGCAGAGAATGCTTGTCCAAAGGAAAGAGGATATGGTGCAGCTTGCACGGAGGTAGGAGGCATGAGATGAGTATTAAGGGAGCTTCAATTAGTAAAATATGAGAGAAAGCAGTTAAGAATTGGAGGGGACTGGTTCAAGACAGTATGAACATGTGGTTATTTTTTATGCTATAGTTTGAATAACTACAATGTAGAGGTTAATTCTTTAATGTTCTGGATATTGCTCCACTTTGCATATAATCTGTAAAAGTACATCTGCCCTTTTATTGGTCATTGACAGAGGCTTTTGGAAAATACCAGCTTCCAGAGTTTATATTAAACTGATTTCAGTAAGGTGGCTTGACACAGCAGATGCTAAAAATCTTTTTTGGAGAAGATTACACATCTTCACTCTTTTTTTACAGTTTAAAAAAATGTTTCCACACAAAAAGTCAGACCTTAACTATTCAAAGAAACTCTGACATTATGTAATATTTCCTGCTCTGATGTAAATAGTCCCATTTTGCCCATCCTGTTTATATAACTTTGATCATTGAGGATGGTATAGATGCTACTCCTCTTGCCTAGTTGTTGATGCTGTGTGACATGCCTAATGCTTTGAGTGAGTTGCAAAAGAAACATTTGTATCTTGAAGGATATACAATGTCTATTGTAACAGAGCCATTGCTTTGAGACAGATAAGACTTAGAGGTGTGTTTGTATGGTTGAGATGTGAATATAATGCAGGATATTTGAAGATGTGCATTAAGTAGGAGTCGGGTCTAAGCATGTGAGCAGATTTTACAGTTCAGGTCAATAACTGGGCAATTTAATACTAGCTAGAAGATTCACACTATCTGGGCTGAATATAGTCTTGAACACACTGTACAAAAGAGAGTTTTATAATTTAGAAGATTAAATAATGCTTGTTTTCTTCTTTTAGTCAATTCTTAAACAGAACTTCAGAAGACAATTCTGACTGTTCATCAGAGATGAGTTCCACAGACAGTTCTTCTTCAGATTCAACAACCATACGTAGACGTATGTTGGCTGCAGCGGCAGAACGTAGAATTCAGATGCAACAGTCCCCACAGTAATCCCAGGGTGTATGGACACAACCTAACCTTGAGCCTTGTACAATGGATGCACACATTGACACTTTCTTACTTTGCTCCTTGTTCATGAGCTGTACCAGCTCACAGAGAGATTTAATCTTTTATAATCTTATTTTTTTGCAGCAAGTTTAAGATAAGGAAAGCCATTTCTTCTGTTCTGATGTCAAGTGATTCCTGCACACCGATCATTCTAACAATTCTCTGATTGGCACCCAAATAAGGAGGAATCGTCAGTATTTTAGGAAGTGTTGGTGCTAGAATTTTCAAGTAACACAAATTGCTGGTGTCATAAAACAAGATTGCATGAATACTGTGTTGCTTTATGAAGGAAGCTTAAGAAGGTTTGGTGATCATACTCATTTGTTATGCCAAAAAGAAATATTAAACTGGCCTGTAAGATATTACACCCTGCTTTAGCTTAATAGTTAAGTTCTGTATGCCATCTGCCTGCGCAAGTATCACAGTTTTTTTTTTAATTATCAAAAAGCTTGAGCAATAGGAGGAGCTTAATATTATGTAATCTCCTCTGAATAACAGGCAGTAGAATTTAGAGCAGAAGTGCTCCTGTCCTACTGGGCATAATGGCTGTCAAGCGTAAGTAGAAACTGGTAACCCTGTGTATGAGAAGAATAATTGAGGAATTAACTGACTTAAACACACTACATTTTCTGGTGGTTATCATGCAAAAAGTGCATATTTTTCATATGATATATTACAGGTTAACAGGTTCATTTCAAAATATCAGTTTGCATCGTGGACGTTATAAAACCTAACAAAAGTGCTTAAGCATGCAGGTTTGAAAGAAAAATTTAATGGATCTAAGATCAGTAAATTTAAGGCTTTTCATATAGAATATTTTATAAAAGCCAAATAGTGACTTTGGTTCAAGAAGCAATGAGTGAGCTGGAAACTTCAAATCATCCAGATTTTATGCATACTGTCAGGTCTATTCAGAATTCTGGTCACTGTACCTCACCTCTTTCTGCTAAGTTGTGGTTCATACAGAAAAACATTTTATTGTAATTTCTATTTACATGCTATTAGGGAGTTGCAAACCTTATAATAATAAACATAATTAAGGGTGTGCAGTATCTCCCACATTAAAATGTGAATGTTCATTTCCTCTCCTGCCTGCCTGTTGTGCACACACACAACATTTGGGAAAAAAAGGTACAAGTTACATGTGTGGCTTCATAGACCAATTGTTTTCTGCAGTGTTACAAAAACAAGTGAAAGTACTTCTGCTTTGTTCAATGAATTGCACCTTATTCAAAGAGGCACATCAGTATATTTTTACCCAATATGTAACTTTGTTTAAGAGGTCTTTAAAGTGTCATTCAGAAATCTTTTTTAATGCTACTGTCAGCACGGAATAATTTTGACTTGTGATTTGGGCTACTGCTGTTGTTTTTTATTTAAAATAAAATTTGGATCAGTGTTAATGTATGCTTTCTATAGTGGCTTTACTGCTATAATAATTTACAATAAAATTTTTAAATAAGGGGGGACTTCACATTCAATGACATGAGCCGTATACAGAAATGTTGCTTTACATTTCAGATTGAAACAAGTTGGTACCAATATTTCATTTTATTGGAAGGGCAGGGCAAATAGACTTTCACCCACACTTGGTAGCTTGAATGGCTTTTTCCATTAGTTTCAATTATGATTCATTTGAAATAAGTCTAGAAAATAAAACCATTCTTTAATAAACACAAAATTGTTTTCTCCAGCACTTGGTAGTGTATACAAGCCAAGATAAAGATTTGGGCAAAATTATAAAATTGGCAAAGGTCAGAGTCTAATAACTTCAAAAGTCATAAATTCAGAGTAAGGCAGTTGTGATGGATATTAGGAATATAAGGAATGTTATTTGCAAAAAGAATCAGTCATGGCTATGGAACGGGGAATGCTAATATACATGAGTATATGCACATCGATAAATTGAAAGTATAAAAAGTATATACATTAAAAACATTTACACGCCTGAATTTTACATTTTGACAGAATGACAGCCATTTTCCAAGCCCACAAAAGCACTTTCTTTCTTTCAAGGAGTTTAATATTTCCTGTTTTTTTAATACAGTCCTCTGGAAAACAAAATGGGTTTTCTAATGTGCTGTACATACAGAATAAAGAATCTCCTTTGCATTCTGATTAAAAAGCTGAAGGCTAGTATGAGTTGAGTGAACACTTTTAGAATTACAGTACTTTGACTGATATGATGTATCTTATGTGTGGAAATGTATCTGCTAAGGAGAACTCTAAAGCAAATGTTGGAGGGCATGAGAAAAACTGAATATATTTAAAAAAATAAAGCTATCTAATGTATCAGCCAGTACAACTGGATACAGGGAGAGAATTCTACATTTTCACAGGTTTCACTTTTAAAAAAATCCTTCCGAATATTTAGGGTAAACCTCCTTTCATCCAATCAGAATGGGTGACTTAGTGCCAGCTGGAAAGACCTACTGGTGAATAAAAAATCATCCTGATGAAGGGAGGATTGTTCCCCCCGAAACGTTGAATCTTTGGTGAAATAAAAGGGGAATCCCCCCAACTGCAAGAGCATGTGTGTGCGGATCCGATTTCTTCAATACTGTTGTTGCTAAGGGACCTTGCCGGGTCTACGGGAGTCCAGCACCACGTCAAGCAGTAAATTGCGGGAGTGCGGTGGCAAAAATAATTGTATCTACTGGTGAATAAAGCATTAGAGAGATTATTATATGATCCCCTTATATATTTATACATAGTTATAATATGACCCCCTTAAGTGCCTCTCTTCCATTCTTCCATCATGAACAACCCCAACTTGGCCAGTTTTTCCTCATAGTGAAGATTTTCTATAGCTTATACATTCTTTGATGCCCTTCTCTGCACCTTCTAATATATAATTAGAATGAATATATTAATAAAGAAAATTAACCAGTTAAACTGTTAACAGTAAGTAGGAGCCTCCTCCACAAATCCCCCCATCCCTCCCCCCCCCTTACTTTGCAAAATAACTAGCACAAACACCAATTCGATGCCATAACTTTGTTAGGGAGTGAAACCTGTGCTGCCTTTGGACTAAAGGAAAATAAAATTACTTCAGGTAAGTAACTACATCTCTTTATGTCCTCAGGCAGCACGTGAGACATCTTTAGCTAGAGAGCACAGTAAGGGAGGGAGAAGAGTAGTCTACTGGAAGACTGCCTCAAGGCTGACACATCCAAGAGATAATGCTTTGTAAAAGTATGTGTTCTACACCATGTGGCGGCTCTCCATATTTCATTTGGTGGTACTGCTGCTTTTTCAGCCCATGAAGTAGAAACAGCTCTTGTGGAGTGAGCTTTAATACCCAAAGGAGGCTCCAGTTCTTCTAGTTTTGGAGCATTCAAATATGGTTTCTCTGACCCACCTGGATATAGAAGGCATTAAAGTTTTTATCTCCTCTCTTTTTTTCCCAAAAGAGTATGAAAAGATGTTCAGATTTTCTGAAATCTTTGGTGCAGGCAATATATTTACAAAATGCATATGCGGACATCTAAAATATGAAGCCTTTCTTCTTCCTCACTCCTGGGATCAGAAAAGAAAGACGGTAGAATAACTTCTGAATTACAATTAAAGTGGGTATTAATTTTTGGTCTGAAAAACAGTAATAACCTCAGAACCACTCTGTCTAGGAAAAAAAGTAATGTATGGAGTATCTACCTTAGACTTTGAAGTTGTCCCACCCCGCTGAGGTGATAGCCGTGAACAAAACTGTCTTCCAAGTCAGGAGTCAGGACTTTTAACTGGAACATCAACTAGAGGCTCAAAAGGATGACTTGTAAGTATGTAAAGAACCAAATTAAGATCCCAGGAAGGAGCAAATTACCTTTTTGTAGGCTTCAGGTTTGAAATGGCCTTAACAAATCTCACTATAGGATTTGAATACAGTCTAATGCCAGCAAAATATGCTGAAATCTGTATTTTTAGAGGAACTGAAAAATAACTGGCACACTAAACTCCTTTGGATCTTTGGAGTGTATGATACACAACTTTTTAAAAGCTTTCCAAAGTTTGGAATAAGCATATGTGGAAATTTTCCTGAAGCACCTTAAGGTCTTTAGAACTTCTGGGGAAAACCCCTCATTCTCCAATATCATGCTATCAATCTCCAAGCTGTTTATTTCAGTTTGGGCAATTCCTGAAAACCACACTTTCATTGATCAGAAGGGCAGAAGCATGCTCCTATTTTATCTTCTGAATGACCCTTGGAATCATAGGGTTTGGCGGATAAATGTAAGCTAGATTGAATGACTGTTATCAATATTGCATCCAAGAAGGTGGGTCTGCCCATGCACTTCTATGAACAGAACTTCAGAAGCTTGGTGTTCAACCTGGTGGCCAGCAGCTCTATCTGAGGAAAGCCCCAGCGATCCACTATCTGAAGGAACAATTCACCATACAGAGACAATTTACACTGACTGAATCTGTGTCTGCTCAGTTGATCTCCCAAGATGTTGTCTTTGCCCCTGATGTGTATTGCTGTGAGACTCCCTAAATTCATCTCTGCCCAAGCAAGAACCTTGGAATAAAGAAGTGTAAGACAAGGAGATCTGGTTTCCCCCTTGATGATTTAAATAAGATGCTGTAGTCGAAGATACCGGTTGTCTGATTATACAGGGTTTGCGTTTTTCAGATTTTACAGCTATCCGAGAGATGTAGGAGTTCTGATAGCTAGGTCTTTGTGTTCCAACATCTACCGCATGGAGGAAGCCTTTAGCAAACAGTCATCAAGATAAGGCACTATAAATACCCCTCTTTGCATTAATACAGCTATTGCAGTGAATACCCTTGGAGCGGTAGAAATTACAAAAGGTAATCCCCTGAACTGAAGATGAACCACTGAGTCCTCCATGGCAACTGCAACTCTTAAAAACTGATGACTTGCAGGATGGATAGTGATATGAATATAATCGTTTGACAGATCCAGAGTAAACATATGATTGGTTGTTGCAGATCTTATTGTCTCCATGTGAAAATTTGTTTTACTGATTCAGGTATATGAGATCTATGATCATCCTGAACCTACCCCCCAGCTTTGGGAACAAGAAATTGAATATAGGTCTGAAGCCAAAAACATTTTTTTACTGCAATGAGGCAATACCTGAGAATTGGTTGCTTCAGAAGGTATATGTGATAGCCCTCTCTTATTATCTGTAAGACCTAGCATCTGTGGTGACTGCTGCCCAATGATGATGGGTATTCCACCCACAGCGCCTAGAAGACTGGTGTCAGAAATCTTGTTTTTTGACTGTTTAATACTTTTGCTTAGGGTCTAGATCTTTTAAATAGGGTCTAGAGATCATCAAGCATGTCTGTCAAGCTCTCTGACTCTGTACTCGAGTCTTTATCTGTATCAGTTGTTTGTAGGAAGACTTCTTGGTAGACTTATTTTTGTCATGTGAAAGCATCTTAGCCTTCCCAAGAGCCATATATTCAATGATTTTCTCTAGTCGTGAGCTAAAGAGTTTTCCAGGCTCACCCGGAAGACTACAGAGGGAGTTTAAAGAGCTTGTCGACCAAATGAAGACAAGGTCAAACCGCTACTTGAGAGCTTAAGAACTTCCAAGGAAGCATCACAAAGGAAGTCTGAGGCAAGCCTGATGGTAGAGTGTACCACAGGAGTATCCCACTTTCAATATCCTCTTCAAGGTTAGACAACCAACTCTTAAGTGCTCTAGATACTGAAACTGAAGCAAGCGTGGGTTTTACTATAGCAGTCAAATAGAGTGCACACTCTCACACACTCTCTATAGGAAAAAGATTGGAATATTCCTTCTCCTAATTATCAGACCTAGAAGAGGACAACTCGGACTCCAATACCACCACACTCTCATTCTGATCTTGGAGAAGGCTCCCCCTACTGTGTAGAATGAACAGCTTGTAAGATGTCTTCAAAAGTCTGTGACAAAACCCCTTTAAACCAGCTTATAAAGGCTTCAGTTTGTAAAGCTTTAGCACCTTAAGCAAGAACTATAAGACATCTAAAAAATATACTGGACAGTGGCCTAGGAGGAAAGAGTACACTGTACATTTAGCCTCACAGGCGTAGGCAACCTGGCAGCAGAGATCAGAACCTGTTACCAATATATAGTAACAGGGTCATACTAGGCTGGCGGGACACCGCCCTCCAGCCCAGATATGCTTCCAGATCCCACATCCATGTCTCTTTGAGCCGGGACCTCCTCTCTTCATGGGGCCCTGGGCCCCATGAAGAAAGGAGGTCCTTTATATAAGCCAGCCCCCATAAAAAAAAAGTAATAAATATATGTACTACCTCACTGGTTCCCTCTAAACCAAGGAAGAACATTCAGCTGCAACTGCTCACAGACTGCAGAATCAGCACATCATCCAGTATTAGGGTAGAACTACACAAGCGTTTTGAAAATGATTCAGCTGGATCCAACGCACTTTGCCAAGATGCAAGCTTTAAGTCGGATACGATGTAAAACAATGTAAGTAATAGCAATATCAGATGGTGCTGAGCATTCATGACATGCTGCAAGTTGCATCTGCATCCGACAGTCGTGTCGATGAACGCTGCAACACCATCTGACATTGCTATCATTTACCTTGCTTTCCATTGCATCTGACTTGATGTCTGCGTTTTGGCACCCCACCTCGGATCCAGCAGAGTCGCGTTCAAAACGCTCATGTAGTTCTACCATAACGGCTGAAGAATATGTAGGGGAACAGAGGCTCTATTAATTGGAAAATACTCAGCCAGCAAGCCCAGCATCAGAAAGTGGATCAGTATATGCATCCAGGCTCCTGCCAGTGACGTTACAACAGCGCACTCCACAAGAGAGGCACTTGTAGCTGCTAAAGATGCCAGAGGGAACATATTCCCTGAGTCACCCACTCTGAAGTGATGCTCATATGACCTTCAAACATCTAGAGATCTGGTTCTTCACTCACATTAGTGCCATCCGAACTCTTCCAAACAGCAGGACAGGAAAAAAAAAATGCAAAGTAAGGGGGGGGGGGGAGGATTTTTACAGGAGTGTCAGACTTGTTAACTGTTTATCTGCTTAATTATCTTCCTGTCCACACTATTTACTCAGTTTTGTATTTTTACACTGAACAATTACTTTAAAAGCCTTCCCCGACAAAAAAGCAGCTAACTGAGCACCGGAGGGAGTGTATAAAATATCAATTTTAAATGTTCCATATTAAAAATATTTACACAAACATCAGGACCATGCGCTTTACACGTTTCGTGGCCTCTCACCACTTCTTCTGAAGCAAAACACCTGATTCCATTACCTTGTTTAAATACCCATTAATACCACCCCTAAAACATTAACCATTGCACAACTTCCCATCTTTGGGTCCTTAGTTAAGTGCTAACAGATATGCAAAATAGTTAAATAACATCTGATACAATGCATGGGTTAATACAAATCATATTTGATATATTTACAAATATGCAAAATAGTAACAAATGTAATAGCAACAATTTATATAAATGTGAGTCAACAAGAAAAAAGTAGCGGAAACTACAAGGGGAATAGATCAATAGGCAGATATGACGAGGAAATAACTACCCATAATAATTCCTCTATAAGGTTACTAATCCCCACCTATATTGTATCCTGGAGAAACTGGTTTATTAGTAGTAACAGGAAAGTTCCCAATCTTTGTTTAAGCCTCCTTCACAGTCTAAGGTTTTTAAACATTAAATCCGAAAAGCCTCTTTCCTTAATAATCTGGTGTTAAGATCACCTTTTCTAATGAAGGAGGCAGGCTTATCAATAATTTGGAAATAGACACACTTTCTACCACCATGTTTCTTTATCAGATGTTTGGCTATTGCTGATTTAGTGTCTTCTCTAAAGAGCCTTACGTATGGTTTTCCCTACATATTGATCTCAATCTGATTTAATCTCAATCAACTCGGGATGCGATTGCATTTTAAATAATTCTCAATGAAACAAACATCCCATCACAATCGTACCTCTTTTTTCAAGGAGCGTTGTAAACTTCGAAGTAGGAGTTGGGGATCTGCATCCTCAGGGTCCTCTGGCAAAGGCTTATTAGTCCAGGGTGTCTGCAAACACCCACGCTGCTTGCTGTGTGCATTGTTGTTCCGCCATAGCAATCAAAGCAGTCAAACTTCTGTTCACACTGTGATTCAAAAATAGTTAAATAATTGCAGCATATAGGGAATATCAGTCTGAAGTTAGTGGAGAGTGTGCTTCACTGTACACTCAGGCCCGAATTTGTGGAGAGGCCACCTAGGCCTGGGCCTAGGGCGGCAGGATTTTCGGGGGCGGCATGCATCCCAGCCACACCCACATTGGTTAAGAAATCAAATTTCCCATGTGCCAATTCCCATTGCTCTGTCCTGATGAAGATTTGAGCAAATAAAAGGGAGGGGACAAGGGTGATCAACGACAGCAGGCCTAGGGGTGCCCGCTAGGTAAATCCGGCCCTGTGTACACTGTAGGCCCATTTTGTAGAATCAAAAGAAACTGCACAGAGGAAACATTATGAAAATGCATGAGATAATGTGGCCTACAAATTACACATAAAGAGGATATCAGTCAGGATAGTAAAATGGGTTAATAAAGGAAAGGGTATAGAATAGAACAGGAGATGCAAGACTTATTACAAAGTTAGTATTGAACATAAGGAAACTGAAGCACATTTCAGTAAACATTGGCATGTCTTAAAAATGGATGTTGATCTAGAGACTGTTATAGGGTCCAAACCTAAACTAGCATATGAGAGCACTAAGAAACTCAGATAGAATCTTGTATCCAGTTTTATTGTGAGATAATAAATGCTAGTTGGTTTAAGGGTCCTTTTGTTTTTTATATTGTAACAACTGTGTTGTCTGTAAGACCACAAAGCATAGGAAAAAACAACTTCTTTCCCATCCCAACAGCCAAGAAAAGAATACTCGGTTAAACAGCATATAAATTGCAACATGAAGAACGTTGTGTACCAGCTAGGTTGTCCTTTCGGTAAGCAATATACGTATATAGGGAGGACCACTAGGAAACTAAAAAAACACCAGTTGAAACACATAGGCACGTCAAAAAGGGGTTTTGTAAGCACAGTGCCTCTGAGCATTTTGCTGCAGCATAGGGACCCTGGCTTGTTCACATCCAGTGATCCTCAAACTTGGCCCTCCAGCTGTTAAGGAACTACAAGTCCCACAATGCAATGAAGGAGTCTGACAGCCACAGTCAGGCAAATGCATTGTGGGACTTGTAGTTCCTTAACAGCTGGAGGGCCAAGTTTGAGGATCATCAGCCATAAGTAAAAGCAATTGCGTGACAATACCTGCATTATCTCATAGAAAGGAATGAGGTGGATTTTTGAATGGAAAACACTTTCAACCAAGAGGACTTAAAGCACACCAATCATAGCCAAAATCAAACACATATTAACAACGTGACCAGTACAACCTAAACATGTTTAATCAAACATGTACAGTTTTTTGAAAAAAACAGCAGTTTTTAAAAAATCCCATACTTTGTCACTGACTACAACATGCAAAATGAGCCTAGCTTTAGTAAACTCTAGAAGTATCAAGAGAAGTGCACACAGCAAATTCCACAAGGTGGCAGCACTAACACAGAAGTTTGGCATATTTCATAATAGCTTAGAAGGTTTATTAGGCAAGCAAGGAATTTCAACTGAGCATGTGCGAGATTTCAGAGCTACAGTTGGCTGTGAAGATATAGATAGGAGGAGTCAGTGAAATCCAAGATGCCTGCCTCAGCTAGAACTGCAGTGGAGATAGGGGAGATTTTGCAGAAGGTATAGTGAGCTGATGATTTACATTATACAAACAATTCTAACTGTTTTAAAAATCGGATTTCTTGAACTTTCACATATTGTATTTACTTAGTAAATCATTTTAGGTATGATTGGTGCCCTTTAATAAAGATGTTGAACTGAAATTTTTTAAACTGTAGCCCTGTTTTTTGCCTTTCGTTTTAATGCAATTGTAATTATTTTTGTAGTGTTCTGATCATTGCCAATGCTTTTACCTTCTGATTCCCATTTTGTGCTCTGTGAAAATGTGATTGCTTCATACAACCTTTCAATGGATCATACTTTCCATTTTATATGTTTTATTGTATTTGTTTATTATATCTGTTTTATCCAATCTTTTTAAACCTCTAGATGACTGTAGGGAGTAAAACAAAAGCCTTAAAGGAGAAGGAAAGTCAGAAAACAACGAAAGCTCTAAGTGTTGCCAATGAAGATTATATATGTGTACCATTAAGCATTCCCTCATTAATTTTTCCCATAATCTTTGTGCTGCAATCAATTTTTTAAAAAGTTTAGACATGTATGTAAAAGCATACCCTGGCTGCTGAGAAAAAATCCGTCTGATAGGGCACACGCATGCGCAATAGGTACAAGCTGTGCCCTGTGCATGCGCAGGAGAGTCTTGTGGCTTCCCTGTGCTGCGATGTAGATGCAGTCACGTGATGCATCTGTTCCATCATCGCAGACCTCTCTGCCCCCACCTCATCAATTCAAGCTCCAATAGCTGATCCTGTTTCCCTGTTGCTAGGATCAAAGGGAAGCTTTCAAGCTCCTGCGCTCACTCTCGTTTTAATTAACAGTCTGTCAGCGAGCGCAGGAGCTGAGGAGGGGAAGTTACAAAAAAGTCAGCCAGCTATCGGGTCTGTATTCCTTTTTTTTCTGCGTGTACAGAATAATTTAGCGCATGCGCAGTTTAGACAGGGACTCTGCTAACATGGCGGCCGCAAAGTTTAGAAACGGCAAAAGATTAAACGAGACAGTGCGAGTGGAGGAGAATGAATTGGTCAGCAAAAGTAATGCGGTTCAGGAGGGGAGCACCCAAGCAACATTTAAAGATAGGTTTAAAAAATTACCTTTCCTTCTCCTTTAAAAAAAAGGATTCTCCTCTATGTACAGTCCACTAATATGTAGTAGTAGAGAGCAAAAGTTTGAGCCTCTGAGGAAGTGTACCAAGTACATGAAACGTGTGCTTACCAATGCATACCTCCCATCTATACAATTTTCTGCAAGACAGTTCTGCACCTGCACTAAGATACATTTGTAGATATTTAAGATAATCAAGTCTATTGGAGGAACTGAGTCTCACAGTCCATAAGCACTGAAAGCTGGTGAAATGCAACATGCTGTGTTCCACCTGCGTTCAGCGCATATCCTACCCCATAACCCCAAATTGAAAACTATGACTTGGCAATCGGCAAATAGCTTGTCGCTACGTCATCCTGCCCCCAACATCAACGCCTCTGCAACCAATGTCACTGGCTTTGCACTGCCTTAGATGTCATCTGCAACAACCTCCTGCTTGTTTTCTGGCCCCAGAAAAGGTACCAACCCTAACTATTGGGCTGTATATGTATCTGTAGCGCTATAGTAAACTGCTGTGACAGGAGTCAGTTTTAGCTACTTTCAAATGGTAGTACACAATGAATGCAACGCTCCTTTCTCAGGGATGAGCCCTCGCAGTGGGGTGGAGGAAGGATATAGTAGAACTGTAACCAGGTGCAAAAGCACAATAAGTTGAGCACCAGTGCTTCTTTATGCATAACCTAAATAGTATTTATTGAACAGTAGAGCAATAGATCAATCACCACATAGGAGTGAAGAGTATACTTATACAGTTGTAGAGCATAAGTACAGAGCACACAGCATAAAGGAGCATATACTCACAGCACCATACATGGGCTGGATCCCTTCAGGCAAGGGGTCATGTCAATAGTAGTTTTAAATGCCGAAAGGTATGAACCAGGTTTCAGCCTTTTCCCTAAGTGGAACCTGAGGAGAAACCCTATCCCTAGATATGTACACTTAGTCCCTACTTCTGGGTTATTTGTACCCAGGATCTTAATCCCTCTATTTTTCCTGTTGGAGCGTTAACTGCTCAACTAGCTACCTTTCTATCACTCCTAGAGTGATCTATGACAGAGTATAGCTATACTTTACTAGGGCCTTTGTGCCTTGGGATCATGCCTGCTTCCAGCCTGCAAGGTTTGGCTAAAGCAATGAACATGAATGGTTCCCAAGACCTTTATACTTTTACACAGTGCCATCTAGTGTACATTGTGAGAACTACAGGATGTGCCTGTTAGAATTATGTGAGGGTGTCTAATTTTCACATCCCTACATATCCAACACATTGTAGCTTACTGCTCCCCTGATTCAGCTGACAGATGCTTTCTCCTTCTTTCTCTTGTGTGAACTGTTTTAGTCTCTCTAAATGTATCCATCTTGAGGGAAAAAATGCAGATCATAAAGCAGCTACAACTACAGGGTAGTGTTACTTTGCCATCTTCTTTTTCTTCTAACATATTTATACAGCAACGTTTCTGTATCCTGGGGCCACCTGAAGCGGCTTCTGCAATGGCTCCCCCCTCTCAACCCCCAGTGATTACCTTTTCTGCATCAGAGATGGTTTGTGCAAAGAGCACATATGCAGTCTCCATCACTAGAAGAGACACGTAACTTCTCACTCCTATAATATCAGCATTTGTGTGGCTACATACTGTATGTAATTAAATTTCCTGAGTGATACTACACTAGTTTCTAAATATAATTGGGACACTCTTTTGAAGATAGCAATGTCCAAATTTTGGATAAAGAAGACCGCTGGTTTGAAAGAGGTGTGAAAGAGGCGATTCATGTTAAGGTGGAGAAACCATCCCTGAACAGAGGCGGGGGCCTTCGACACCACCTGTCTGCTACATACAATGCTGTTCTCGCATCTGTTCCCCAGTGGTTTCAGAACTCTTGACACATCCATTCATGCAACTCTGACAAGTAACACCTGTGTCTAGGAGTTGCATGACACATTGGTTATTCTATCACTGTAACTACACAGAATCAACACCACTGTGAATTTCAAATGTCACCTCTCTGAAGAGTTGCAGTGTGCCATTGTGATTGGATTGTTGGAAGAGTCTATTTGCCGAGAACTCCCCTACACCAGTCAGTTGAACTGAAGAAGCTGCTCGGATGAGCAGTGAAACGTCTTCATTAAAATATCTCAGCAAGTCCAGTTGCTTTGAGTTGGTTTGTGCATCATGTGTATGAATGATGTAAATTTCCATATTTCTACCTGCATGTCTAAGGTATCAGTATGGGTGCCAACATGGAATTGCCATATGCCAATTTGATTATGCCCAAGTTTGATTCAGAAAGTATATAACAATATTGAGTGTATTGTTAGCATATACATTTATTTATGACTGGAGGCAACTGGAGGCATTTTGGTATAATTAACTAATATCCATGATACCAGAAAACACTAAATGGACATGGGACCTTGAATTTGTAATTAACTTGATGTGAAGGTGAATTTAGTGGGAAACATGAGAATAGAAACGTTAAAAAAAAAAAAACATTTTTAAAAATTAGGTTCCATCCACCAGAGGTCAGAAAAGGCTTCCAAATATCCTGTCTACAGGTACTAAAAGAATGACTCTTTGATAAACTATATGGAAAGCAATGTGATGCTACATCTAAATAGAGGTATTTGTCCAAAGAGCTTACAATAAAAAAAGCATTAGAGAAGCATTATAACTAGAAAGGAAGATCCAAACAAAGGCAAAAGGTTGCTTGAATAGCAACATTTGCCCCACATTACTTTAAAAAAACAAACAAACAAAATAACAAACCTTTTTGTCCAAAATGTCAAACAAAATGTAGGCAATAAAATGGACTGGGTGAATGTGCCCAAAATATTCCCTACATGAAGCTAGTCCTGCCATACTCGCATACCTTCCATTTTCAGCAGGACAGTCCCGCTTTTGACAGCTCACCCGCAGTGAGGTAAGTAAGATGCTGGACAGTGGGGGGGGGGCAGTAGATTTGATCTATTTGGATTTTGCCAAAGCGTTTGATACCGTGCCCCACAAACGACTCCTTTCTAAACTAAAGTCTGTTGGGCTTAACAAAGTCGTTTGCACATGGATAGGGAACTGGCTACAGGATCTGGTACAGAGGGTGGTTGTTAATGGTACATTCTCTACTTGGAGTAAGGTTCTTAGTGGGGTCCCTCAGGGCTCGGTATTGAGCCCACTTTTATTTGACTTGTTCATTAATGACTTTGGGGAGGGTATTGTAAGTAATGTATCAGTGTTTGCAGATGACACAAAACTATCCAGCCCAATTAATTCCATCGAGGGTGTGGCATCCTTGCAACAGGATCTTAAAAACTGGCAATCTGGGCAGCTAAGTGGCAAATGAGATTCAATATTGATAAATGTAAAGTCATGCACCTGGGATGTAAAAATATTCAAGCCACTTATACCCTTAATGGTACTGCACTAGGCAAATCTACAAGGACCTTGGAGTCCTTGTAGATGATAAACTTGGCTGTAGCAAGCAATGCCAGTCCGCAGCATCAAGGGCCAATAAGGTCTTGAGCTGTATTAAAAGGGGCATAGAGTCACGGGAGGAGGGGGTCATTCTTCCACTTTATAGAGCACTTGTAAGGCCACATCTAGAATATGTCGTACAGTTTTGGTCTCCCTCACTCAAACAGGACATTATTGTATTAGAGAGGGTACAGAGAAGGGCAAGTAAGCTGGTAAAAGGTATGGAAAATCTTAGCTATGAGGAAAGACTGGCCAAATTGGGGATGTTCACGCTGGAGAAGAGGCGTATAAGGGGTGATATGATAACTATGTATAAATATAA
The DNA here is from genome assembly GCA_024363595.1 of Xenopus borealis. Taxonomy (NCBI): domain Eukaryota; kingdom Metazoa; phylum Chordata; class Amphibia; order Anura; family Pipidae; genus Xenopus; species Xenopus borealis. The sequence continues at coordinate 27,813,364 of CM044438.1, forward strand.
GGGGGTCATATAATAATCTCTCTAATGCTTTATTTACCAGTAGGTCTTTCCAGCTGACACGAGGTCACCCATTCCGTTTAGAAGAAAGGAGGTTCCGCCTAAATATGCGGAAGAGTTTTTTACAGTGAGAGCTGTGAAGATGTGGAATTCTCTCCCTGAATCAGTTGTACAGGCTGATACATTATATAGCTTTAAGAAGGGGTTGGATGGCTTTTTAGCAAGTGAGGGAATACAGGGTTATGGAAGATTGCTCATTATATAAGTTGATCCAGGGACTAGTCCGATTGCCTTTTTGGAGTCAGGAAGGATTTTTTTTCCCCTCTGAGGCAAATGGGAGAGGCTAAGGATGGGTTTTTTTTGCCTTCCTCTTGGTCAACTAGCAGTTAGGCAGTTAAAATAAAAATAAAAAAAAGGTTGAACTTGATGGACGGGAGTCTTTTTTCAGCTTAACTTACTATGTTACTATGTTACTATGTTACAACAACTATGTTAGTCCTGCATTTGTACTGAAAAGACCCAACTTTCTCTGCACTGAACTGCCAAAAAAAGATACAAAGTTTAATTGGCTTTTGGCAGAGAGCGCAGAACAGCCACCAGGTACAACTAAGATACTTTACAATTTAGAAACAAGAAAATAAGTAATTGTAACACTGTAGATAAACAGGTCTCTTGGGAGACAATTCACCTTCATTAGTAAAACTGTAATAACTGAAAAAAAAGACAGAGAAATATGTTCAAACTCTCATAACCTGCGTGGTCCCAACATGGTGTGGTCAAAAGAATTCACTTGTTGGGAGGTACTCACATTTTATAAAAATTGACACGTTTGAAATTTAAAATAAAAGTTTAGGCTTTTTTTGTATGAGAAGAAAGGGAGTGTGTGGGCTAAATGTTTTAGCACATGCAGTCCCTTACCTGTCATAGGATCTTCCTTTGTAATTGTTATATTTAATCATAAACCCTCTCCAGCATTTTTCTTAGTGTTAGCTCTATTACAACTAAAAAGAAAGATCCCATGAAAAAAAAGTGACTGCATGTGTAACAGTTTTCTTTATAGCCTCAGAGAGTACATTTTAGTGTTTGTTGCTCGTGAGTTGCTGACTACTTTGCTTTGCCCCACTACCTCTTCCCATTTTTACATCTCTTTAATTTTATCCTTGTAGAGACCCTGATGTTCAGGTATGTTTACTCGGGCAGTTTTCACTGTATTTGGACACCTAAGTGGTCCTTTGATTCACCCAGATAGCTATGTCCCTTTTTTTGGGTCCATTGCATTTCAAGGGTTTGGCCAGTAGTAAGTTTAAAAGGAAGAGCACACATGTGCTTAAGGTCTTTTATTATTTATTATTAACATGTATTTCTATAGCGCCAACATATTTCATAGTGCTGTGTCTTTTCCTGGGATCTCACCTTTCTGGGAGGTTGATACAAGCACAGGACCACAGTTGCATTAAGTTTAGATAAGGTTAGCTAGTTATAGTTAGAATTTATGATAGCAGCTCAAGGAGTGAAAGGGAGGCTCAGGGAAGCTAATGAGCAGTCCTTCACTCCAAGGAGAAATAGTGGGCTTAGGATACCAGTGGCTGAGTTGAGGACCAGATAGGGAGCCAAGAAGACTGCAGGCTTTGGATCCCAACAGCACAGTGCTCTTCTATCAGGTAGGAGATGCCTCTGGAGTTTTCTACTGAACCTCATGGAGGGATAGCTCACTAATGTATTTGAACTTTGCCTGAAACAAAGCCACTGTGAACTTATCCATCAAAATGTTCATTGTTAATAAATCAGTTATTTGATGCAAGAAACCTTGCTGTGATCTGGATCCTTGCTGCAGAGAACACACACTTACACACTGAGAACTGGTAAGGTCCCCATCTAGAATATACCGTACAGTTTTGGTCTCTTGCGCTAAAACAGGACATTATTGTATTAGAGAGGGTACAGAGAAGGGCAACTAAGTTGGTAAAAGGTATGGAAAATCTTAGCTATGAGGAAAGACTGGCCAAATTGGGGATGGTGCCACTGGAGAAGAGGCATTTAAGGGGTGATATGATAACTATGTATAATTATATAAGGGGATCAAATAATAATCTCTCTAATGCATTATTCACCAGTAGGTAAGCAAGAGGTTCCGCCTAAATATTCTGGAGGGTTTTTTTTACAGTGAGAGCTGTGAAGATGTGGAATTCTCTCCCTGAATCAGTTCTTCAGACCGATACATAAGATAGCTTTAAAGTGGACCCGTCACCCCAAAAAAATATTCAAAATCATATTTTATCACATTAATCAAGTAAAATGAACATTAATTACACTATATAAATTATTTTAATCTTGTTTTCTTCAGTCTGGGAATTCATAATTATAGAAAGCAGGCAGGAGCCATTGTGTGGACACTGTTATTAAGGCAAGCCTTGCATCATTTCAAAATCGTGTTTGTGCACCAGAATGAGGGACCCAATGTCTATCCCCATGTCCTGGCTACACAATTAAATGGTTAAGAGAACTGGGGCGGATGTGTGCAGTGGCATAACTACCAGGGGTGCAGAGGGTGCAATTGCACCAGGGCCCCCACCCCCTTGGGGCCCATCAGAGCCACGAAAATGGTTATGGCAGGTGGTTATCTAGGGGGAGATTTTACAGAACATATGCCATCAACATGAGGGAATCAAGTGAGGGAATATATTGTTATGGGAGATAGCTCATAGTGCAAGTTGATCCAGGGACTAGTGCAATTGCCATTTTGGAGTCAGGAAGGAATTTTTCCCACTCAAATTAGAGTGGTTTCAAATGGGGTTTTGTGCCTTCCTCTGGATCAACTAGCAGTTAGGCAGGTTAAAAGGTTGAACTTGATGGGAGTGTCTTTTTTTCAACCTAACTTACTATGTTACTATCAACCATTATTTTTTTTTTTGACACCTGCTCCACTTTGCAGTAGCCAATTCCATCACCATATACCTGCCAACAACACCATCAGCAGATTACATATTTGTTTTTGATTATCTTTGACAAGTCTGCAGAACTGACATATATAACCAGATGGTTGGGCAGTATGGTCAAAATTGGCCAGCCTGCCAACCAAATCTGGGTATGTATAGCCAACCTAATACATCATGCAGTTAAGAGGGATCACTTGTAGGCAAGGAAAGATTATGTAGGCAGCTTAAAAAAGATACTGACAATATTTTTAAATTTCTCCTGGGCCACCATATGAATAGCACCTTATTTTTTTCAAAGCATCACATTTTCTGTTCTGCAGCCCAAAATGTAACAGACCCATGTCATTATGCTGCCTCTATATGAGAATCTTTATAGGGGTATGATAGGATTTGAAAGCCCTAGACCAGAAATATGGGCAGGTGCAGCGGCACAAATGCAAAAATATTATCCCTGCCATGTCAGACATTTAAATGTTTTTATAAATTAGTATCCAACAGAATGGAATATTAAAGCATTGTATGTGAAACTGAAGTTCTACACATGTATAATACTTCAGCCCAGCTAATAATGCAATATATTTTATTAACTTTGCCTATAAAATAAAATGCACTGTATAAAGTGACTGCTATCTAATTCGATAAAGCAATTTCAGCAGGTCATATCAGGTTCTGTACCTTTTAGTTGTGCAGTTTATTTATGTTCCAACACAAGTGGTAATGGATTTATTTGTGACCTCTGGCCAATGCATCATGAAGTTGGCAATGAGTCTGGTTCCAACCTAGGCACAGTGTGTTAGAGTCTATATGTCCATGAGTGTGGGTTTCCTCTGGGTACTCTCCTACAGGCTCCTACAGGGTCTCCTAGAGTTTTGGCAAGGGCAGGAGCCCTTGTGCCTGTGCAGCATGGAAGACACCAGAAGGTGTCACTAGAGGGCCGATTTACTAAATTCACGGGAAGGATTAGAAGTTCGATCAAATTCGATCTAATTTCGAACGTAGGATTTATGCGTTTGGTCGAATATGTGAATTTTGGCATATTTGATCATCGAATAGGGAATGGTCGAACGATTGAATACATTTGAATAGAGTCGAATGGACGAATATTCGATCATTCGACCAGCGAAGGATTTAAATTTTTAGGTTTCTTCGATTGCCTACTTCGGCAGATTGGACCTACGGAATTGCAATAGAAGCCTATGGGAGCACTCCCATAGGCTTCTGAGGCTAAGTCATGATCGAATAGGATTCGTACGATCGAAGTGTTCGATTGTTCGAATTGTACGAATCATTCGAATGATCGAATGATTTATTCGTTCAGTTGAATGATTTATAGTCAATTGCGAAAGTTATTTGTGGCAGGTAGTGCTCTTTTGGGGGAAAAGGGACTAAGACTCTTTGTCTGCCCAAGGAGTTGTGGGACTTTGCCTGGCATGGAGGGAGAGGATTTGGACTGCATACATTCCCAAGGTAGAGGGTCAATTAATATGTAAATATATTTTACTTTGCCTTTCTCTTACATAAAGCTATTTTTTATACAGTACTTTGTGTGTTTTAATGTTTTCCTAATGGGGCTACCCACAAGTGTATTCCCAGATCTGATTAGGTGGAGACACTGCCACGAGAGGTAACTCCCAGTACCCTTTCACTTAGGAAAGGGGACTCAGGGCCTGCATTGGTAAGAAAATGTGATGTACAACCTTTGGCACAGGGGGGCAAAAAGGGGTTACAAGTATATCAGACCTCTACCCACCTTAGAAAGGCAGAAAGTAGCTGTTAACAGAGAAGTGAGAGTCTCTGCAGCCAAGATTCTCCTCCATGTTTGAGATTTGCCAAAATACTAATTCAGCTGAACCAAATCAAATCCTTTAATGTTATGGCACAACTCAAACAGATGTTTCTGATCATAAGTGATAATATACTGATTTTTTTTAACATGCATCTTGTTTTTTCAGCTTGCAGCCTTTGATTTTACTGGCAATGCCTTTTTTCTATCTAATTTGTGGGGTTTTTGTGTTCTGTCCTGATGCTTGTATATTATACTCAGTTTATAGAATTTTGTCACTGCATAAAGGAATTAGTTTTGCAAAATCAAGGAACCCACTTACTATTTTATGTATATTGTAAACACTTCTGTTTGGTGCATTTATATGAATTACAGAGGCCATTTTTGAAGCAAGTGCCATGTGCAAAATTTGGGACAAAGGAGGAAATGTAATACAAGTCTCAAAGAGAAAATCAATTCACACAAACAAGAATAAAATTAGACTGTTATTGCATAGCACATTTTAATTGGTGTCGTAGACATACACTGCTCACTGGCACAAACTACAGATCCCAAGCTTTCTTCCACTGTTGGAAGTGGTTGCTAAACAGTTTCTGGGTTCACAAAGCTTCTGTATATAAAATGTATGTGTTACTGCCTTTTTAAAAATTTTTTATAAGTTTTTATTTGTCATTTTCAATACAAACATTGAAACCCAACAGAGATTGAGAAGAAAGTAAGTTTGTACAGAAACACTTGCTTAAACAGAGAATCACTACATAGCCAGGTAAGAGTTAGGGATGTAGCGAACGTCGGAAAAAAAGTTCGCGAACATATTCGCAAACTTGCGGCAAA
>CM044438.1:27820882-27857425 GCA_024363595.1 Xenopus borealis
CGAACAGTCCGCGACATCCCTAGTAAGAGTTAGTGATGGGCGAATTTATTCGCCAGGGTCAAATTCGCGGCGAATTGCAGGCGAATAAATTCGCGAATCGCAGGAAAAAACGAGTCGCGCGTCGTTATTGACGCGACGCAGCGAAAACGGCGCGACATGCGTCGAAAACTACGCGCCGCGCGTCAAAGTTGACGCGACGCGTGTCAAAAGCGACGCGCGTCAAAAGCGTCCCGCGACTCGTTTCGCAAATTTTTCGCCGATTCGCGAATTTCTCTAGAAATTCGCGAATTTTTCGGCGAAGCGAATCGCGGGAGATTCGCCCATCACTAGTAAGAGTCAGTATTCCAGTATATTTACTATAATTACAAATGCTTTGGATGCTTGAGGTACCTTCGCTTCTTGCGCTACACTGTTACCCACTTCCTCAACTACATGAGTGTCTAGCCATGGTGACAGATTGCCTCAAATTTCCCAGGGGAGCCTTGAGATTCAAAAGTTAGTCTCACAGAGGGGAGATTCACCATTGGCACATTTTGCACCATCCAATTGATCACTGAGTTTCTTAGCGTAGAAAAGTAATGTTCTGGCTAATGCCCTGGATCTGTTCAATGGAAAAAGATCATCTACTAAGCCCAAAAGGCACCCCTCAGGGTTGCACACGTTTGGAAAGGTGAGATTGTCAACAGGTATCTGATTATCTCCCTCCAATAACCTTGATTTAGGGAACATTTCCATATTAGATGGAAGAAGGAAGCTTCTGTATCTTGGCATTTAGGACAGGTCGTGTCCGACCAAAGCCCCATTCTCTGCAGTCTCTGATCTTCTCTGCAATCTTGTCTCTGATCGATATATGGTCCCTGTACAGAGTATCTGTAGCTTCGTCCCATTGCATTTCATTAAGTTGGGGAATAACTTTCACCCATTTGTGTTTCGCTCTAGCAAAGGGAGAGGGTATTGAATCTGTCAGAGAGCTATAAAGGCATGACATGAGTTTGCCAACTTGTGGGTTATGGGGCACTCTTACAATCGGGGGAGAGGAATATTCAATGGGGCTTGATCCAAATTGCGCCTGGAAGGCGTCTTAGCTGTAAGAATCTGTAGAACTGAATTACTGTTCCTCCAACTTTGCCTTTTAATTGTGCAAATGTGGGGAATATATTGTCTATTAAGAGATCACCCAGAGTATGGATCCCTAATTAGGGCCAGTATTGAACATCTTGCAGGGTCCTAAGGTGAAAAAGGTGGGAATTTCCTCATAATGGCAAGAATCTGTGGGGATTGCTCAGTGCTGCGGCAGGCAAGAATCCATGCCCTGTCCGGAGTTGTAATCAGGCCCGGATTTGTGAAGAGGCCACCTAGGCCTGGGTCTAGGGCAACAGGATTTTAGGGGGTGGCATGCTGCCCAACCACACCCACATTGGTTCAGAAATTTACATTTCTTGTGTGCCAATTCCCATTGCTCTGTCCTGATGATGAAAATTTGAGCAAATAACAGGAAGGGGACAGGGGTGACAAACTGTACTGTAATCTTTGAGTTTCCTGTAGGGCAGCTGTCTGGGCGCCTCCCAGGATCCCACACTAAGAGCTAATATTGTGGCTCCTGTGTCTGTTTTATCCATATGTATCCAACTGTACATGTAGTATATCTGACTGGCTAGAAAGTATAGATGTAAATGTGGGAGGGCTAGACCACCTTTGGTGATCGGGGTGGTGATCATCGTCCATGAGAATTGTGGAACCTTATTCGCCCATAAGAAAGGGATCAAATTGAGTTAACCTTTTGAAAGATTGCTTTGGGGATCCAGATTGGGGATTTATGAAGTTTGTACAGAAACTTTGGCAGATAAATAATTTTAAATAGGTTCACTCTGCCCAATAAAGTTAAAGGTAAATTGGCCCAAATATCGGTGGCATTCTTAAACTGGATAAACATAGATGGGTCAGACATAATGAGTATCCCAAGTTTTTTAAATTTGGTTTCCCGTTGGAGGCCCTGTGTAGTCTCAGGCTGGTTATGGATCACGTCCAGTGGCAGAATTACTGACTTATCATTATTGATCACCAGTCCCGAGTAGACCCCAAATTTTTGAAGTGTCAATTTTTGAAGTGTTAGAGTCAACCGCGCTCAGCAAGGTTTCGTGGAGGTGTCGAATTATGTGTCTTCCATGGAGAGTATACCAGGACAACGTGAAGCTGTCTGCGCCCGGTGTCTTCCCACCCACCATTGATGCGTTTGCTTCTACCACCTCCCTTTCTGTAATCGGATTATCCAGGTACCTAGATTCCTCTGGTGATAAGGTAGGGAAATCAATAGCATTTAGAAATTCACCAAATTGTTCTTCAGTGTATGAGACCATAGAGCTATATAGAGCTTCATAGTACTGTAGGTAGCAAAGTAATTTAAAATATTTTGGGGGTTAGTTACCAAAGTTCCTCCTGTGTCCTTAAAGGAAAACTATACAACAAAATGAATTTTTGACCAACAGATAGTTTATATCAAATCAAGTGACATATTAAAGAATCTTACCTACCTGGTATATATATTTAAGTAAATATTGCCCTTTTACATCTCTTGCCTTGAACCACCATTTCATGATGGTCTGTGTGCTGCCTCAGAGATCACCTGACCAGAAATATTTCAACTCTAACTGTAAAGGGAAGAAGTGTTGAAGGAAAGGCAGAACTCTGTCTGTTAATTGGCTCATGTGACCTAACTTTATAGTTTGTTTGGTATGTTTGTGTGCACCGTTGAATCCTAGGATCCCAGGAGGCTGTCCTTATTTTTTTTATTTTTTTCTTAACTTGTCTTTATTGTAAATGATAAAATAAAATCACATGAAATATTTGCAGAAATTATTTCATAGAATATAAAGTACAGTGATTATAACATTTTTTTAAATTAGTCAGTTCAATTATATTCATTATCTTTAGGAATAAATCCTATGAGGGGGGAGGGTTTAGGTGGGAAGTCAGTAATCTGTTAATTTGATGACTTCTGGGAGGCGTAGTATCGAGGTCTGATTGATTTTGTTGCATAGTTGTTATATATTGGGATGATTCCATGATCAAAGGGTGATTTCTCAAAGATTCTGTATCGTACCATGATGTATGTCTGAAGGTATAGATTGTGAGGTATTTGATGTGTTGTGGAAGATGTGTTATGTAAGCCAACCAGATGTTGAAAAATTTTGAGGTATTGTGTTCTTTCCTAGTTATGGTTTCCAACCAGTCCATGTGAAAGAGATGGTGTAATTTTTGTTTTACCAACATCAGTGGTGGGGGCTCAGTATGTAGCCATTGCTGTAGTATAGTTTTCCTGGCTGCTGCTGCCAGTCTTCCCAATAAGTGTTTGTCATGTTTTGTGATTTGTGTAAATGATGTAGTATTGCTAAATAAGGCCCATTCGATGTTTGTTTGGAGAGGTTTCCCAATCATCTGTGCACCATACGAGATGACTTCTTTCCAATAAGGTTGCATCAACGGGCATGCCCATATGGTATGTAATAAGTTTGCTTTAGGGGTATGGCATTTCAAACATTTATCGGAGGAAAGATTAGCCATTTTAAATCGTTTGTTTGGTGTGAGGTATGAATTATGCAGAATTTGTAGTGACATTTCTTGATATCTGCTTGCTGGGAGTAATGTCATAATTTTACTATGTTGTTTTAGAATATTAGATTCTGTAATATTGGGTATGTCTGTTGTCCACTTAAAGTTGGGTTTATCTTCATTGTCTATGTCTATTAATGGTCTGATGGTTTGATAAATATTTGAAGTTGTGAGTTTCTTGTTTTTGTCTTTCCAGAGTTGGTTGAGTATGTTATTTTTATATTTTTTTATCATTATTTGATAGAGATCTTATTGATGCATTTGCAAAGTGGATGATCTGCATGCTTAGGTAAATATGGGTGCTTGTAAATGGAATTTTTTCTATTAGGTTATTTAAGGAAAGTGTTGTGTATGTGCTGTCTAGTAGGTCATGTATGTTATTTAGACCGTTTGCATTCCACTGATAGAGAACAGGATTTTGTATACCAGAAGGGAAGTTTTTATTATCTATCCACAATATATAAGGGGAAATATATGGAGAGATATTATGTTTTTTCCTTACTGAGTGCCATGCTTTGTAAGTATCTAGGAATAATGGGTTATCTTTTATTCGTTGTGCAACGTTGTGAAGTGGTGTGTGCAGTAGATAATTGAGAGAGTAATTTTCTGATTGATATTGATCTAAGGAGTGTATCCTGTAGAGATCTCTATTGAGGACCCAGTCTGCGTATCGGAGAAGGGCTGCTTCGTTGTAAGCTTTAATGTTGGGAAAGTTAAGGCCACCTAACGTTTTGGGTTGTTGTAATTTAAAGAGACTAATTCATGGGCGTTTTTTATTCCATATGAAAGATCTAAATATTTGGTTTAATCGCTTTTGATCAGTAGGTTTAATATAATAGGGTAGCATCTGTAATGGGTATAGAAGTTTAGGGAATAGGATCATTTTAATGAAATGTATTCTGCCCAAGAATGATAGGTTAATATGTTTCCACTGTAATGTTTCCTGTTGTATATCATCGATTATTTTCCTTATGTTTAAAGAATATAGGTCTTTATGGTGTGAGGGGATTTTGATACCCAAGTATTTAATGTGTTTTTTTGTTTTTTTGAATGGGAAGTGTAGAGGCCAGTCCCTGTTTTCTGTATGATGTAGTTGAAGAGCTTCTGATTTGTCTAAATTGATTTGGAATCCTGCTATGATGCTGAATATTTGTATGAGTTGGAAGAGGATGGGTATTTCCGTTTTTGGTTGATTTACAAAAAGCAGGACATCATCAGCAAATGCTGTTACTTTAAGATTTATATGACCAATTTGTATCCCTTGTAGTTGTCGGTTTTTCATTATATGTCTTAACAGTGGATCTATGGCTATATTAAAAAGGAGAGGTGATAGCAGACATCCTTGGCGGGTGCCTCTGCTTATTACGAATCTGTTAGAATTGGTGTTATTAACTGTTAAGAATGTAACAGGTGATAGATATAGTGCTTTGTATAAGTTAAATGTTTGGATGCCAAAGTGTTGGAATTTGAGCAGGCGACGTAAGTGTGCGTGTGATATCCTATCGAAAGCTTTGTCTGCGTCTAGGTTTATTAACATTCCATGTTTTCTTTTTTCTAGGTTACTATGGTAGATGGCTGTTATTAATTTCCTGATTGCCTGGACTGGTTGACGGTGTTTAATGAAACCTACTTGATGTTCGGTAAGTATTGAAGGTAATATCTGTTGTAGTCTATGCGCCATTATTTTGGTTAATATTTTGAGGTCTTGGTTAAGTAGAGATATTGGTCTATATGATATGGGGTCTGTCAAGTCTCTGCCTTCCTTGGGGATCAGTATTATTCTAGCTACGTTGGCTTCATGCCATAAAGGTGTACCTTGCAAAGTGTCATTGTATAATTTAGATAAAGTGGGTGTTATGTCTGGTGACAGATGTTTATAGAATTCTGCTGAGAAGCCATCGGGTCCCGGTGTTTTCCCATTTTTTAATTTTGTGACTGTATGTGATATTTCTCCTTCTGTTATAGGGTCGTCTAATATTTCTCGATCCTGAACCGTCAGTTTATGGAGACCAGAAATTTTACACCATCTTGTGGATCATCTAATGAAGATTCATAGAATTTTCTAAAGTGTTCTGCTATTATGTCTCTTATTTGTTTTGTGTCATATGTCCATCCTGTATTTGTTTTAATTTTTTGTATGTATGTGTGGTGGGATCTTTTTTTTGTAATTTGTGCTAATAATTTCCCTGATTTGTTACCATATCTGTAAAATTTGTTGGCTGTGTGGCTAATTGATTTGTGTGCTTTTTCCGTTAATAAAATATCAAAAAGTTCCTTTGTTTCTTTATATTTATTTTTGTCTTCTTGGGTATTTGTTTTTTTTTTATTTTTGTAATGAGTGGTGAGTTGTTTCTGTAATAAGTCATATTTTATATTGTTATTTTTTCTTTGTTTAATTAAGTAGGAGATAATCTGTCCTCTCAATACTGGTTATCCCAGTGTTCAATATTATCATCTAAATAGTTAGCCCAACTCGTTTTTAGAAAGGTTTGGAAATCCTCACTGGTGCACAGATATGTTGGGAACCTCCAGTTATAGGAAAAGGATTGGGGTGTAGATAATTTTAGTGTGATTGAGATCAATGCGTGATCTGAGATATCTATAGTCCTGATATTAGCTGACTGCAACGTAGGTAGTAATGTTTGTGTTAGGAACAGATAGTCTATTCTGGAGTGTGTGCCATGGACTCCTGAATAGAAAGTGTAGTCTTTGGTTGTAGGGTATGTATGTCTGTTTGTATCATATAATTGTAGAGTGTCACATGTTGTATGTATAGGTTTTGCTCTGTTATGTGAGTTTATAGTTGGTTTGCCTGATTTGTCCATGAAATCATCCCAAACTGCGTTAAAGTCTCCACCTAGTATGAGATTTGAGGCCTCCCAGGAAGTCATTTTCTGGAGTATATCTGAAAAAAAAATTTGTTATTATCATTCGGTGCATAAATATTCACTATTGTATATTTTGTACCAGTAATGTCTAGGTCTATAATTAGATATCGGCCATTTTTATCTTTACAGGTTCGTGTTATGTTGCATTGTAGGTTTTTACTAATCAATATCGCTACTCCTCTTGATTTGGTTTTGTAGGAAGCATCAAGTGTCGTCTGTATCCATTTATCATGGAGCTTTCTAGTGTCTGTATGTTTCCAGTGTGTTTCTTGTAAAAGTACTATTTGAGCATTTTCTCTGTGTAATTTATCCTGTACTTTTCTTTGTTTAATTGGGGAGTTTAAACCTCCTACATTCCAAGAAACTATCTTGAAGTGGTCAATTGATTTGTCTGGTGTGGTGTCAGGACCGGTTATATGTGTAGATTGCATTTTTTTAAACTATTCCCTTTTTTAAGTGGGTTGCTTGTAAGATAAGTGTGTGTCTCTGGAATGATCTGTCCCAGCGAGCAGATCTAATTCCTGTGATATAAATCTCATAGGATCGGTGATAAAACCATATTGTAAATATTTGGTTTATATAAGTGTGTATATTGAGCTGATCTAAACAATAACTATTTAACCTGTGGAGTAACATAGTAGTCAAAAAAATATGAAAAAACATTCAAACACAGACATTTCACTTCTTGCCCTTTGCAAAATTTTCCAATCTTAATTTTTTCTTTCCTGAGAAGGAGATTGGCTTCAAGGTTAAGTTTATATTTTCTTTTGAGGCATATTCCTCGTTGGATCATCTTGTTCCAGTGAGAGATATGCAGTTCTCATTGTTATAAGTCAGAAATATTATTTTCCAGTAATTGGATTAGGTGTTCCTTGTGTCTCTAACTTTGGTTTCATAATATTCTTTGGCAAGTTTCGGGTTTTCAAAAAACAAAGGTTTTCCATTGTCTTTGTCAATAATTTTAAGTTTCGCTGGAAAAAGTAGGGAAAACTTGTATCCAGAATTGAAAAGAGTGGTGCAGATCGATGAGAATTCTTTTCTTTTTGTAGTGACAGAGGCGGAGAAGTCTTGAAATATCAATATGCGGTTGGCTTCGTATGTAATATTTTTTGTTTTCCTGTAAGCCGAGAGGATGTTAGTTTTGTCGCTGTAGTTTAGGAGCTTGAAGATAACCTGTCTAGGTCTTTTGGCATCTGTATTTGGTGGGGGACCGATTCTATGAAATCTTTCGATCAGGAATTGAGATTGGTCTTCCTCCATTTTCAAGAGGATTGGCAGAGTAGAATGTAGAAATCTGTCTAGCTCATTTCCCTTGATCGATTCCGGTATGCCGACTATGCAGAGATTGTTCCTCCTACTTCTATTTTCAAGGTCATCAACTTTATCGGCTAGGATTGTGATTTCTCTTTGTTGTGTATCATTCAGTTGTTGTGTTTTCTCTAGTTCTTCTTCTAATATAGTAATCCTTTGTTCAGTCTCTGTTATTCTTTGGTTATGGTTTGTTAGTTGCTGAAGTACTTCTGTCACTGATTCTCTTATTGTATCTAGCTGTTGATCCAGCCATGGGCCTAGTATTTTCATCAGGTCTTCTGCTTGATTCGGTTCTGTTTCTGAATCTGTGGGGTCAGCTTCTTGAGTTGCCTTTTTGTTTTTTGTTCTAGGTTTATTAGGTGAATTCTCTGTTTGTCTGGGTTATTATGTTTGTCTCCTCTTTGTGGGCAAGATAAGAAGTTTTTTAGTCTATCATGTTTCTGTTACATTCAGTTAGGGAATGCATAGGTCAAGTCCATAATATATATGGTAAGCCAAGTATTGCGTTTAATATTATGGCTTAAGGGCCACGTTATTGGTTGTAGCGAGTAGAGAGGATTGTAATCCAGGATGCAATTCTTGTTTATAATATAAGTCATCAAATAGTGTATATCTGTCGTATATGGAGAAGTACAACAGTTCAATAAGTATTTTCGTGATCCTTGATTTTTGTGGTGGACTGTGGTCTTGTGTGACAGACAATCGTTTGGTCCCGGTATCTGTCCAAATCTTGGTTTAGTGTGTCTTTCTAATGTTGGCCAGCTGTCCTGGATCTAGGTTGTCCACGATCAGGCTTTGACTAGTCTGCGTCTCCGTGGGGTCAGAGAGTTATGTCTATTTTGTTTGGGCTAGTTATTCCCAGGGATATGGTCCAGGGTATGACTTAGATGTTATAGCCTTGTCGTTCCCTTGCTAAGCTTTGTTGGTTTATGTTTAGCGTGTTAAATATGCCACGACCTAGGTTCAGCCTTTCGTCACCTACCCCTTTTATCCGGTATTGTTTGCGTTAATCAGGTGTCTAGGACGCGATCTGGAAAGGGCTGTGGTGCGGTATTGGCTTCCGGTTTCCGGTAAGTCTGGTCTGGCTTTATATTTTACGCTTTCCTCCCTCCCGTGACCAATCCCTGCCAATCCTGTCCCGGATGAATAGCTCTGCTTACCAATCGCCGAACTGGCTGAGTAGTTGGAAGATATCTGAGACGCGGTTTGGAATAAGCTGCAGTGCGGTATCAACTTCCGGTTTCCGGTAGGTCCGGTCCGGCATTAACTTTTGTGTTCCCCCGCCTTCCCGTGACTAGGATATGCCGATTGTGTCTTTAGTATATAGTTCTGCTTACCGATCATTGAATTGGCAGAGTCGGTATAAGATGTCGGCCTAGTCCGGGTCCACGAGGTGAGTGTGGCGCATTCGGTGCAGCAACTTCTGGGGATTGCAAAGGAGGAACGAGCCAAATAGCGAAGCTATGTTTTCTCCTCACTATCCTGCTGGTGTATACAGAGATTTTTAGTTTTCGCTGTGTGTTTAGAGGCTTTGATGGCAGTGGATGGTGTTCTCTGTGCAGGAGCTCTGTTAAAATGCGGCCATCTTAGGGTCCGCCCCCCGGAAGTCCCTGTCCTTATTTTTTAAAATGGCTATTTTCTATTTATGATTACCCAATGGCACATGGCACATGTTCTAATTCAAGATTTCTCTGCGCCTGTGATAACCTGACTTGGTTAGGGATGGACTGGCTAGATTTATACTGCTTCTCCTCTTCTAGTACACCCTGTGCAATTTTCACCTCCAGTTTATTTTGCCTTCTAGCTGCTGTGATTTCCCTTATCAGGACTCCCCTGGCTTCCCATAGAGTTCCTGGGGATGCTGTGCCCTGGTTGAGTGCCCAGTAATTAAGGTATTCCTCCTGTGCTCGCTCCCTAACCACTGAGTGATTGAGCCACAGTGGACTCTCCAGTTAGTATGCCTGTTACCATGGGTAGATAGCAGTGTCACCATTAATGGGGCATGGTCCGAGAATGCCCTAGGTAAATATTGGGCAGAGGCTATTTGTTGGGCAAAATCCGCAGACACTAGGGCCATATCTAGCCGTGAGAGGGAGCCATAACTAGCCGAGAAGCAGGAGTATTTCTGTGTTATCGGGTGTTTCCATCGCCATAGCTCCAATAGAGCCAGGGAGTCGGCTCATTTAGCTAGCCCGGAACTAGTGCCTGTAGTAGAACCCATTCTATCTAACATGGGATCTAGAGTGGTGTTGAAATCCCCAAAAATACACAGTGGTGCTGCCGGTAGTGCAGTCAGTAGGTTATAAATGTGATCCATTAAAGTTAACGAGAAGAGGGTGGACAGTATAGGTTCACCAGGGTTAAGGGCCTATTATCCAGTTTACAATGTAGTGCTATGTACCTCCCATAAAAATCCGAACGGATATCCAGGAACTCAAATAATATCCCCTTCCTAATTACTATTGAGAACCCCCCTAGCATGGGTTGAAAATGATGAATGATAGGTGTGTGCCACGCATTGCTCTCTTAAATTTGCTGTTCAGACATTCCAGGAAATTATTGTTCTATTCTGCATTTTAATATTGGGTGATAAAACAGATATATTTTACAGCATATTTAACATATAGCAATACATCCCCAGAGTATACCCCTAGTCCCAAAGCATTAATTGTAGTTTTAAATACATGTGGTGTAGGGATGCACCGAATCCACTATTTTGGATTCGGCCGAACCCCCGAATCCTTCCCGAAAGATTTGGCCGAATACAGAACCGAATCCGAACCCTAATTTGCATATGCAAATTATGGGTGGGAAGGGGAAAACATTTTTTACTTCCTTGTTTTGTGCCAAAAAGTCACGTGATTTAGCTCCCTGGCCCTAATTTGCATATGCAATTTAGGATTCGGTTCGGCCAGGCAGAAGGATTCGGCCGAATCCGAATCCTGCTGATAAAGGCCGAATCCTGGATTCGGTGCATCCCTAATGTGGTGTACACCAGTAGAGAAAGAGAGAAGAAGTTAGGAGTGAAACCCTTTAAAGGGGTTGTTCACCTTTGAGTTAACTTTTAGTATAATGTAGAGAGTGATATTCTGAGACAAATTGCAATTGGTTTTCATTTTTTATTGTTTGTGGTTTTATAGTTATTTAGCTTTTTATTCAGCAGCTCTCTAATTTGCAGTGTCAGCAATTGGCTCATGTGACCTAACTTTATAGTTTTTTTTGGTATGTTTGTGTGCACCGTTGGATACTAGGATCCCAGGAGGCTGTCCTTATTTTTTAAAATGGCTATTTTCTATTTATAATTACCCAATGGCACATACTACTAAAAAAGTGTATTATTATGAAAATGGTTTATTTACATGAAGCAGGGTTTTACATATGAGTTGTTTTATGCAATATCTGTTTATAGAAACCTACATTGTTCGGGGGGTATAGTTTTGCTTTAATAGTGAAATTCTTGTATCAACTTGGCTATGACTCAATTTAGCATATCACTCACCATATATTTTATCTCCGGGCTTGTTGAGGTGGACGTCCCGTTTCTGGCATCCATTTAGCCATCTGTCAACTTCCCCTGGAGTGGTGAAAAAGTGAGAGGAATCTCCGTCAATTACATGGAGCTTGGCTGGAAATAGGATGGAGTAGCTGTATCCAAGAGTGTGTAGTCTTCTTTTTACTCCGACAAATGATACACGTTGCTTTTGCACCACGGTAGAATAGTCTGGGAATAGTGATACCTGTGCCCCATTAAACATAAGCTGGCCTTTTTTATGTGCCGCTGCCAGTGCTGCGTCCTGGTCTCTTGAGAAGGTGTAGTATTAGTGGCCGTGGGTTCGCTCCCAGGGGTAGTGGCCTGGTTGGTACCCGGTATGCCCTCTCAACTACCAGTAGGGGAGAGAACACCTCCGTGCCCAAAGTCTCTCGTAGCCAATTTTCAATAAATAGTTCCGGTGTTTGGCCCTCAGCCCGCTCCTGTAGACCAAATTAACTGAAGATTATTTTGAGATTGTTGTTTTTGGTGCTGACCTTGGTCACTTGTTTTGCAAGGCAGGATAATTCCGCTGGCAGAGGCCTCACCATGCACTCCAGGGTAGAGACTCGACCCTCCACTTCCATGGTGTGTGCGAGTAGGGATTGCACATCCTGCCGAATATGTGAGATTTCATTTTTAAATGTGTCTAGTTGGTTAGACATGGTTGCATGTCCGACTCAGGCGCTGTCTGAGAGGAACAGAGATATTTATCCATGCAGGAGGCACCGCTTTTGGGCCCATACTTGCCCATGTTGCTCATTGGTGCTTGGCGAGCGTTTCTCTCAGGTTACCAACTCAGCTCAGGATTATTGTTACGATTCAGGTTTAAGATACGGAGCAGTCTGCTAGCACGTCTGCTCAGGTCACCATCTTGGATCTGCCCCATGTGTTACTGACTTTTATTACATTCCCCCTGAAATTGCCCTTTTCTTGCCCTCACTGCTGCTTTTCCCCATAAGAAGTCCTTGTTAAAGGAGAGGGAAAGTACTTTTATACTTGGGGGTTGTCAAAAGTTAGGCACCCAAGTGATCACATTTACTTACCTGAAACCCCGGGCTGGTGCTCCTATCTGGATAAAACTGCACGGGCAGTTTTATCAATTCTTCCATTGAGTACCACAGAGCAATGGCTTCTTCTTTCTTCTCACGGCTGCACATGCGCAGTAGAGTGAAAATCCGAACTTTAAGGAAAAAGCCAGATATATCATTCTACTGCACATGCGTCTGCCCCAGGAAATTTGAAGAAAGAACCAGGTAAATGATCACTCCGTGGTGCTCACTGGAAGAATCACTGGACTGGTGCAGTTTTCTCCTGATAGGAGCACTGGCCCAGGGTGTCAGGTAAGTAAATACAATCACTTGGGGGTGCCTAACTTTTGGAACACCCCAAGCAAAAAGACCTTTCCTTCTCCTTTTAATAGGGGGCAATGGCTAAATATAGTGCTCCACAACTTGTCATCAACGTGACTGCAAATTAAAATCCACACTCAAGTTCCGGCTGCTTTTTCTGACCACATTGTGTGTGAATTGCGTGGACTCACATGGAAAAAATGGCATTAGCATCCAATTTACCCAGAGTTAGTTGAGTATGGGGATACAGTTCACTATAAGAAATTACCAGGATTACAGAGCAGCTGTACATTTCAGATTCCTACAGCTGTACATGGGTATTTTACAATGATCCCCAACCAATGGCTCGAGAGCAACATGTTGCTCACCAACCCCTTGAATATTGCTCCCAGTGGCCTCAAAGCAGGTGCTTATTTTGGAAAGTCTGACTTGGTGGCAAGTTTTGGTTTCATAAAATTCAGGTGAACTTCCAAAAAGAGCCTTCTGTAGTTGCCAGTCCACACAGGGGCTACCAAATATCCAATTGCAGCAATTAGTTGGTATCCCCAGGAACATTTTTCATGCTTGTGTTGCTTCCCTATTCTTTTTACATCTGAATGTGGCTCATAGGTAAAAAAAAAGGTTGGGGACCCCTGGTATATTACTTTTGCTTCAGTGCAGTTGCATGCAGTTCATCAGCTGAGGCCAATATTGTACTAGCACAAAGTGCAGGGTGTGAAAGTATGTATAGGAGTAAGAACCATTCACATTTTACAAAAGTGGTTGCTTTTGTGGTAAGAAATCAATAACCTACATCTGCTAGCCATTCTGCTCTTTATTTTGTTGGGTACCAGAGAGAGAAAGAAGACCTGCAACTCGCTAATCCCAAGCAGCTCTTTCTGCTGAGGTCTGCTGGAAAATGAGCACATCCACAGCTAAGGTGGAGACTGTAAGAATAAGTTTCATCATCAGTTGCATAAAAGAAAAAGTGCGACTGCTCATTTTGTTGCTATTAAATTGAAACCCTGGTTTGCCTTTCCTATATCCCAAATAAGAAACCATGGCATCTGTGATTCTGACTATGATACAGCCAGGTTATATTACTGTTTGGCTTGGAACAATGCTAACCTGATGTTTTGGATTCTGGAGCAGGCTGATTTTAGATTGTGCTTTATAATGAGCTAAGAGAAGGCCCTGTTCTAATGTTTGACTGAAAATGGGGATCCAAAAATCTGGGCTGGCAACTGTGTACATCTGCCTATTCCAGGCCTAGATGCAGGTCCAATATCAGAGGAGAAAAAAAAACCCACACACTGACTGAAGTGGTACAATAAGCGACACAATGGACCCGGCCACCTCACTGTGCCCAAAGGCAGCCAGTTCATTTTCCTTGTATAGTGACGGAAGTTGATAAAAAGCAGAATGTTGGAGACAGCTCAGTACAGACAAACATTCTCTTTATTAAGCTACACACGAGTTTCCATTATTTACGAGAGTCGCTGGCAGCACCAAACTGAGCACTCTGCAATACAAAGAACGCACTCCAGCTTAATTTCTCGCTCATTTATTGATTCAATTTTTTTTCTTTAACATTTGTGACTGCTCTTCTTCAGTTCGCAAGTGAAATGGTGAAGAAGTCTGAGTTCTAATCAAAGTAGAAATGGCAAAGGTTTGGTCATGAAAATTGTGGATTTAATGTAAACACTACATTCGATTAAATTATTTTTTTTGTTTCGCTTATTCATTTTTTTTATTTTTTTATTTTTTTTTTTGTTTTTTTTCTTCTCAGCATAAACATCCCACATGAGAGGAAAACACCATTCACTATAAGATGGGAAGGGAAAAGGAGGGGAGAGAAGCAGCACAAAGCATTCACAGGAAAAGTAAAACAAGATTGAACGTAAAGAAGCCTATCAGTTTGGAAATACAGGAAATTCAGAAAAAATTGAAGAGGGGGGAGTTATTTTAGCAGCTGGAGGTCAGTGAGAGCTGTGCTTTTTCTATACAAATCCAAAGAGTGCATGGTACACAGTTCAGAGTATGGGAACCTAATCAGAAATCAGATCTGTACATTAAATATCTTGGAAAATTATTTTTTTTCCATTCAAATGATTATTTTATTCCACTTAGGGTGTAAAAGTCCCAACAGAAATTCCAATCAACCCCCACCCAAAAAAACAGATTTCTATAAACCCATTTCCTTGCTGGAGGCCATTATTTTTTTTGGCTTCTCTGGCAGTGATGGGGGTTGGAAAGGATAAAGGAGATGCTTCTTTACAGTTGGTGCAAGAAAATGGTAGTAGTAATAATAATAATAAGAATAGGGAGGTGTCTTTAAGCTACAAGCACGTGGAAAAAAAGAACAGTTTTGTTTTTTCTAAATGTACAGACTTAGCTAAACCAGATTTACAGCATCCTATGCAGCCACTAATCCAGTGATAACATTACACATCAACTTTAAGGAAGGCTGTGTTTTTTTACAAAGGCCAAAGGTCATGCTACCTGCAGATCATCAATTTGAGGGTCCGTAAAGTAGTGCGGAGTAGGAAGGGACAGCAGGGTATGAAACCCCTTAAAAACTGTGCCCCCTGCTCTGCAGTTTGGGTTGGCACTGATAACTTTTTTCATAAAACAGGGACCCACTACATTGTGTTGTTCAGACTGGGCCTCCCATAATCCCTCTCAGACCCTCTTACAGCAACAGCACCCACAAAAGCTGAGCACATTGTTCTGCGAGTCTCACAAACACTTCTACCTGGTTAAGAAATTGGAGGGGAATTTTTTTAGTTTTAAGAGCTGAACAGAAGAGATAAACCTGAACATTGGTTTTGGATCCTGCTTGTGTGAAACAGATCGCCACACACATATCTTAAAAGATTAAAATATATTATATTCCCTTTATCAAAGAAGTCCTATACTATCTTTCAGTCCTAGAAAGAGCAGTCATGGATTGCACGAGTTCCAAAGATTCCAGCACTGAAAGCGTTAAGCAGCTTGGGGCCGAGAATCCTTTAAAATTAGGAAACTCTATTGTTTTGGATGTCGGGAATCTATTCTGTTGACAGCTCTTTGAGAAGAACTAAAAAGATTGGTTTTATATATATATATATATATATATATATATATATATGTTTATTTTTGTTTTGCCTTCTGTTTACCAAGTTGCATTTTATTTTTTATCGCCAGCAGATAAATTGCTATACAGAGAAAAATCAGTACAAGCCGCAGCCTCTGAGGTTGTTGGCAATGATGATGTCAGTGACGGCGTCGAATACCACCTGGATGTTATTCGTATCTGTGGCGCAAGTCAAGTGACAATAAATCTCCTTATTGGGAGAGCGGTTCTTGCTTTCAAATTGTGCTTGGATATAAGCAGCAGCATCTTCATAAGTGTTAGGACCTAATGAACAGGGAAGAGAAAAAAAAAGAAAAGAATTAGGACTTTGTGAGACAATAAATAGGAAAGAAGAAAATGTACAGGTAAATAGACAAAACTGGGCACATACACCTGACTGTTACTGGTGATGGGTAGGTTTCAAACTGTAATCTAATACACTATTTCAGACAGTACATGCTGCATTGGCGACATATTGAAGAGGAGCTGCAGCTCTCAGTCGTTCATGGGTCACTCAGAGACTGGGCCAGATTGGCTCATGTATGCCTTTACTCTGATGCTACCATCCCAGGCACACTCAATATCTCCATGGCTCCCATAAGGGTACAGTGACATAAAATGACACAGACGGACAGCAATGTGTCCAGAGGCTGCATTTCCACTGACATAAGGCTGCTTACTACTGGCTGGTACAACACTGCTTTAATTAAAGGAAAATGTTACCCCCAAAATGAATATTTAAGCAACATATAATTTATATCACATTAAGTGACATATTAAAGAATCTTTAATATGGTAAATATATTTAAAGGGATACTGTGATGGGAAAAAAGGTGTTTTTTTTTTAATGCATCAGTTAATAGTGCTGCTCCAGCAGAATTCTGCACTGAAATCTATTTGTCAAAAGAGCAAACAGATTTTTTTATATTTCATTTTGAATTCTGACATGGGGCTAGAGCCGCTAGACATATTGTCAATTTCCCAGCTGCCTCAAGCCATGTGACTTGTGCTCTGATAAACTTCAATCACACTTTACTGCTGTACTACAAGTTGGAGTGATATCAACCCCTCCCTTTCCCTCCCCCCAGCAGCCTAACAACAGAACAAAGGTAACCAGATAGGAGCTCCCAAACACAAGATAGCAGCTGCCTGGTAGCTCTAAGAACAGCACTAAATAGTAAAAACCCATGTTCCACTGTGACTCCATTCAGTTACACTTAGAAGGAAAAACAACATCCTGCCAGAAAGAAGTTCCATCCTAAAGTGCTGGCACAAGTCACATGAGCAGGGGCAGCTGGTAAATTGACAAAATGTCTAGCCCCATGTCAGATTTCAAAATTGAATATAAAAATCTGTTTGCTTTTTTGAGAACAGGATTTCAGTGCAGAAGTCTACTAGAGCAGCACTATTAACTGATCTGTTTCCCATGACAGTATCCCTTTAAGTACATATTGCCCCTTTACATCACCTGACCAGAAATACTACAACTCTAACTGTAATAGGAAGAAGCATGGGCGCAAAAGACAGAATTGTTTGTGTACATTGTGAATCCTGGATTCCCAGGGAGTGGTCCTTATGTTTTAAAATGGCAATTCTCTATTAAGGATTACCCAATGGCACATCCCACTAAGAAAGTATATTATTATGAAAATTATTTATATAAATGAAGCAGGGTTTTATAGATGAGCTTTTTATGCAATATCTTTTTATAGAGACCTACCTCCTGATCAGGGGGTATAGTTTTCCTTTAAGATACTGTACATAAAGCTGCTTAAACGTTTGGTGGTAGTTAGGTTTCCTATAAGATCGGATAAAGTGGGGTATTTAATCAAAGCAGAAATGCTTATGGCGCTGTATTCAACTGCAAGTGTTATTTGCCAGCTGCTTTTATTAATTTTCAATCTTTAACCAGAAAGGTTTGGAACATTAAAAATATCGTATTCCCCTTCTCTGCAATAACAATTCAATTAGGAATCTTCCAACACTTGCAGCTGAGAGGTTAATATGGCCTGTCCTGAGCTGACTTAGATCTCCTAAGGTGACATCCCAGCATTCCCTTGCCCTGACAAGGACAGAGCACTTTGTTTGCACTTGCTGGGCATGAGGTGGAAAGGAGTAGAGGAGAGGCAGCAGGGAGGTCCTCAGGGTGCCACAGATAACAGCTCCACTCAATAATGAAACAAGAGTATGACTTTTCCTGCACTTTTATTGTATCGTGTTTAGTTGCTGTGAAAAAGAATTGAACATAAAAAGGCTTTTATTTCCACATACACACATTTATTTAATTTAGCTATAGTTGCAGCAAGGAAACCTTTATATTCAGGGTCGGACTGGGCCAGCAGGAAACCGGGAAAAAACCTGGTGAGCCCCAGCTCATTTGGGCCCCGCTGGCCCAGATCCACTCCCTGAACTTCCTCTTCCTGCACTCCCTCCCTGAACTTTCTTTTCCTGCACTCCCTCCCTGAACTTTCTTTTCCTGCACTCCCTCCTTGAACTTTTTCTTCCTGCACTCTGCATTCCTTCCCTGAACTTTCTCTTCCTGCACTCCCTCCCTGAACATCTTCTTCCTGCACTCCCTCCCTGAACATCTTCTTCCTGCACTCCCTCCCTGAACTTCTTCTTCCTGCACTCCCTCCCTGAACTTCTTCTTCCTGCACTCCCTCCCTGAACTTCTTCCTGCACTCCCTCCCTGAACTTCCTCTTCCTGCACTCCCTCCCTCAACTTACTCTTCCTGCACTCCCTTCCTGAACTTTCTCTTCTTGCACTCCCTCCCTGAACTTCCTCTTCCTGCGCTCCCTCCCTGAACTTCCTCTTCCTGCGCTCCCTCCTTGAACTTCCTCTTCCTGCACTCCTTCCCTGAACGCGGTTGCGCTGACAATGTGCACTTTGTAGGGACTGCAGAGAGGACTTTGTGGCTGGGTGGCCTGGTGGATGGTATGACATACCTCCCAACATTTTGGAAATAAAAAGAGGGACAAAAAAATTTGCTGCATGTAGCGCGGCAAACATTTTAGATAATGCCCATTTTTGTGGCCACGCCTCCTAATTACCATGTTTATTTTACAAAATTTGGCAGGTTATGAAATTTTGAAAATATTTCTTTGTTTTTTTTCAGTTATTTTAGTTTTGCTAATGAAGGTGAATTGTCATTTAATCACCACTGGTTTCTGAATGGAACAACTTTGTTTGATGAACCCCTTATTTGAGAGGGGGACAGAATGCTCAGGATCACCCCCACTCAAAATGAATGTCATATATCTGTAAATGGTGTGGGAAAACAAGCAATATTCAGCAAGAAGATACCTATTTATGGCCCAATTTCCTGGCCGTGCCCTGAACCATATCCCCTAGGCTGGTAGGACAAGCTTTCCCTGGCTTAAGCCAGAAAATAATAATAATACAATATGAGAACTGACGGTATAAGATAACTTGTTTCAAGGTAACCAAATAAAAAGGGCAGTCGAAGAGTGGAGTCAGTAACAGTAAAAAAAAGCAGAAAAATACAGGTAGGGGACCTGTCATCCAGAATGTTCAGGACCTTGGGTTTTTCAGACAACAGATCTTTCCCTAATTTGGATCTTCATACCTTAAGTCTACACAAAAAAACGTAATTGAAGCATTAAATTAAACCCAATAGGCTGTTTTGTATCCAATAAGGATACGTTATCTCAGTTTGGATCAATTACAATGTACTGTTTTATTATTACAGAGAAAAAGGAAATTATTTTTAAAAATTCTAATGGAGTCTACAGGAGAAGGCTATTCCGTGATTCAGAGCTTTATGGATAATAGGTTTCCGGATAACTGTAATGTAACTGTAATGTAATTCTCTTAATATTTTTATTAGACAAGTGCAAATAGAAAATACAAAATTAAAGTATAGTGGCACTAAAAACCCTAACACAGTGGTTCTAGAACAACTGCAATGGCTCAGACAAAGCCCTAGTTTATCAGAGCACAAGTCACATGACTTGGGACAGCTGGGAAATTGACAATATGTCTAGCCCCATGTCAGATTTCAAAATGAAATATAAAAAAATCTGTTTGCTCTTTTGAGAAATGGATTTCAATGCAGAATTCTTCTGGAACAGCACTATTAACTGATATTAACTGATACTGATACTTTTTTTTCCATGACAGGATCCCTTTAAAAAAAAAAACCAATAGGCTGGTTTTGCTTCCAATAAGGATTAATTATATCTAGTTGGGATCAAATACAAGCTACTGTTTTATTATTAGAGAAAAAGGAAATCATTTTTAAAAATTTGGATTATTTGGATAAAATGGAGTATATGGGAGACGGCCTTTCTGTAATTCAGAGTATTCTGGATAATGGATTTCCGGATAAAAGATCCCATACCTATACATCAATAAAAGCATCTAGTTGTTGTGAGCACATTTTAATTCCAGGCTGTAACATAACAAGAGGATGAATCAGGGTGTATCTATATATAGGCACCCAAGACATCAGTTTTTGGGGGTGGCCCTTGGGTGCCTAAATAACTAAAAACAAATGAAAAGCAAAATAAAAAAAAATGCCCCAAGCCAGCTGAGGGAGAGAGGGGTGCAGGTCTCAGAGCATGGCGGGGCAGAAGTGATAAACCGGAAGTGTTGTCACACACACCAGTGTGTTTGACGTTACTTTGGGGTCACTGTAAGGCCTGGTGCCTAGGGTGGCAACACACCTGAATAAAGCCCTGGAATGCACTGCATCCCACGTTTTTTTAAAAAGGTCAACTACGTATACCTTCTAGTGCAAGAACAGCTTTATCCTTTGTATTGGGAATAAACTTCGTATTAACACACACAGTAATCAGATAAGTACACTCACAGCCCCTTGATCTGTGATGCTGAGAGCCAAATCCATTCTTACCTGTGTACTCTGGAAAGCAAATGGTCAGAGGCGACTTCTTGATCTTCTCAGCAAACAGGTCCTTCTTGTTAAGGAAGAGAATGATTGATGTGTCAATGAAGAACTTGTTGTTACAGATGGAGTCAAAGAGCATAAGAGACTCATGCATCCGGTTCTATATCGAGGAGAGAAGAGAGAGAACAGGTGGAAGACAGAAAGAAAGGAGAAAAGAAATTAGGCTAAGGAGACAGGAATGGTTACCAGTGTTAAAACAAAGGGAAAAAGAAACATATATTAGATTGTTAAGGCTTCTTCAAATATTGCCATTCCTCATAGAGCAGAATGGAAACTTGTAATGTATATGTTTAATAAAGTATCCACAAAATTAAATTTGTTATTCACTGTAAAAGAATGGGTAACACAACACAATCATTTGCAAGAAAATGTAATTAATGTACTTAAGTTTTGAAATCATTGCTTTGCATTGTTGAGAATATTGTAAAGAATATTCAAGGCAATGGATCTACATGCTGTCAATTTCTAGACTGGGAATCGTGATAGAGTTCCAACAGACTGAATTAAATCACATATTGGGTAAAATTTGCATCAGGTCCAGTAACCCATAGCAACCAATCACCAGACTGAATGGATGGAGAGAATACAAGGGACAACACAAGTTAAGGCTGCATTTCTATTGTTCCGATGGTTGCAGCTCAGCAATGCTCCATGCACATGGCTGACATAATACATCAGTAGGTAAAATTTTCAAACTCACTGATATCCACATGGATACTGTCTGGGATGGACAGTCCATTATAGACCTGCCAGTGATCATATGAAACATTACTGTTATGTGCATGGCACTAGTGATGTACGAAATGACCCAATGGAACCCACAGGTTTACTGCTAGCTGGCCAGGTTTGGTTTGAAGTCTGGCAAACTATTGCAGGTTAATGCGGGTCAGACTTGGGAAGTACAAAGATCCCTTGTCCTGGAAACATAGGCACACACAGAAGTGGAGTCCAGAGCAAGAGGACATGGGTATGAGTTGGGTGTGTGGAAACATTTTGCAGGATAGATTAGCATTCAGTTTTCCTTGAAAAGCATTTCACTACTAGGAAGCTTAAGTTGCTTTATTTCTTGTGCGTGTACCATATTCTAGACTGAAAATAAATAATATGAAATACAAACTGAGGGTCCATGGTTTCCCCTGCAGTTTTAGAGAGTTTGGAGTTACTAAAACAAAATGGTTTGGCCTTTTGGAGTTTGAGATGTACAATACACATCTTG
This sequence comes from Xenopus borealis, assembly GCA_024363595.1. Taxonomy (NCBI): domain Eukaryota; kingdom Metazoa; phylum Chordata; class Amphibia; order Anura; family Pipidae; genus Xenopus; species Xenopus borealis. Next base: position 27,842,810 of record CM044438.1, read on the forward strand.
CACTGCACAGGTGAGTGGTAAATGATTACTCAACTAATTCACAGTAAAGTGAAATACTGTACTTCCTTAGTGGATTTTTTTTTACCATAGTCCTCCACTAGCTCATCCATGCAAATGTCTTACACTACCTGTGCACACATACATGCAGTAGACCGTGTACCAATACCACACCGTCAACAGGAACATCGCATTAAAAGGTTCATTTACTTGCAAATCGGACAATGTGGTATACCTAATAATGTGTTTGAAATGCCCCACTACAGGACTCTGTGGGAGAAACAGGACAAACACTGCGCCAGCGGATGAACTCCCACAGGTTTAACATCAAGCATGGCAACACAGATGTCCCAGTGGCAGCACACTTCTGCAGCAATAGCCACAGCATCAAAGAACTTCGGGTCACAGTTTTAAAGGGTAACTTTAAGACACAACAGGAGCGGAAGGAGTAGGAATTCAAACTCATGAGAAAGTTTAACTTCCTAGAATGTGGCCTGAACAGAGACAGGAGTTTTATGTCCAGATATGACTTTAACTAAGGATATGACACCTAAAAGAAAACACAGCCAAGGACAATCTACATCTTAAAGCCATTTTCCTTAAGGTGCTGGCTGTACTAATGTTTGCTTCACCCTTGGGACTTATCAATATCTTGGCTGGATTATTCTCTTTTCTCTACAGGTCACTATTCCCATTTTCAGTTTGTCACAGTCTGGTAAGGGCATGTGAAGTGGATAAGTTCTGGTTCCATATGCTATCCAACCCAGTGGTGCCCTTATCTGTATCTTCACTTTTTTAGTTTCCAATTCCTAATTATGCACTGTTGTGTTAACCTTTCCCCACTCTGTCTAAAGCTGGCCATAGACGCAAAGATCCGATCGTAAGATGATTCTACGATCGGATCTTTGCATCTCCCGACCTGCTCCCGACCTGTCACTAACCTTCAGATCAACTATAAGTAGTAAAAAGCACAGACAGCTGACGTTCTGCCCCTGACAAGGATCGTACGAAAGTTGTACGATTAAAAACCTAGTGACTGTCTCCCACTGAAAATCGTACGATCTGCAATAGACGCAAAGATATTATCGCCAGCCGACAAAAATTTTCTAAGCTGGCCGATCGACCAAACGACCGATCGGCATGGCACGACAAATGTCGGAGCACTCCACACACGATCCGAAAGTTGTACGATAGTCGTACGAACCAAGTCGTTGCGTCTATGGCCAGCTTTAGTCTAGTTCAAACTATTTGATCTGACTGAATCCAGACCCCTGAACTATTTACAACTCACCCTAATTACTTTTATTACCTTCTACAAGTTATCTGTCTATCTGTAACTTTCTAATTCATTGCCCATAAACCCTTTTTCAGTGATCTATTTGTATATATAATGTGCCTTTTCAATGTTCATTCTTACTTTGCCTGACGAAGGGGCCTGTGTGCTCCGAAAGCTTGCAATTGTTACTTATTCAATTAGCCAATAAAAGGTACCACCAAACTTTACATTTTATACATTCCTAACTAGAATCCTAATCTGCATATGCAAATTTGGGGTGGGAAGGGAAATACTGTGACTTTTTGTCACAAAACAAGGAAGTTAAAAATGTTTTCCCCTTCCAACCCCATGCATATGCTAATTAGGATTCAGAATTTGGTTTGGCATTCAGCTGAATCTTTCAGAAAGGATTCGGGGGTTCAGCCAAATCGAAAATAGTGGATTTGGTGCATCCCTATCATTTACATCAGGGGTGTCCAAACTGCGGCCCGAGGGCCAAATGCGGCCCAGGCTGGGTATGAATGCGACCCAGCTTGAAATGCTCAGTTCCCGAGAAAACATCATGTTGCAAAGGATTTAGGAGGAGGGGGACTCTGCCCATTGCCCAGTTAGTAATAATAATAATATGATAATAATATCCAGGTATCTTATATTCCAGTGTATAGCTCTATATAGTTATCCAACTGGTATTGTAGTTCTTTTTTTTTTGTGTGTGTATTTTCTTTAATTTTACAAATCAAAAGTGTTTGCGTATTTCATGTGTGGCCCCCAGACAATTTTTCTTTTTCCAATGTGGCCCTCAAAGCCAAATGTTTGGACACCCCTGATTTACATAGTAGCAGAAGAAAAAAGGACTGATTTCCATAAAGTTTTCTAAATGATTTTGACCTAACCTCTTGATGAACCAAACAATGATGGGCAACTAAAGTATCCAAAGGGATGCTTGCATACCACTCACAACCTGCCCATCATTAATGAAGCACTGCCACGTGCAGGCAGCACTGTATTCATGGAAGAAAACCTGTACCTAGGATGCTTAGTGTGGGGCCAGAGGCAAAGGGCAAAAAAACATGGGCAAGATACTTTGATTATTATTGTTGTTGCTGTGCTGCACTTGACTTTTCTGTAATTCACATTTCTAGAGTTATGGGACCTGTTATCCAGAATGTTCAGGGGTTTTCTGTATAGTGGATCTTTCAATAATTAAAAATCATGTAAAACTAGGCTAAAGTAGGCTGGTTTTGCTTCCAATAAGGGTTACTTATATCTTAGTTTGGATAAAGTACAAGCTACTGCTTATTACAGAGGAAAAGGAAATCTTTCTTAAAAATGTGGATTATATTGATAAAATGGAGTCTATTAGAGAAAGCCTTCCTGTAATTCGGAGCTTTCTAGATAACTGGTTTCGGGATAATGGATCTCATACCTGTATTGCTATTTTATTTGTTGGAGGATTCGAATGCAAAAAATTTGATTTTCGAAAGATTTTTTGGGCTACTTCGACCATCGAATTTGCTAAATTCGATCAAATTGAAGGATTCGAATGAATCGGTCAATATAATCGAATGATTCGAAAAAACGGTACGATTCAAATAAGAAAATCGTTCATCCATTCGACCCTTTGATGGTCAAAGTACTTGCCCATTAACAATTTATTCGTTGCCTACTTCGCCAGATTAAACCTACCGAGTTGCTATATTTGCTTATGGGCAGTTTTTTTGATCAAATAGAAATCATCCGATTTTTCGAAAAAATCATACGAATTGTGAAATCGGATGAATTTGTACGATTTTTTTCGTGAAATCGGATGTTTAATATGATTTTTTCATGAAATCGGATGATCGCTATTCGATTGTTCGATATATCGAATAGCGGTACAATCATATGAATTCGATATTTGATTTCATCGGATTTTACTTCGGGAAAATTTTGAGGGTCGAATTGGAGGGTTTTTAACCCTCGAAATTCGACCCTTGACAAATCTGCCCCCAAATGTACATATACAACATACCCGAGGGACCTTTAGAAAACCAATATCACCCCCAATTACATAAAGTCTAACGAATAATGATTAAAAAAAAAAATTCACAAGATTAATTTATGACAGCTAGACAATAGACATTAAAATGTGACATTTGATAACTGCCAAAAATAAAAAGTCCCCAAAGGTTCAGCAACCCCAAACCAACACTCCCAGACCTAAACAGCAGGTATATTCCCAGAGCCGATGACAGTAATAAAGCAAATAATCACTTGTAGCTTTAGAGCAGAAAGCAAGACCAATAACTGAAGGAAATGATCTGCTATAATTGGATTTTCTCAAAAATTGCAGGCATTCTTTATTATGCAGTTTGTGCGTAACACATTGTACCTATATAAACACACTGTACAATTATTAATAAAATGGATTTTATACTCAACGTAAATTAGACTCTATCAACGTTAAAACACAATATATCTGTTTTGATTCTCTGTATTACAAAAACAAACTTCATATTCGGGTGCGCGCTAGAAAAAGACTTTGACAAAAAGATTACTTTGGTTATTTAGAAGTTTAGCATTTTGTTATGTAGATTTACCATATTAATTTATGATACATGGTTTTATATATGTACATTTAAAAAAAAAAAAAAATACTGTTCATTATTAAAGGGCCGGTTACACCAAAATAATAAAATGAGTGTGTATACATTTACATGTAATGCTATCCTGCATGTTTACAAAAATTTTTGTGCTTGAGTCAGAATCTATAATAGTTTATATAAATAAGCTACTTTGTAGCCATGAAGAATGCTATCCAAGGTCCAGCAGGCCTGTAGTGCCCAAGCAGAGCAGATAACCGAGGAGCTTTTCAAAATAAACTTGTTTATCAGCTATGGCGACAAACAGGAAAGTCATCCATTGCTCGCTACTACTACATACTCTTCTTATACAAAATAAGACTCTTGCTGATGCTGGACAGGCAGATATAATTAATAAACGTATCATTTCCCTTTCTGATGTTACTAAGTGGACAAATACCTACTGAAAAAAAAATAATAAAATAAAGAAAATACCAGCTTCTTGTTAAAAAAATACTGCAACCAACTGACATACTCTGGAATTGGTGTAGTTCAGACAACAGCAAATCAATGCTGAATTAGGTGGAGCCAAATCTCAAATAACCAAGTTAATTCCCAGATTTTAGGTCCCAAAAAACAAAACAAAAACGTTAATACTGACCTAATAGATTAATACAACTTTATATTATTGACAGCTAAAGAATATTTAACTTGTGTGTATTTAAGATGAGGAGGTGCAGATTAAGGGCTACCTCTATGAACTGAAAAAAAGTAATAGTTCAAACTACAAGTCGATACCACCCCACCTCCCACTTCGCTTTTTCGCATCGGAGCGGGTCAGCTAATAGAACTCATATAGGGGAATGTAATATAAGTCGGTAAGGCAAAAACTATTCGCAATGCGAAAAGTTATGCCTCTGTGCAAATAATTTTTGCTTTGCGCGAATTTAATATAGCTTTTGCAAAACCGGAAACTGTTTAGCGACCACTTCTGACAGTGGAAGAGAGTTTGCGAATTTTACAGCTTGCGCCAATGCGCAGTCAATGTAATAAAACTTCTTACTTCTTACTGAAAGTCGTTATGTTTGCTCCTAAAGATTACGACACCTTCAAGCACTTCTTAAGAGTGCGCAATTAAAAGTCGCAATGCGCAATTAAAATTCGCAATGCAACAACAGTTTAAGGAGCAATATTACATTGCGAGATGTGGATTTTTAATCTTATTGATGCGCATTCTTTTGCTCTTTGCAAATTTAATTACATTCCCCCCATAGTGGTAATAGCACTTTCTGCATAGAAGAGCTGAAATTCTGATTTAAGAGTTTGAATTTTGGCTAGTTAAGTTGCCAGGAGTTATCAACAGTTATCAACTGGCCTCATGGCAGCAGTGCCCTGCGTGTAAGAAACAATATGAAGGATTTAGAACAGCGAGGTGAAAATAAAATGAATTACAATATTGCTGGTATGTAAAAGTCAAACAATTGTTTTGACTGTAACATAGTAAGTTAGGTTGAAAAAAGACATGCGTTCATCAAGTTTAACCTTTTAACTTTTTTTTAACCTGCCTAACTGCTAGTTGCTCCAGAGGAAAGCAAAAAAAAACCCATTTGAAGCAGCTCCAATTTGCCCCAGAGGCAATTGCTCATTTATTCCCTAGCTATGGTGGCCTACATAAGGGCTGTATTGGCCTAACAGAGGACCTCCCAGTCCCTAGTGGATCCCAAGTGTGGGATAAGTCTCATCATCCCACCATCGGCCTATGGAAAAACATTTACTATTTGATACAATCAATATCTAAATGCTTTCAGGGTGGCGCAAGTTATTAGGTTATCTGGTGGGCCCTAGATGGCCTATATATATATATATATACTTCATATATTTATTTAAGCTGCAACATCTGTAAAGTCAGGAGAATAACAAACACATTAATACTGTGCATCCATGTCAATATATGGCAGTCTGCCATTTATGCATCTAAGAGAACATGCACATTCATAAGGATGGAAAATGTGGTGGGTAACATGTAGGGGGTGACCCATACAAACAGGTCCAAAAATAACTTCAAGTAAAAAAAATGGCACCCTGAAAAAATGTTCATAAATTCTATATACCCAATAAAAATGTTGGAAAAGAAGACTATTCTGTGCCAATACCTCTTTGAAGGTCAGAATATTGCCCATGGGTGGCATTTGTAAAGCAAGCTGGGTCCCAAGAATGGAAATGTTTCTTTCAAACATGAAGGTGTGTACAGAAGCCAATGTAGAATGAGAGAAATCAGTATTTTTCAGGGCTAATCTAATTTTATACACTACTAAAGCATGTAATGCTAGATTTACCCAGCTTTAACAAAGAAACCAACTTTTAATCAGTAAATATTACTAATATTATTAGCAATGTGTTCCATTAAATAAAAGAGAAAATATATTAAGAAGTAGGGTCTATGTTGAAATAACCTTCAGCCTGTCTCACACAACCCAACAAATCCCACCAATGAGTAGGAGCAGCATTGTAACGAACACTCAGCCTCAGCCAAGATATGATGCCCTATGCCTCCATGATTGAATGCCTATTTAAGGAGAAATTACTGAAATAAAAACCAAAGTAGATTTTACTTTGTGTGAAGTTGTGGCTGTACTACACATTACTGTTCTGAACTTAAGAAGTGGCAGAGATTTTTCCTCAGATTAACAGAAGGGCAGGTAGCACACTAGGAGGGAATTATGCGCTGCAAGATGTAGAAAAAGACACCTTGACCCTTTTTGTGCTTGTGAATTTATTGTGCTTGCTGCTTGCTGTCTGAGTTTTAATATCTGGACCATATATTTGAAGCCAGTATAAGTAGCACACAGTGGCAAATGCTAGGAAATTACTAATTATGTTACTGAAAAATATAAAGATAAAGTAAAAAACATCAATAGAAAGAAGTTATATTTGTATACACTTAACTGCATTGTGGCACTTAAACATATAATGTGGCTTTTCAAATATATTATTACTCAGTATTAAACCTATAGATGACACCTGTGTGGCAGGAGATATTGACTGTGCTGCTCATGAAGTCTTTCTTCATTAGGTTTTCTCCAATAAGCAGACATGGTGGTTTCATGCCTTCATGGATATCATGATACAGCTCGCTTAATAATAATTCTCCATTGCACACTAAAATTTGGCAGTTATTAAGTGAAATAAATTAATTAAAATGCCAGGAATGCAGGCCTGATTACATGGAGTTATCTTATACATCTTTAATTACTGTCACAATAAGAAGGCATATGTTTTCTTTCTGCCCAATGCTAAGGGGTCGACCCCATAAAGTATCAGACTGGATTGCTAGATGCGGTGCAAGGGTAGATGACAATTTCAACTTGCCAAATCAATAAACCAACCAATTTCCATAATACAGTCCATGGATATTGCTTGTCATAGTTGGTCAACAACAGACACACACACACACACACACACACACACCTTTATTACCCTGTGTATGGCCACCTGTAGCCTGAGAAAGGGATTCACCATTAATTCAACAATACCCTTAGTAAGTAGAGTGGTTAGTGGTAGAAAACCGATTGCTATTCATACCAATCAGGTATCTAAGCAATCATATTTTCGCCTAACACTACTACAGCGGACATGGAAAGTATTTTGGCACTTTGACCTATTACTAGAAATAAATTCAGTGGCTTTAGAAATCCTATTTAAAAAGAAGAACTAGTAGCTGCCCATCAAGTCAGATGGTTTATAGTTGGAATACACGATAATCCACTTCCAACAGGGTACTGTTTCAGGAATCAAGATTAACCCTTCAATATCTTTACATGTAGAGCTTGAAAGACATCTCTTAGGACAATCTGAGCCTTACAGCAGGAAGTATAACTCAACAATTTCACATCCTGGTCAACCATGATTTCTGCTATGAAGAATTCCTCTAGATATCAGATAAAGATGCAACAGGTATGAAAAGGCGCGTTGGCACATGCAGTGTATAACAGCAGACTGGGCTCGGATTAATTTTAACCATAAGGATTATTAGGAAAGAAAAAAAAGAAGTCTGGCTATGTCTGGGTACAAAGACTCCTCCTGTTGCTCCTTTGCCTTCATTATCCTGCTTCTGAAAGCCTGATGCTTAGTAAAGGCCACAACCCCGCAGATTATAGGCAATGATGACATCTGTAACAGCATCAAACACAAATTGGATGTTCTGGGTATCAGTAGCACAGGTGATATGGGTATAAATCTCCTTGTTCTGAGACTTGTTCCGGCTCTCATACTGATGCTGTATGTGCGCTACGGCTTCGGTAAATGAGCTGGGACCTGAAGTAGGAAAGCAGGGAATGAGAGATGAACAGAGAACACAGAGAGTTCATTTGTGTGTGTTTGTGTGCATGTTTTTAGGGTCCAGTACTTAGCAAGTACAGAGACTAACCCCCTTCTGAATGGGTTTCCTACAAAAGGAGGCACCAATGTGTGTATGTGTAGCTGTGCTTGGTGGAATACACACATGCACAGATTCATATTTGCACATATGTTTGTTCTTTGCATGCATGAAACATTGATATAACTATATTTTACGAAATTGCATATTTTGCACAAGTGAGGAAAAAGTGTATGTGTAATATACTGTATGATATATTAAGAAGATATAGAAATATCACTACATACACACATATATGAATGCACACGTGTATGCTTGTGGTTTTTCACTCCTCTAGGGATGACTAAGCTGACTGGCACATACATCCAGCAATACTGCAGTGTACCTATCCTACCTGCATGTGTGAGTGTACCTGTGTAGTCCGGAAAGCAGATAGTGAGAGGAGAGCTGTTGATTTTCTCTTGGAAGATATCCTTCTTATTCAGGAACAGAATGATGGATGTGTCAGTGAACCACTTGTTGTTACAGATGGAGTCAAAAAGTTTGAGGGATTCATGCATCCGGTTCTGTAATCAAAAACAAGAACCGCAAATCAAACAAGCCCGAAAGCTGCACCCTCTGCACAAATGGTTTTTAGATATAAGCAGTTCTGTTCTGGGAATGCATAAACTCAGCACTAACTGCCATGTTTACCATCCTCCCACTCTTTTACTCCCTTAAAATCTCTATTAGATTACTATTAATTTTACATCTACTTATAGACTCTCTTCATCCTAACACTGGACATGCTGAATTCTTTTCCCACCCTGTTTTACATATATACATCTCTTGCTGGTCTTAATTCTCTTGTGCTCTGTGTGGAATTACTGAACTTAAAAATATCTTACTAAAAATAGTGAACAGCAAAGAGAAAGAAGAAAGGGGTATGCATTTTTGTAGCTACTTTATGTTAGGTTCATTAATTCAAGACAGGCAGGGCCCTGTATATTAATACAGATTTGGAAGCTTGCAGAATACATGTGACCTGTTATAGATCTTGCCAAATTAGATTTTTTAGTAAGTGTAGAGACAATTTGAGCCACAATTCGCTTCAAAGAAAGTTAAGACATTTCAGATGTTAAAATCATGCAGAAAAACCAACACAATGGAAAAGGATTCTGGAATCCACATATTGTATCAGTGGAGAAAGGGAAAAACAATCATGGCAAGATCTCCAAACAGGTCACACATGCCTGTTGTGCTTCCAACTCTTGGCAGTCTTAAAATAAAGCTTCATACCTGCCGAATCTGAAGGCTTTCTCAAAATGTGCTGGATATGTGGCCTTTATTAGAAAGGGTCGGACGGTAGAGGAAGTAAAGGTTTGAAGTGCTGAAGACGCAGAGATGTTTGGAGAGAGAGGGTTTTGCAGACACTTTCCCAGCAGGACCGTAAGAGCAGAAAGCAAGTTAACACAAGAACGATGCACACCACAGAGTCACGCAGTTAACAGCAGGCAACAGGTCACACCGTGTCTGGTTACAGCTTGAGGTTAGAGCCGAAAAACCTGGCGGTAAGAAGGAACCTGCACACCATTGCCAGAATGAAACACAACACTTGGCAAATGAAGGATATGCAGGGCAGCAGTTCAAGGGGTTAAACAAAGCAGGAGTATTAAAAAGGAAGGAAAAGTGCAAAGTAGATGTGTGTCCAAATTGTGTAACCCCTACAAATTAAGAGGACATTTACAAGACACCGCATAGTGAAAATACAGAAACACAAGAGATTTACAGCACTCATCCCCCTTTATCAAGACTCTCACAGGCTCAAAAGGAGTGCTGAAACTCTCTTCCATTTCAAACAAGGGTATAGGTTGTGTTCACCACCAGCAACAAGTGGCAGATGCCCTCCTGTATCTAACAGACCAGATACAGAAAAGTGAAGAGAACTCATTCACGTTACAAGACATTTCAAAGTTTAGTTTTACTTATTACAAATAACTATTTTGCACCATCAGTTACCAGGCCCAAGAAACATGTCATGTTGTATCTGTAGGCCCAGCTGTGCCAGTGTGTCATGTGGTAATTTATGTTTGCAACCACCCATGGCATAAGTGACAAATTTTATTTGCCTAATAACGCACAGGAAGTAAAGACTTGGCTAAACCTGAGTGAACTACGGACAGTAAGCATACCACTGCCTTTGTGTAGCATATTTCTATAGATCATTTGTATGTTCTCAAGATGAAACACATGAGTCAGGCTTTGCCCCTGCAGCAGATGTAGATATCAAATTATCTACATAATCCATAATACATAATCTTTGTGTTATGCTTGATATAAATCACTACTTAAAAGCCACAGTTGTTCCAGTTTATTGAGATTTTTTTTTATACAGACAAGATATACAAACAAATGAAGTAATGTGCCTTTAGGTAAGCTTGTGAGGTTAGAAACAAGGAATATATGAACTGGAGTTAATAATTCAGTGAGGTGGTGGTGGAGTACTTGGTGGGGGAAGTTCTACTCATTATTGAGGCAGTTTATTGGGCAAGTGTTGGCTTTAGTAGATGATTGAGTCCACTGGAGTAGCATTACCAGGACAGGACACATGATATAGAATGATATTTTGAGTAGATGAGACGTATAAGAGTGGATGGGATTTCTAATCAGGAGCTGACAGAAGACAGTGTGAGAAATTGATTTAAATGGTAACAAGCAGCAATTTTAAGTGATGACAGACAGGCAGATGTGGACCCTGTATTCTGAAAGGAAATCCGGACAGTTCAATATTCTGCAGAGCCTGTGCATATCAGGGAAAATTATATTCTCAAAACAAGGACCATTTATTATTTATCATATATATACTGTAGCATAAAATAACCACTTTTTCAACAAGCAGCATTACATATGCCCTCAACACATCTGCACAAACACCAAAATGTGCAGCAAAGACTGGTTGCAACTGCATTTATGAAATCTTGCACATATAGGGCTGATATATATGAGCATTAATAATACCACCACCAATCAGGTCTTTTCTTTAATTCAATGTCAAGCACTTGATTTATTGCTACTGGAAACAGCTTTTTTTGGAGTTAAATGATAAAAAGTGTAGAAAGTGTAGCCAATCAGCAAAGAGCATTAAGAGTTCACCTTTTAAAAGCAAAAATCTTATTGGTTGTTATGGGTTACCACATCTGGATGTTTTTCTCTCACCATATTTCTGTTCCTTTGTCCTAGAATAATCATACAATTTTAGTATAACTTGGAAATCCAAGTTCAGGATTTACTAAATGGTAACAGAGTGTTTTGGTGCAGAAAATGGTTACGCTGGGTCAGTGCATCTTTGGATTACATTATACATTGGATTAGATATACATCGTACATATAGGCAGTATACGGACACAGTTTTAGCTTTTCCCCTATACAATGTATATTCTGTTTTTCAATGTTGTATTCACATTTTTAACAGATCTCATTGCTCAACTATTCCACATTTACGACTGTTAGACAGTTTACAAACTGATTTAATGGGATGGTTCTGAGCCAGGATTACCCTGAGGATTGCACTTATTGCTTGCTATATGTGTATATGGTTGTGGGGTGAGGGATGCAGCATGAACAGGAGCCATCTGCAGGCAAAGAAGAACTGAACACCTAAAATGGAAGCATCTGCCTCTGAACAAACAAGTTATGGGGGAATATAATAAAAGTAAGTAACGGAAATAAATATTCACATACAAAATGTTATGCCAAATGTTCTTTCTCATGAATTTTATATAGCATTTGTGTACCCGAAAACTGCTTAGCGACCTTTTCCGACAGGGGAAGAAGGTTTGCAAATTTTATAGTTTACGTTAGTGCACAGTGAATGTAATAAAACTTCTTTTCTCTAAAAAAGTTGCTCCAAAAGATTACAACACATTCAAGCACTTCTTAAAAGTGGACAATGCACAATTAAAATTTGCAATGCAAAAGTTTAAGGAACTGTATTGTTATTTGTGGAAATTGATCTGCTCTTTGCCACTTTTATTACATTCCCCCATTAGAGTTTAGTTTTGGCTGAATCATTTGCTCTCAAATGGAATGGATTTGGTACATCATTTATTTTGAATGCATCTAGTTATATACCCAGGGACACAAAAATGACTGGATTTGAACATAATTCTACTGTGTCCGTGACAGACTAATAGCACATTATACAAAACTACAAAACAATGAATTAGGAAGCATTTACCAGTAGTATAACCAGAAAAAAACAATACAACACTAGCATGACAAAGAATGACACTAATCTCAGCATGCAGCAGGGGCGCAACTACAGAGGAAGCAGACCCTGTGGCTGCAGGGGGGCCCAGGAGGTGTAGGGGCCCCATGAAGACCTAATTCATATACAATTTCCATAAATATTGCTAAAACAAGTCAATCTCTAGACATTTTTGGGGCCTGCAAAATAATTTGCTGTGGGGCCCGGTAACATCTAGTTATGCCACTGGCATGCAGTGCTGTATTTTCCAAAAACAAGTGATCAGCACAATGTAACCCCTTTCAGCTCAGGAAAGCAAATATTTAAAAGCAACATATAGTACCAAGAGGCAATTTTAATGGAAGAGAAAGAAAAGAACCCCTACTCCAACAATGTTAATAACTTCTACAGTAATTCCCAATTAATTAAGGTATCGCAGGATATCCAGCCTTGAAAATGACTTTAGCGAAACACACGTTGGCGTTGGTCTGCTGTATATATTGCTCTCTTAGCGTAATGCCTTTTAAGTATCGGAGCTGGTCTAGGAGGGTGGGTTGTGGTTTTGGTTTGTGTAAATCATAATAGTTTGTATCTTTCTTCTACTTCTATTGCAATCCCGCACTGGGAATCTCAAGAAACCATATTTCTCCTCTTGATTAGGTCAAGTTAATATTTAAGACCACAGTCTTGGCAACCCTGCCTTTCTCCATCTTTGTGGTGTCCCAGTACTAGTAAACTATTAGGCAGGGATTAGTGGGACAACTCCACCACCTTTCATTTCAATTTTCCTACTCTTTTCTGAACTGGATAACTTTGGGGTATCTAATTTATTAGCACTTGCACTTTAGCCTGTAAATAATTGATTAGCAAATCATAAAATTATTTATTAGCACCTGCACTTTGGCTTGTAATTAACTGATTGGCAATTCATGAAATTATTGCTATGATTCATGAATTCATTTCAAACATTGCACTTTAATTGATTTATCAATCTCATTAATTAACTTTTATATATATATATATATTTATAATATTGCACTTATAAGCAATTTGGTCATTATTAAATTGATTATCATATAGGAATCAAGTTCAGGGTCATTAATTACAATCATGTCTTATCAATAAACAATTTTATTTAATTTATTTGTATCACATTAGCACCGTATTTATCCATCCATAACCTTTATATGTGAGTGGAGGGATTAGTCTGGATTTATTGGATAGCCTGCAATACCTTAATTAATTGGGAATTACTGTACAAGTTATTAACATTGTTGGAGTAGGGGTTCTTTTCTTTATCTTCCGTTTAAACACCAAAGATTTGTCACATATACTAAATGCTAATTTTCATTAATATATAAACTTGATTTCTGCATTTTAGCCTCAAAAGCCTCAACAGGTTAGATAAGGGTAGATAAAATGCTGATTAAGGCATGTATATATATATATATTTACCAGCGTGATGGAAGGGCTAATGCACAGTATCTATTATCTTCGATATAGAAGAGTTATTTGTTAGACCTCTAATTGCAGGAGACTTACATACCTGACAACAGCGATCCAGCGTACCCGGGACTGTGTAATACAGGCAGACTTGGATTTAAGAAGATTGGGCGGGTCTTTGTTCGGTTTTTGTTTTTGGTTTTTAACTTTCAATTTTGGTGGTTTTGGGGACTTACTTTCACATTGTGGACACTGCATTTATATATCATTGTTTTCATGCTGGGAGACAGATTGATAGCAAGATATAGGGGGTGGTTACACATGGATATGGATTTATTTAGCGAGATACACCTGAGAGATTTTCAATATTGGTTTTTATATATGCTAGGACTATGTAGTCGGTTAACTGAAACTTCACAGAATTTATATAAGTAATGTACACGCTGGGATATTCCCATGGGAGATATATTATAGTCACTAACATCACATGATAGTGGTGATCACTCACACTTGGTGAGGATTAAGCTTTTAAATTACCCCCCCCATTCTAACATAACTTTTGATCCACTAGAGGCCGACAATAGATTATTAGCATTTAAGCCCGGTATAATAGAGTTATATATGAGACATTCTTCCTCTAACATGCAGGTAATTGCACATATACCTTTAAGTTTAAGTTCATAGGATATGATCTCTTGACCAGACCTTCCAACTTTACTCAAGTATATTTATAGTAACA
>CM044438.1:27859582-27876240 GCA_024363595.1 Xenopus borealis
ATATATATATATATATATATATATATATGCTGTAATGGGGAAATGAGGCTGAGGGAACAGTTCTTAATATAGTGGAACAACAGAATATCAACTATGAACAGCCAGTCATATAATTACTTGCCAGTACTGAAAAATGTCCATACCTGTTACTACTGTTATGCCAAGTATAAAAAAAATCAGGTATAAAAAATAATAACAAATAATATGGAAAAGCAAAATGACAAAATAATCTTGAAATTATGGAACCTGTGACAAAGCAGAAAGCCAAAGACTGTTAAGCTTCTGAGAGATTTCCAATGAACTTTATACTGAATACAAACCATGACATACAGTACATGTACTGACAACTACATACTGAGCATGGGGATCACTCCTCAGAATGGGAAAAAAATAACTGTTTACATCTAAAACTCACCGTTGTTTCATCTTCATGAAGGACCTGGTCATACCCACTAAGTGCCACACAGAAGATAATAGCTGTGACATCCTCAAAACAGTGAATCCACTTCTTACGTTCTGATCGCTGTCCCCCAACATCAAACAGCCTGCAAAAACACATAGAGAAGGGCAAAATGTTTACAATAGTTGGAGATAAAACAGAAGTGGCAATGGAAATGTCAACAGCCACAAAAGTATTTTATATAGTTGTTTTGGGTATTTTGTGTGTGTGTGTGTGGGGGGGGGGGTGCAGAATTACCAGCAAGAAAACAGAAGATCAGCAAATCACAGCATTGTACAAGTATGCAAGGCAAGCAAAGAGAATCAGGGGAGTCTCAAAGCATAAAAGTAAGGTGGTGGTACATAAAAGAAACAAAAGTGGCTCTAAACAGAAGAAGTGGCCCTACACTACATGCAACATGCAGCTCCTCGCACTCCACAACATGTGGAGTTCATGTCTTGTACAGCCCAAGAACCTCCAAAATAAACAGCCATGGTTTATGGAACACAAGGCAGATCCGGGAATCAATATTTCTAAGTGCAGTGTGTGAGGGGTGAAACCCCGGCCAAAATAGAGGGAATCCATGTGTCAAAATAAACAAGTAGCACCCAGTTCCTACAGGAGTAATACTAGTGTCCCTTTAACTAACCTAAGAACAGATTTTCATCCATCTGTCTAATAACTTATGTAAACAATATATTCTTCCCAAGGCTAAACTGCAATAACTATCAAAAGTCTACAGATAAATGGTATTGTTGAACTGTATACTAATAGTGCACGGTGTACAGCCACCAGAGGGCACTCCTGACTGTTGTTCACAAATAAGGAATATTTTAGTGTCCCACCTATGTGTTTTGTCTTCTGCATGCTATATACTTTCCATTTAATTTGCAGCTTATTTAAACATATTTTTCTTCAAAATACTGTAAAAAAGTTGTTGACCCACTGTCAGGCCAATCAAATAATGATCTGTCATTTGACAATTATTATTAAAATCCTTTGCAGAACACACAAAACACTCATGTATTTGAGAGTGGCATATTACACATATAAGTGGTAATTGCCACCTATTGTTGCTGAGTGACCAAGCAGTAAAAACGAAAGCCATATCAGTTTCTTTGAACCTATGTTCCATAACTGAAGGAATCTCCTCAAAATCATTTGGCAGTGTATATGTTGCTTTGTTTGGGTCCAGTTTTCTGGTTCCGTTAACAGAATTAGCTCTTTTAAAATTAACTTTAGAGCAGAGGTTCGCTGAATAAAAGGCTAGGCCCCTTAAAGGGATACTGTCAGAATACCTTTAACGGTCAGAATACCTTTAAGGGTCAGAATACCTTTAAGGGACAAAATCTGTGGATGGGTGGTCGTTAGGGTTATATTATCCATAGGTTATCCATGCTATCCATAGGTTGAACTACAAATGTAAATCCGAGTCCAAAAGATATAAAGTTAGTTATTAACACAGCCTGATTTATTAGGATCTGCAAACATTTTCATAAGGAATGTAGCTTTTCAATAAATATCATGTCCCAAAGGGAATTTTTTTAATGCTGTATGGAGTAAGATGTCAGGGCAGGGGAGCCTTCTGTAAACACCAGATTGGGGATTGGGCTGGGTGCAAGTGCAGTAAAGCAACTGTAGTCCTAGTATACTGTGCATGCACCAACCCCAAGTCCATGCAAAATATACCTGCAAAATGAAGAAATATGGTGGCATGATCATCCCCTGTCAAGTAATTCCAATACCTGTGGACCTATTTCTACCACAAAAGTACCCACATGTGAAGTACAGTCATAAAGCTAACCATACAAGTCCCAATAAGATCATATAAGGTTTTGCAGTATGTCTGTACTGGCTAGATGACCCTGACCAATATCTATTCCCCATGAATATTGATCTGTTTCTCATTCAGGAAGTTGTATCTGCTGAAGCACTATGTCACTATGCAGCTCTTATTCAATTCCTGCTCTTATGTTTGTTAGGGTTATTGGTCTAAACAGGTACCAATAAGTACAACAAAGTGTACGGCCCCTCATAAGTTATCTGTCCATTCAGCCTGGGTGCTTATGAATTAGATACCTTTACAAGATTTGTTTGAGGTTTAACCATAGGCAAGCATACGCCATGCTGCTGAGTTCTGCCTGGAGAAAGAAATACACTGACCAATTGAAAGATGGGGGAGCATGAATGGGCGACACTGTATTACTGGTAGCAGTATCTTTATGATAAGCTCTGTCTGTAGGTACAGCACAGAAAATTATCTTTCATCAGCACCTTTTAAAATTTGTCCGTGCACAAAGAAGAGTGGGTTCAGCCAAGAGCTAAATAAATGTGGTTGATCACAATTAGCTGTGCACTCCTTGTATTGTAACCTGTGTGCAAAGACAGCTTAGAGGGCATATGTCATAGCTTTAGATACATATTGAGAGCTTTACGAGTAGGCACTAACCTGAAGTGAAGGTTTTTGAAGGTGAAGTGAGTTTCTACAATGCCAGTGGTCTTCACTCTGGTTCGCAGGATATCCTGTTCTGTAGGCTGATAATCAGCAGCTCCGATCCGATCTAAACTGTCTAGGTAACTGCAAAAAACAAAGGGAACACTTTTACACTCACAGTAATTTGCAATGAACAATAGATATTGGCTATTGGCTTGTTGAGCAAATCACTTGTATTTTATCTGCAACAGAGGTGCAGTAAATAATTATAAGAGGACTACAGTACCAGAGCTCTGTCAATATTCAGGTACATACAAGAACAGTAGGAGTAAGAAAAAAAAATCAAGTGTTTAACTTTCAACAAGGGGTTTGGCTAGTTTATGATTACAAAGGAAGAGTTTATTTAAACTTTAGAATCTCTTAGACACAGTGGAGCTGACATCACTTTCATCTCTTTGATCAACGATCTTCTGTTTCTGTTCTAACAAGAATCAGAGAAGGATGCCTTACAGGAACTGTGCTGAGGCCATCGTTTGAGACAAAAGAAATGTATTCACTAAGGAGCAACAAAACATAGAGGGAAAGGTCTGCACACAATTTAGAGTGAAGACCAATGAGTGATGTCTTCCATACATACATATACAGTGTATAAAGATCACTGGGGGAGTGTTTTACATGGTGCACAATAACTCTTTGTATTAATTGGACAAATTAACCCCTCATGGTACACATCACTGTCACAAAGCACAGGGGACTTGTAGTTATTGTAGTTAAACTGTAGGTCCACAAGGTGTTGCAGATGAACAAAGGAACAATTTTATTCACATTAACACTATGGCTTTCTTCACAAACCCCTGACTTATTAACAATTAATGGAACAAGGCTTCCCAGACCGCAGGGTCCGTCTGTTGCCTAGCTACTTGCCTCATCTCTTCAGGTTCAGGTTGTCTGTACTTTAGACTACAGGCATGGGGTAACCCTGCATTAAAAGTACTAGGTCCTATCTAGTCCTAGTTTCTTCTTCATTGGTCTGGCAAGGTACTGTCATGGAACTGGTTCCCTTATTCACTTTTCTCACTGCTTACAGTGAGCTCCACAGACCTGGCCTATCACTAGCTACTCTAACAATGACTTCTCTTTAGTACCAAATTGAAGCCTCATGCTCCCTGGCATCATTCACTATTGTCTTCTCACATCAGCCAAAGAGGAAGTGTCCCACAATTCTTCCCCCTTTCTATGGAAATACCCTCTATGTGGAGAACCTGCCATAGAACCTCCTCAACTCAAGGGGCTCACCAATCTACCAGCTTTATCTAGTGACTTTAACAGAAATTACACTATTTGCACAAAATAAATTATAAAATGTCCACCCCTTACAAGTGGGCAACAGGCAAACTCAGCAGACATCTATAAAGTGAAATATAGAAATGGAATGGAAGCAAATCTATATTTTATGCAAGAAAGCTAAATGGTATTAATTGCAGAGAAAGTCTGTCAACTAAAATCTCTCTGAAATCTTTCCAGTAAGCAAAAGTCCAGTAAGTTTCAGTTATTAGCTATATAAATAAAAAATACTGATGATTATATAACTAGCACAGTGACAAGATATATATTTTTCAGCTCAATAAAAGAATCCTTTGCTGGAACAATTGATTTTTTCAGACAGTGGCTCATTAGAAGGATTTACACCAAAAAAATAGCAGACATATAATTAAACATTATCATTGAGCTCTCAAAGGAGATATGTTAATTATTGAAATAATTGTAAATTATTAAAATACACTGATTAGCAGTGCATATCGAGGAATTAATCTACATACAATTGTCTATATTTTTATATTTTATTAAGGAACTGTTGAAGATATTGAATAGAGTAATGGGAGTCAGGCCCGGATTTGTGAAAAGGCCGCCTGGGCCCGGGCCTAGGGTGACAGGATTTTAATGGGCAGCATGCTGCCCAGCCACACCCACATTGGTTCAGAAACACTGGGGATACGCAGGAGTTACAATAGTTTTTTAAATTCTCCATGCACCAATCCGCATTGCTCCGGTCCTGATGATGAAAATTTAGGAATAAAGGGCAGAGTATGGGGGTGACTAACATCAGTGGGACTAGGGGCAACTGCAATTTAAATCCGGCCCTGATGGGAGTGGTTATCCCTAATCCCTGCTTTAGAAAATAACTTTAAAAAAAAAACTATACGCCAACACAAAGAGTCATTACTTGAATTTACAATATACAGCCTGTGTGCACGTTTTTTCAATACATATTTAATACTTATATATTTTTAATACTGTTTATACATGTGGTACCTCTTTATAGTCTACATGGAGCTTGCAATTGTTGAAAATAATGATGTTAAAATGTAAATGTTATAGGGGTCGACGCCCAATTCGGACACGCCGGCATCAAATTTGGCGGCAGGGACCCCTGTTAAAAATGGTGCGTTCTGACATCAGAACGCGCCGTTTATAAGGATATAATTTACAGTCTGGTCCCATAGGACCAGACTGTAGATTATATAGTGAATAAAGTACTCCCTCTTGTAAAATATATGGATATTATAAGTTACTGAGGAGTTTCATGACCATATAAAAACATGAGGCCGAAGGCCAGTGTTTTTATACAGGTCATCGAACTCCGAGGTAACTTGTAATATCCTCATATTTTGCAACTGGGGGTACTTTATTTATTATAATACACAAGTTTTAGTGAGTCATGTGACAGAAATTACATTAGAACTCTCCGTTTATAAGGATATAATTTACAAGATATTCACGGCTTTTGTGTATTATATGATTATATGATTCTTTTGGGAAAATTGATGCAGACCATTGCACTTCCTTTTTGGGAGCAGAGACGTGTAGCGACCCCTGCAAGGCCTGTCTTTGCCAAGCTGATTTATAAAGGTTGGTGGAATCATGCATACATCCCCACCCCTCTTGCACACTACCCATCCCCTAATGTGTCAGACTTTCAACTTAGAGAGTGACGGCTGACAGAATGTAGTGCTCAGACAGACAGGGGAAGAAGTGCTTAGTGAATGAGAACTAAGGCTACAGCGCATTGGGCTGATTCTCAGCCTGCAAATAAATAAAGGCCAAGAATCAGCCCCCACATTTTAATCACAGAAGTCTCCTGTGTCTGCACCGGAACAATCCTGAACTGGGCCACCAAGTTGTGCCTAATTGGACTCCAGCGAGCCTATATTGGATGATCCCCCCCCCCCCCCCCCCCGATGCCACCCTGGTCCTTGCAAACATTTTTGCCACAATGATCCCCAGGCCAAAAAAGGTTGGGGACCCCTGGTTTAGTGTATACAATGAACATTCTGTCACTAAGCTGCCATATTCTTGTTTCACTCAAGAAAACGTCATTGAGTGTTAAAAGAATCTTAAACAAATGGTACTGTGCTCCTGAGGAATATCACTACGGTAGTTCCCTGAGCATATATTACAAAATGTAGTGAAAGTATGTTTTCTGCACAGCGAGCTTTCAAACTAACTTATTAAGAACAATGCAAGATGCATTTAGCAGTGGTGTTTGCAATGGGTTCACCCTCCAACATGTCACCCCAAATCTGAGGACATCAAATCATTGAATTTATCTAGAAACGTAACAGTACAAAAACCCCAAAAACCTCACTCAGCTTTTATTAAAGGAGAACTAAATTCTTATGCTGAAATGTACCCACTTACCCATTAGCAGCGAGAGATGTCACAGTTAATCCCTCTTTCTCTTTTCTGCGAATTCACTATCACTTGCTTTGAGTGGCAGTCAATTACCTGAACTTCAGAGACTCATAATATCCAGTATATATGCAATATAAAATTCATGATACATGGTTGATAAGTAATGAATTCAGCTCAACAGAAGCTGCAGTCTGCATTGCAATTTATTAATTAGCCCAGCCTCAGCTTCTATTGTAAATGTAAACTCATTTTCTGTTAATATTTTGATGAACCTTAAACTTAGCTTCAGTATGAGTGTATTATGTACTCTGCCATTTAAAAGATGTCCGAACAATAACGGGAGCTGCTGTGGACTACTTTGAAGACCTGGATTATTACTGTTATTGGGAAGTCTAATGACTAGACTTGCAACAAGTCCATAATATAAAATATAGCATTTTGTGTTGTACTACTTAATAATGAGATTGTGGATTTTGCAAAAGCAACTTATTTATTAAAATACAGTGCATTAAAGAAGCATGGTTCTCTGACTCTGTACAGCTCAGTCTCTGCTTCTGGAGCTGGCCCCACCTATATGCTTCTTTTTCTATGACAAACGTTATTAACATCAACAATTATCAACACACAATTCTGCTATAATCTTCTTTGGGCTTTAGTTCTCCTACAGTTTTGAATCAGGAACACTATTAATGAAGTTGAAGTGAATGAATACAAATAAGATAAATAAAATATTGCCAGTGGTGGGAACTACCAGGGGTGCAGGGGGTGTGAGCAGGGACCCCCTGAAGGACCCCTGGCAGCTCCTACGCCACTGATTTCCACACTGAAAATCGTGTACGGAGGGGGTCAGGGGGCCATCTGCATGTCCCGCACCAGGGCCCGCCCCCTCTAGTTACGTCACTGAAAGTTGCTACAGTTCAATTATAACAGTGATACAGGTATCTAGGGATTTCACTGCCTTGACTCGTCACTTCCATTTGATCCTCTTCCAGCTAATGCTTCATTTCTTTCTTCCTATTCCCAGACATGTTATAGATTTTTTGTGAAATTCTGCATCATGTTCAAACAACACATTCAAGGAGGATGTTAAAAGAAATACAAATGGCATTTTATAGAAATGTGCACAGTAATTTCCATGAAAACCCTGGTACAAATAATATCATTCACCATTGCTAGCTCTATAACTTGCCACCCACAATTTACCAGTGTTCCTGACATCATCAGAATGTCTATTGGCAAGCTGTAATTTCCAAAACATGCACGCAAATAGCTTTCCCCTGCCCTCACAATAAATGTATTCTCCTTTTATAGATTGTATTGAGGGCGAGCAGAAGCCTTAATCCATCCCACTCACCAACAGCTCCTCACCTGTTTTAGTAACAATGTTTACTCATCTTTATTGTCCACCAAATGTAAAATGCTCATGTAAAAATGTCCACGTTATGTAATCTCTTAATGTGACCGACAATACCATTCGCATGGGTGATTGCATTCTGCACGCATTTTTCTTCATGCCAGTAAAGAATATATTAAAATAAACACATACTCCTCCTGACATGATCAGCATCACAAATCAGTGCAAGCACATAGAGATTTCACAATCACTATGGAAACCAGGGATTTACTGAGGAGTTAAGAGATTGGCTGGTAGCAGTAGGGTAGCCTTTATCATAGTAATAACAGATCAGTGTTTCTATGTCTGATAGGGGAATGAAGTGGTGGGTGTGTTTGTAAGACAGAGGTTGCAGCCTGTTGTACGGAAGGCTTGCATCTCCTGTCTCCATGCCCAACATACCAATGAAAAAAGCCCAGCCGTGTCACAGGATTCAATGCCTCAGACTCAAAGAAAAATGGTCTTAAAACTCAACAAATTAACCGAACATTTAGAAGAGGTTTAAAAACAGAAAAGAGAGGCTGTGACATGGAAAAAGATAAGAAGATTATTATTTTAAGACATGGCAATTTTTTGTTTAACATGGCTTATGAAAATAGTAGGGGTGATGGACATTGAAGGCATCAAACAAAGTGCAAAAAATGGGCACAATCCACCATTTTATTTGGCCCTTTCTACTGTATGTCACTTGGACAAACACGTTAACAGTATGGATGTCAGCCTGAAAATTCCTGCTTTTGCATTTTTGGACCAAACACCATTCCATGCAACTGCATGCAAGCAAAAGCTGCACTTGTAAGTGCAGATCAGCTGAGCTGGGGAAGTAATGCAGGTTGAGAGCAGAAGAGCCAACACTCCATGTACCCTCAGTCTTGTAGCTATTGTGCGTACTTCTGGGGGTATAGTAACTGGTACTGTATATTAACATAGTGAATGACTTTAACAACATGAACCTTGTTAGGCTGTTCTATTCAACAGTACAGGTATGGGATCCATTATCCAGAAACCCATTATCCAGAAAGTTCAGAATTAAGGAATGGATATCTCCCATTATAATAAAAAATTCCAATTTTTTTAAAACAATTTCCTTTTTCACTTTAATAATAAAACAGTAACTTGTACTTGATCCCAACTAAGACATACACATTCCTAATTGGGAGCCAAACCAGCCTATTGGGTTTATTTAAGGTTTACAAGACTTTCTAGTAAACTTAAGTTAGGAAAATCCAAATTATGGAAAGAACTGTTATCTGGAAAACCCCAGGTCCCGAGCATGCTATATGAATCTGCCTGGCTTAGCCATCTGGTAAGTAAAACCTTTCCTTAGAATTTACACTCAACCAGTAAGTTCAAACAATCCAACTTATGCCAAACACTTATAAAACCCTATTAT
The DNA here is from genome assembly GCA_024363595.1 of Xenopus borealis. Lineage (NCBI taxonomy): Eukaryota > Metazoa > Chordata > Amphibia > Anura > Pipidae > Xenopus > Xenopus borealis. The sequence continues at coordinate 27,868,935 of CM044438.1, forward strand.
AAAGCACTTTCTCACTCTTGCCTCTTCCATGCACCTATACACAGCTAGCCCCTTTCCATTAAGCTAAGACTATAGACAGATACAAAACGAAATAAAACAGCTGCAAGGCTGCAAGTGTAATAGAAGAATGAGGCAGTTCACACCAACTTACTCATTGAATTTTGGGAAGAAAGAACTGAGACATCACGGTGCACCAAGAAAACAATAAGCTGATTCTTACGGGCCTGTGGGGTGCTTTTACAATGTGTCACAATCTAGCAGAGGGCTGTGAGGCTCAAGTTGTTTAAGCCATTTCCTTGCCTCGACCTCCCTGTGTTTCACTCTGGCCAGAAGGCATCTAGTTCATTGACAGAATGATTAGCTTAACAACCTCAACAGATACTGACAGTAATTCACACTGACATACCAACAGAAGAAGTGTGAACAACTGACAGATTGATATAACAACTGTACAGAACATAGCTCATTATTAAAATGGAACTACAGTGAAAATTAAAATGTAATATTAGTTTCAGCATACTGAAATAAGTTTCTAAATAAAATTGAATAAAAACCATTTCTGAAATAATCAAGTTTATCTTCACTATTCCTCTCTCAGCATCTGTTTCATTCTCTCTTCATGCAGGAGTTGGGTGTCAGAATGATCCAATATATCTTATAGAGGGTGCTCCGTTTGATAAGAAGATGTATTAGAGCTCACTCAATGAAAATCACCAGAAATCATGTCTCTCTACATGCAGGGTTTGTGCTAAAGGCAGTTATTTTGTTTGTACTAGAATCAGTTATTTGAGTGAGCTCTAATTCATCTGATAAGAAAGGAAGGAGCCCCCCTAAAAGATATATTGGATCATTTATGTGACACCCAACTGCTACATGAAGAAAAACAGATGCTGAGAGAGGAACAGTGAACATAAACTTGATTATTTAAGAAACAATGCAGAATTTTTAATTGTTTGTATTTAGAAAGTATTTCAGTATTAAGAATAGTAAATTACATTTGAATTTTTGCGATATTTCTCCTTTAAACTTATTTCAGACCCAATAAAGGAAAATGCTAGCCCAACACAATGTACAAGTCCCATGTGACTTCCAAATAAGTTTTAATATTGTATAATATATTAATATGACACATAATTCTAATAACCATCTATGAAGAACTAGCTCAGAGGTAGACATTACACTTACCTGCTCTACTTTACTATGCTAAATACACAATAGCTCAATGCTGCAGTCACATGGCTTCAGCCACCACACAGCTCTATCTTAACCCAGTATTGAGGGTAAGGTCAAGCACAAGGCTGTTCCACTGATCATGTGTGGCATAAAAAGCAAGTATCACATCATTCTTTAAACATGTTACATAACTAGCTTGTCCTTTATACTATATAGATGCACTTTGTTCATCAATATTCTGCCTTTTGGATAAACTGAAGACATCCACATTGTTTTAAAAAAATATATTTTCATCTCATTAAAAAAAGTATTAATATTGTTAATTTATAGCAAAACCATCACACATTTTGGAGTTTCAAAACAATGGCAATCACTTTGAGTTGCTTACTAAGTGCCACACATCTCTTGTAGACCTTAGCCCACAACAAAAATAATTCATTTTGATTCCAAGTGAGGACCTAAATTATTGTATGCTATAGACCAGTGATCCCCAACCAATGGTTCGTGAGCAACATGTTGCTCTCCGACCCCTTGGATGTTACTCCCAGTGGTCTTAAAGAGGTGCTTATTTTTGAATTTCTTGCTTGGATACATGTTTTAGTTGCATAAAAACCAGGTGGACTACCAAACAGAGAAATTCCAATCGTTGTAGAGCACTCCTGAGGTCAAGAATCACTCAGCTTCAAATTCTTGATAAAAACATCAGTCTTTATTTCTTACATGTAGTAAAACAAATTAAGCTCACATACTTCCTCAGAGGGACTACCAAACAGAGCCTCTTGTAGGCTGCCAGACCACATAGGGGCTACCAAATGGCAAATTAGAGCACTAATTTGGCACCACAGGAACATTATTCATTCTTGTGTTGCTCCTGAACTCCTTGTACATCTGCATGTTGCTCACCTGCAAAAAAGGTGGGGACCACTTCTATAGACAATGCACTGTGCCCAGATTTTCTTTCAGTAACTTACTATTTAGCAGAGTCATTAAGCTGGTATTCCCTGGATCGGTTGAAGCATTCCTGAATTCCAGAGTCTGCCCAAAGTCTCATCATGGCAGATAGTAGCTCAGGAGAGAAAGGCTCTGTATCTTCCATGCGGCTCACCACATCACACACCATCTTGGCATCGGCCTGTGAAAGACATAGGAGTCGAAAGATATGAGAATCATTATTAAGAATTTGGCTGTAAGTGCTAATGACACTGATTTAAGCTTGGACTAGGTGCAGGGACATGGACTACATCCATCTATAACTGGGAATGAAGGTTACATTCTGTCACCTCCTGGTTTGGGTAGAAACACAAAAGATTTATGGCCTAAGCAAATCCATACACATTAATTTTAATGTAGCATCTAACTGCTTGCTTTGAATTTGTATGGGGTGAAAAGATGAGAAACTGTATGCTAGATGTGTAAGTAATGTTTGTTCCTTCTACCTCTGTAACAGCCTGCACCTTTCTTCCAAACCCTGGTGAGCCTACCATACCTTTTACTGCTTGGATCCGTATGTTTGATAATTACACTATTGCTGCTGACCAAGGGGAGATTTCAGCTGCTAGAAATTGTGCTTTACTTATTCACTACCTCGGTGCAGAGGGACAGCTAATATTCTATACATTACCATCACCTGTTGAGACTTATGAAACTGCTCTTACTGCTATAAATAACGTTTTCGTGCCAAGAGTAAATGTGGTTGTTGAAAGATATAAATTCCGCCAATGTGAACAGCGTTATGGCAAATCCACAGAACATTTTGTAGCAGCATTGAGAGAGCTGGTTGTTACCTGTGAGTTTGGCAATCTAACAGATGAAATGCTAAGAGACCAAATAGTGGAAAAAACAAACTTACATCATATTAAAGAGTGACTGCTCCTAGAGCAGGATTTAACCCTTGCAAAGGCTATTACAGTTGCTAGCTAAATTGAAACAGCAGTGGCAGAAGCTAAAAATCTCAGTCAGGGAACTGCTGGGAATGTACAGACTGTGAATCCAGCACTGTGGCCTAATTATGCACAGTCACAGGCAAAATACAATGCTAAGAAAAGGGATTCACTGCAAAACCGTGCAGCAAATACAAATAAAAAATACTGCTTTCACTATGGTTCAATACAACACATTGCAAATTATGCTACATGTCCTGCAAAAGCGGTACAGTGTCGCAGATGCTCAAAGGTCGGTCACTTTGCTGGGGTCTGCCGTAGTTCTGCTAAAGATGTTCATGAAGTCACTACTACAAATGTTACAGTATTAAGTGTGGATAAAGCTGGTACATTTATTCCAGACAAGTTTATATGCACTGTCAATGTCAGTACTGATTCTGCTGACAAGGGACCCTCCGTTAACCTGATGCTTGATACAGGTTCAGCTGTTTCTATACTACCAAAGGATATTTTCTTGAAATACTTTGCAAAAGATACGCTCATTGCACCTGCCCTGGGACTGGTCAGTTACTTAAAGGATGTAATCCCTGTGCTTGGTTGCTTGCCAGTGACTGTACAATTTGAATCAAATACTGCAAAATGTGACTTTTACATTGTGAATAAGGGTACTGCTATACTTGGAAGGGATCTATTTGCTGCATTAAACCTACAATTAGTTCCTGGTCTCATTACTACAGCACCAGTGCCTGCTACACAGCCTGTGTCTAAAATTTCACCACAAAGCAACACTTCACTAGGCTGTGCAAATATCTTTGTGCACAAAGTTAAGTTGAGACCAGATGTAAAAACAGTAAGCCAGAAACTGAGGCGATTGCCCTGCTCTATAAGCGAGGCTGTCTCACAGGAACTACATAACTTCAGAGCAACGTGCCATGCAACAACCCAATCATCCCCAGCTGAATTATTACATGGCAGACAGATGCACACTAGGTTACATGTTGCAGACATCAAACTTCCACCAAGTACTGTTCCTACAAACCCATCTACTGCTGACATTGTCAAACGTCAACAAGCCAAATGACAGAAAACAGAAAACATGGTGCAAGAGAAGTGCACTTTCAGCCTGGATCTTTAGTCAGAATTAAGAAACCAGGAACACTGAAACAGGGACAATCTAAATTTACTACACCACTTGAAGTGAGACACCAGCGAGGACCATACACATATGAACTGTCTGATGGACGCATATGGAATGCAAGTCATCTTGCTCCTGCTAGATATGACTTTGGAGACGTTCCGTTTGATGAAGGACATTTTCCTACTCCTGATGCCAACTGCAATAGGCCTGACGAAAGTGAACCTATAAGGCGTACTGAGAGAATCAGAAAACTACCTGCATGGACCAAGGCCTATGTGATGTGAAGAATGTATATATTGCTTTAAGATACATACTGTTTCTTATATTTGTCCAAATGCTTTCCTACTATAGGGGGAATGTGGTGTTTATACAAATGGCCTGCGGATGTCACTGTGCACATAACTTGTACTATGCAGATACACAGTACTTTCTGTACAGCTTGAGAGGATAAAGTTCAAGTCACTGCTGTTGTGTAATGGGTGCATGAACCTGCTAATAAAGCACTGTTATACCCTGCTCATCATCGGCTACCAAAACACAACAGTTCCTTTTATAGAGGCATAAAAACTACTAACAGTGCACAGCTGGAAAGATATGGAAACTCTCATATTTACATACACTGAAACTAATCTTTTATACAAAGTAAAGTGTTTTATAAGCTTTATACCCACTTTAAACTCTAATAGTGATTTATTTCAGAGTACTTCAGTTACTGCCATTTTGACTCTAAAGGTGAAAAAGAGTGAAATCCTAAATGCTAAAATCACATGAAGAGTTTCTTTCTGCCAGCAGAAATACAGGAGAAAGCAGAGAAAAGCACCAATCTGCTCCAATCCATCCGGCTGTCTATGGGCACTCACAGCAATGACATCTGTCTGTAAGTGCCTGCACAGGCCGTATTATAGCTCAAAGATGATCATTTACGTTTTCAGTGTCTGTTTACAGTGAAGGTACCACAGACAACAAGTGAAAAATTCGGCAAAGTGCCACAGATTCGCCAATCACTAATTATGTTGATAATGTTTTGCCGAGAGGTCTGTTTTTGTAAGTAATTGTTAGTTGACGTTCCTAATCCTGACTGTTTTGCCAAACTGACTGTCCCATCTCAGAATGTCATTTGAGGTTTCTAATGCTAACAGGCTCCTTCTGCACAAATACCTCCTCATACACAAACATGGGGAGTCAGAAAAGTAATGTAAAAGCATTGAGCAAATATTTTATGGCAAAATTCTAAGTAGCACAATAGCCAATATTATAGATAGATGTAAAAAATTCTGGTTTCAGTATCATTTTAACAAGACCATATAAACCATCTTTTAAATCACTTCTTGTCCAATCAGATGCCACTAAATCATAGTGTGTTGGGCAGGGACAAAATTGGTGCCTCGGTTTGCATTATATCAGATACCAATCTTCCAAGAGTCAGCAGGTTGTTTGTGGTTTTACACAGTATAGACTCTAGAATGTATGGACACAGAGTTTACGTCAGGTCTATACAGGGAAACCATAAGTCATATTAGTAATAACCTGCTATCCACCCATAGAAGTTAAAGGCACAGTACATAGAAGTAATTATGCAACCTGCATCACCTCTAGGCATTTACCATATTATAAATTAAATTAACGGGCGCTAGAACATATGTAGTCAAACATTTATAAAAACAGACTTGTTCCAGTCCAAAAAAAAGTGGACAACCATGGTGGACACCTAGAGTGCTTCTCGGTAGTTTTAAAAATACTACTGCTTCCTAAAGAGTTTGGGCAATGTTTGTTTATTGTATAGATCACACCAGTGTTTTTTTTCCACAAAAAAATGTTTGTCCTACAGAATTTCTTTTAGAAAAAGAGCCGCCTGACTTTGTCAGCTCAGCATCCCTGTTGCCATAGCAACGTCGGGGACATGCATGAGTGAGCGGGTCTCGCTTCTAACAACGCAAGATTAAAGATAGGAACAGTTGGCACCGCCCCCGCCTCTTGATCATTCGCGCTTCACGTGCGCATGCCCATTTTCTGCCAATCATATTTTTTCCTTGATGTCCTGTAGGCGGAGTTGAGTGAGTCAGAGAGCGGGAGGTACTTTCATAGCTATGGGAGGCCAGACAGTAGCTGCTCCTCTGTCACCCGCCGGCCAGCAACGCTCTATCCCTCTGCCATTGGGTAGCACAACAAAGAGGGGCGGGGCAGCGCACTGGGATTGGCTGCGGCTCTCCCGTGAGGGCGGGGCTTTTAGGCAATAAATAAAGAGGCAAGACGCTCTGTGAGGAGCTGGTGGAAGTCTCTCTCTACCCCGATCCCCCATTTACCTTTACTGACTGCACCGCGGACTCCCCGGGTCACACATCCCACAGCTCGAGCTGCTCCTCTGTCACATGGTGCTTGGGCATGTGTACAGCTGGCGGTGTAGCGGTGAGCAGAGGAGCGGCACACCATTATGTAGCACCGGTCTTTCCGTAGATTGAAGGCAGCAGATTATAAACCAACGGAAGTCTCTGCGCTCCAAGTGGGACATTCACTAAGATCCAAAAAATCGCCAGCGCAGGCTTTGCGAGCGTTCGCCGCACTTCGCCAGGCGAATTTTCACCTGCGCTATGCAAATTCACTAAAGTGCGAATTTACGCTCTGGTCGGCGAACGGTAACGTATTTACGCTAGTGTTACTTCGCTAGGCATAGCGCAATTTCGCTAGCGAAGCCTAATTTGCATACGGCGCGAATCCTATATAATAAAGTTCAAGTGTCTCTGTGTCCAGTCCCTGTGTCCGTGGGATTGCGCTACTGCGCATGTGCCCCACGGACAGCCAGCGCAAAGCGTCTAACGCTAGTGCAAATTCGCCAGCGTGACGTCAAATTGTAATCGCAAACTCACGAACACCGACTCTGGCGAATTTACGCTAGCGAAGTAGATAGACTTGCGCAACTTGGCACCCTTACGCCAGGCGAAGTTGCGCACTGGCGAAGGATCGTAATTACGCAAATTCACTAAGATCAATTTTTTGCTATTCGTTAGCACTTACGCTAGAGCAATACAATAGATAGGAGGTTGAAAAAAAAATTTGAGGGGGGTGTTACCCTCCTTCCCCCCTACATTTCCTGACATATGGCAACAATACTATATAG
>CM044438.1:27876884-27888563 GCA_024363595.1 Xenopus borealis
TATATGGCTTTTTATGTTATGTAATATACTTACTCATTTAAAGGGGACCTTGTCACCCTAAGAAATCATTCCAAATCCTTTGCTATCATGCAGGGGCATAACTACAGAGGAGGCAGACCCTGTGGTTGCAGAAGGTCCCAGGAGGTATAGGGGCCTTGTGAGCTTCTTAATGATATACAATTTCAATAAATATTGGTAAAACAGGTCAATTTCTAGACATTTTTGGGGCCTGAAAAAGATTTTTGCTTTGGGGATCAGTTATATCTGGAATATAGGACACCTGGATAATAAATAGACTTATTATATTATTATTATTACTAGGGAGTCCACCCCTCTTGCTTACTCCTAAATCCTCTTCAACATGAAGGGGCAGATTCACTAAAGCGCAAAGGGTCTAATGCTATCGTTAATTCGCCAGCGTGACGTCAATTTGTAACTTCGCAAATTCGCTAACACCGACTCTGGTGAATTTTCGCTAGCGAAGTAGACAGACTAGCGCAATTTCGCACCCTAACGCCAGGTGAAGTTGCGCACTGAGGAAGGATCGTAATTAAGCAAATTCACTAAGATGACCATTTTACTGAATGTTACCACTTACGCTAGACGTTACTCCGCCAGGTCAGACCTGGCGAAGTTCAATACAATAGATAGGAGTTTGAAAAAAAAAAGGACATTTTTTCTAAGTCCCAAAAAAACACTGGCGTGTTTTACCTTTTGTTGCGTGATAGTCCCCCTACATTTTCTAGTGTAAATGTGCTTTGTCTGGCTTCGCACTTCAGTGAATTAGCGTAGCACTGGCGAAGTGCGGCGAAAGTTAGCGAAGGCAACGCTAGCGTTTTTTCGCCACTTAGTGAATTTGCTCCGAAGTTTCCTCTGGAACCAAGGGTTTCAAGCTGGGCCGCATTCATATCCATCCTGGGCCGCAGGTTGGACACCCCTGGCCTAAGGCATAGAGGAGCATCAAGCAATATATGATTGACAGCCCAGATTTTAAAAAAAATTTATAACAGGTACAGTTGTTTCGATAAAAAATAATTCAGGTTTCATGTTTAATTTGCCAAGGACTGTATGTACTGTATGGGTGACAGATTCCCTTTAATTTGTTATCATCACCATTTATTTATATACCAAAAGCATGTTAAGCTGTGCTTTATATGTATTTGGAATAAACAAGGGTCGTTTACAATCATTTAACAAACAAGGGTTACAGAGTAAAAATGCTATTTCTTAAAATCATTTATCAGCAAGGCAATATTTTTGAATTCGAGATGCAACTTTGTACCATAAAAGGCAATAAGAATACAAAACTTGGACAGTGTAATTTACAGCATTTGTCTATGAGTCCGTCCGTTGGCACAAGCAGGAGTTTACAGGTGCAGCAGACAGAGAAACTTGAAATTGCTGCCTGCTTGAAGCAGGTGGAAATTACATGACTTGTGCTTCTTTTCAGATTATTCAGAGCCATCATATTAGTGCATGGCAAAAATACAGAGTAGAGACAAGTACTATTTTGTAGGTCATTTTAAGTTGTGCAATTCTTTGGAGGCAGCATGCATCTTCCAAGGTTTCAGCATCTGGAGAGCCCTTAGCCAGGCTTAGTGGCAATTTTGGAGACACCTATGTGAATATGACACATGATCCATGTACTGTACACATGATTCACACAGACGGGGGAGATGTGAGAGCAAAATGGGGCTATTTAAAAAAAAGGCTCTACAGCCTGCCTATATGTCTGACTGCACAATTTATGAAAAAAAGGTTAATAAGATTCAAAAGGCACTGAACTACAGACTAGATATGTCCTGGTTTTAAAGACTTGTTTCCTGCCCAATAGTATACATTATATACGTTAAGAGTTATATATATATACATTATGTATGGTGAGACTGGTTAGCAGTTCTGTATTTATGGGAAACATTGTATGTTAACATTCTCTTGGCTTGAAATCAACAATTTACTAAATGTACTATTTACTTTACATATAAAATCACATGAGAAATTTACAGGGTTGTTTTTAATCTGATGACATGAAACTCATGATTTGTCATAAAAAGTATTGAAATATATGTCACTGAAATGAAATACAATATAACGCATACTAATCATTTGACTTTAAACATCACTTGCAGCAGAAGAAATCCACTAGAGTATAGTGAGGGGTTCACATCCTGTTTTCATCACCATTAAAAACAAAATGGGAATTTTCCACCGATCTCCATGCGCTTGCTTTCAAAACAGGCCAAATATCACAAACATTGTGCAGAATTCAGTCAGATCTGATGAGTCGAGATTGGAAACTGCACAAAAGTGGTTTCAGTACATGCAAAATAACACTTGACATAAATCTAACAGACGGTTCTGATTCAATCATAACCGAGAAAGGCCTATTTATATCACCATGGAAACCTTAAATTAACTCTTTGAATGGATTCAGGTTCTCCAAGGGGAAAGGCAGATCAATGTCAGACTCTTATAAATATTATAATGTATACTTATACTGTAAATTATAACCCTGCAAATCATAAACCTTGAAAATAGCTACTTCTAAAGTATAAATACAGATTCATACAGTGGATAATCTACCCCCCCTGCCCTGCTAATTTATTAGACTATTAGAAGTCTTTGAGGAACAGATAACATATTAGCTAGTAATGTTGTCAGTCTATGAAGACATGATAAAGAACAGTCAGGCATTCCGAAGGCAGACATACAGGTATCTAAATCATATTTGCCAGAAAGTAGGTGCTAATTAATGTGACAATAAAACTGTTAAAAAACACCCTTTGAAAAAAAAACACTGTTCTGAGCAGTAAATATAAATCAACCCTCTATGTCTGAACACATTCAAGGAGCCTATAAATAAGAGTCAGTATAACATATATGGACAATAGTCAGCTGTCATTTCAAAAGCTATTTGTCCTTTTTGAGAAGAAAGCACTGAGCCTACTTTAGAAAACCTCCATTTCCTACCCATGACTCAGGTGGGCATAACTGCACTACAGATATTCCCAATTACCTATGAATGCGTCCATATCAGTTATATCCTCCCATCTGACCAATTTCCACAGTCCACTAACTGTACCATGCTTTTCTTCATATCCCAGCAGATCAGTTACAAGGCAGCTCATTATTGTACAAGCAACAGTGAAATCTCAGCTTTGAACATAAGGAACCGGGGGCGGTGGGGGTGGTTTGGGGGATCGAATATAAAGAACAGTTTTTGGGGTACTGTGTGCCTCAAATTTATTTTGATGCATTTAAACACTAAAAACCTCAAATAATTATTTTTATCAACACTTATCCATGCTAGATTTCACCTATACAGCATTACTTACAGAGAAACAATAAAGACAAAGGTTTTAAAAGAAGATAATTTTAGGAACTTCACTTCAAAATTTTCTAATAACCAATCTGGTTAAGAAAATAAATGGTTTACGGATAATCCTTGTACAAAACATAGCTGCTTCAGTTCCTGTAGAAAGCAGAACAGGTTGGGCAACTACTGCTGCAGAGACCAGCCATCCCCAGTTATTACTGCACCAATATCTGTATAACTTTGCAGTCCTGGGACATAAAGAGAGTTAATTTATAGGTTATGAATGCCACACCCTTAATGTCACTTTATATTGTGTCTGGCACAGGGCACGCTCCTTTGAATCATCAATATATGGCTTCATTAGATTCCAGAGACCAATTAATTTTGTGAGAATAGCTCTTCTTTACTCTCCTTCCCACTCCAGGGTGTGCTTCATGCTGGGTCTAACCTTTCACACAAATCCCCCCTCCTCTCTTGGCACAGTGGGCATGATTTACATTTAAAATATTTATCTTACACTGATCTGATTCCTAGCTTCCTATCCCCCCCCACACTACCTACTCTCCCCAACCTATCCCTCCTCTAAGCAAAGCCTCGCCATCTGTCCACCATTCTCAAGAAACTTGGAACTCTAGGGGTCTATATAATTAAGAGAATGGAATTGGCTGAGATACCCACCAGGGAAGCAAATATAACATACAAGTGCAACATTGTAGTTGTTTGTAAGAGAAAATGCATTTTAGGCATATAGAAATTTTGTGTATCCTTTTATATCAAATACCTGTCAGCTCCATTTTGTATAAGAAGCCAAATTAAACTGCTACTCATAATTTTGTATTGCTGCAGAGTAATATGAATCATGTAGTGAAGGGCAAACTAGTAACCAGTGAGAATAAATGGAAAGTCAGGTAAAGAGCTTTAACCAATGGCATCCTAAAATACATATGTACCGGGTGGTAAACAGTATGTTACAAGAGTGGGTGGAGGCAGGAAGGCTTAGTGGAATTAGTGAGGAAATAATGGAGGGTGGGATGGAAAACAGATTCAAACAGCTGAAAAATGGAGGCAAAGCAGTTAAGACATATCAGAAGAAACAATGGAAACCAGGAGCATTAACAGCCAGATTAAATAAAGCAATGGAAACAGAGCCACATAAATGAAAAAGTATTGATGAAGGAGGACAGTTGGAATCCAAGCTACTGAAATAAATGGAGCAAGAACGGTTATAGAGAAAAAAGCAGAAAAGGACATTAGTGAGGCAGGACAATCACAAACAGAACAGTATGGAAGCAGCATTCCCTAATACAGAGGAGGATACAGGATGTATGAATGACAAACAGAAATGTAGAAGAATCTCAGCAGTAATAAAATGCGAAAGATGGTGGCAGTGACAAACATTGGGAGAAATGAAAGATCCAATCAAAAAACGATAAAGGCAGAAAAATTTTTGGGCCTGAAACAGTGCATAGCCCATTTTTATGAATCTCCATTAGTTTTGTTTATCACCCATTTTATTTATTTTATAGAATAGGACAGAGTCAAGAAACAGACATGCCACAGCCACAAGGGTGGATCCATTAAGTGAAAAGATTTCTGGGCTGGGGAAGGAAGTGGATAAAAAAAAAGATACAGATAAGGGGGAAGAGGAAAAGAATGAGAAGTCAAACACAGAAAGGCGACCAGTGAAAACAGTACATGATGAAGGTTCTGTAACACGCAAAAGGGTGTAGACATAACAGAACTGCTTCATTATTCGTATGGTTAAGATATTGTGCAAAAATCTCAGTGTAATTCAGTTCAATAAACCACATTCTGCTCAAGGAGCTTCCAGGAACACTATTACGGTTCATAGTGCTGCACTGTAGAAAACACTCTGTATGAACATAACAGGAGGCATTTAGAAAATACATTTTCCCTGTCTCTGGGTACACAAACGAAGAATCAAAACAACTGCTCTTGTGAGTGTAGCAAGCACTTCTCTCAAAGCTGTACCACATAACAGCACAAGCACCACAAGGCCCTGAAAACAGGCCTCTCTGTCCTTGTCACCAGAAAGCACTTGGGTGCTAGTTAAAGAGAAGCTCGATTAATGAGCTTTGTTACCTTGGCAACATTTCATCTCCCTGCCATATGAGCCCAGTAGTAGATTGTGTGAAAAATGAATAGGATGGGGGGGGGGGGAGAGAGACCAAGGAACAAGAGAAATATGCAACATGGCAAACGTACACAGCAATAAATAAGTTGCTAATGACAATGTGTGTATTATGTTTTCAATTAAATATTATAATATATTCTTTATAACTATATTTGCACTTTGAACTATTCAAATAGTGTGTGACAGAGCTTGAATTTGCACTGGTGCCATTCATGCTGGCTTGTCAGTCATCCAAATTTGGCAGTTTGGATTCTACTGAACTGAATGGAAATATGGAAAGTAAATTGGTTGTAGGTCTCATTTTCAGAGGAAGGATACACTGGTGGGAGTTATCTTGCATGAGAAGGAGAACTAAAGCATATTCATAAATTGCAGTGTACAAAATCCTAACCTAGAATATTGGATAAATCCACTTTACAGGCACAATACATCTCTTGGACCCTCTTATAAAAATAAAAGCTAATAAACACAGAAACTGGCATCCATCTTGCATACAGCTTTTCAAACAAAAAGCAATGTGCCATTAGAAATCTGCACTTTTTTTTCACAGGGATGTGATCTGTATGTATCTGCAGTACACAGCATGCTCACTTCATCAAGCATGAAATAAAGGAACTCATGGACCTGATCTCCACATGTTGTGCTTTCATTCAAAACAAACATTCAGTATATATGTTGCATTACCTTACCACATACAGAACTTCCCCTTTACTGTATTTTCGAGTTCAGAGCAAGAGAGAGAAAATGGTACACAAATGAGCTGGTTCTCCAGGCACGGAGTATGCAAAGCAAGTAACTACTGTTTTATTATGTTAGAGGACATGCTCATTAGGGCTGAAGTACAGTTGTGCTCATACGTTTACATACCCTGGCAGAATTTATGATTTCTTAACCATTTTTCAGAGAATATGAATGATAACTTTTCTTTAACTCATGGTTAGTGGTTGTCTGAAGCCATTTATTGTCATTGTCAACTGTTGTTGTGGTAGTTGTGGATGAGGCTCTTTATCTACTCAGATGGTAAAGCTGCCCCTTCGTCCTGGCAAAAAGTGTCCAGTACCTGTAAATTCTTGGGCTGTCTTGCATGAACTGCACGTTTGAGGCCTTCCCAGAGTGGTTCAATGATATTGAGGTCAGGAGACTGAGATGGCCACTCCAGAACCTTCACTTTATTTTGCTGTAGCCAATGACAGGTCGACTTGGCCTTGTGTTTCGGATCATTGTCATTTTGGAATGTCCAAGTACGTCCCATGCGCAGCTTCCAGGCCGATGAGTGCAAATTTTCCTCCGGTATTTTTTGTATTTCACCTTTATTTGTGGGTTTTTCCTTGCACCCCGAACAATTCTTCTGGCAGTTGTGGCTGAAATTTTAGTTGGTCTACCTGACCGTGCTTTGGTTTCAACAGAAACCCTAATTTGCCACTTCTTAATTACAGTTTGAACACTGCTGATAGGCATTCTCAATTCCTTTGGTATTTTCTTATATCCCTTATCTGTTTTATAGAGTTCAACTACCTTTTCCGGCAGATCCAATGACAATTCTTTTGCTTTCTCCATGATTTAGAATCCAAAAAACATCAGTGCAGCACTAGATGAAAGATGCAAGGTTTTATGTTGGGTAGCCAAGGATGAGGAGAGTATAACAGTGCTTTATTAACAGGCTCATACAGTCCTTAAAGGGCACCTATGGGCTAAAAAAAATCCCCAAGCCGAAGGTGCGGGCTGATAGAGTCCGCATTCCGGTTTGGGGTTCTAGTAGTTAAAAAAAAAAGAATTCTCCCTGCCTGCGCTGGCTTGCTCGCGCCGGGAGGGAGCTCCCGGTACGAGCAAGCTAGCGCAGGCAGGGGGAATTATTTTAACTAATAGAACCCCAAACCAATTTTCTATCAGTATAAGCCTTGCATTTGGCTTGGTGACGTTTCACAATGTCAGCAGTAGATGATTTTGTAGGCACAGTATTTTGTGGGAGTTTGCTGTCTGTAACATGTAACTTAGTGCGCATCTGTTTGCCATGTAATAATTCAGCTGGAGATGATTGGGTCATTGCATGGCATGTTGCTCTGTAGTTATGTAAGAACTCTGTTGTAAATACTTTCCAAGATTTCCCAGTAAGATTTGCTGTCTGTAGTGCTTCTTTCCGACTTCTGTTGAATCGCTCGATTTCTCCATTTGCTTGAGGGTAATACACTGAAGATTTCCTATGCACAATATTCCTCTCTCTCTCAGAAAGGATTCAAACTCTATGAGACAAACTGTGGTCCGTTGTCTGATATTAACTCCTTTGGATTTCCTTCTCTGCTGAAGACTGTTGACAGAAATGTTATTACTGTAGCTGATGTTACATGAGAAACAAATGCAATTTCAAGCCATTTACTGTAATAGTCTATCAGAGTTATAGCAAATCTACAGTCTATAGGAGCATCTGCAAAAGGACTGACAATATCAATAGCAAGTTTTTCCCATGCTGAATCAGGGAATGGTACTGGCTGAAGTGGTGGTGTATGTGTGATAGCTGTTTTGTTATGATTCTGACAAGTAACACAAGAATGAATGGCAGTTACCACATCGGCATCCATTGCTGGCCACCAGTATAGTTCTCGTAGTCTTTGTTTTGTATGTACAATTCCTTGATGACTCTCATGTGCAAGTTGTATGATCTTTTCTCGCAAGGTCTCTGGTATCAATAAACGGTGAGCTTCACAGACAACATAGCCATCTACGAAGGACAGTACGTGTCTAATCCTGTAGTAAGGTTGAAGATCAGGACTGAGTTTCTTCTCAGCATTTGGCCATTTGCTTTGTAAGGTGTCCCATAGTTTTACTTGAATTGGACATGTGAGGCAAGCTTGCTTAAAATCAGCAGCTGTAACTGTAGATGATAATATATCAGTCAGTGCTACAACTTCCATGTCCTCATCCAGTGTATCAGAAGCTGCAGGTAAATGTAAACATGGCAAACAATCAGTGGTAATATTTTTCATACCTGGTTTGTATTGCATTTTGTATTGAAATTCAGTAGCCTTGCTGACCATCTAGCTATACGCATTCCAACTCTTCCTAGTCCCTTGGTTGTAAGTAGTGTAGGTAAAGGGCTATGATCAGTGCATAAGGTAAATTCTCTACCCCATAGGTAGGTTCTCTATTTTTCTGTTGCCCAAACACATGATAGAGCTTCTTTTTCAACAGTGGAATACTTACGCTCTGTCTCTGTAAGTGTTCTGGATGCAAATGCAACAGTTTTCTCTGTATGATCGGCATGGATCTGTGTGAGAGCTGCACCAACACCATAGTCTGAAGCGTCTGTAGTAACCACAGTGGGTAGTGCAGGATCAAATAAAGCTAGCGCTGGACTGTTCACAGTTAACTGTTTCACTATTTCAAAGCTATGTTGAGCAGATTCTGACCACACCAGACTTAAAGTTCCATGTAGTAGTGCCCTAAGTGGCTCCACAACTGAAGCATAATTGGGAATACACTTAGAATACCAAGAAGTAAGACCTAAGAAAGCTCGTAAGGTCTGGAAAATCAAATGGAGTAAGTGCTTGTATAACCGCGTTGACATGGTCAGGGTCAGGCCATAATCCATCTTGTGAAATTATATGACCCAGAAATGACAGCTGTGTTTGTCTGAAGTGGCAATTGGAAAGGTTCAGTTTGAGTCCTGCAGAATCAATGCATTTCAGAACCTTTTCCAGGCACTTGTCATGAAGATCCATAGTTGGATCGTAAACAATTATATCATCCAAGTAGCATTGTACCCAAGGTATGCCATGGAGTATAGAAGACATCTTTGAAAACAACTTGGTGCTGAAGCCAGTCCATAAGGTTCACGCTTGAACTGGAACAAACCATCATCGGTGATAAATGCAGTGAGGTCTCTGCTTTCCTCATGCAGTAATACTTGATGATAAGCACTCTGAAGATCCAGAGTAGAAAAGAAGTTTGCTCCTCAGAGTTCAGAAAATAGTACCCGCAGGCCATTTGTATAAACACCATACAAGGGTCTGTCAGGAGTCCAGAAGGCCATTGACCTTTTATACACACCTACTAATTACAAACAAACAGATCAGAGGTGAAAATTGTTACCTTTAATAGCCATTGTAACCCTTTTGTGTCAAGTTGTGTGCATGTTATCAGGCCAAATCACCAGGTTATGTAAACTTTTGATCAGGGTCATTTGGGTAGTTTATGTAGTGATTATGATTTAAAAAGAGTAAACACAGTTGTTTGACAATAAATGGCTTGCGCAATCCACTAACCATGAGTGAAAGAAAAGTTTTTGTGTTATCATTCATATTCTCTGAAAAATGGTTAAGACAGTGGTTCTCAACCTTCCTAATGCTGCGACCCTTTAGATCGAATAACCTGCTCTTGGAACCCCTTAAGGGACCCCTGTGAAAGGGTCGTTCGACCCCCAGAGGGGTCCCGACCCCCAGGTTGAGAACCACTGGGTTAAGAAATCATAAATTCTGCCAGGGTATGTAAACTCATGAGCACAACTGTAGCTGTTGAGCTACACCAGCAACTAATGTCTCAAACTGAAACAATATAGGTAACAAGGTATACTGTAGGAAATCTTCTATTATGTTTTAGGACCCGGACATGGACCCTCATGCTATTTGGGAATTTTTGATACCCCAGACTACAGCGACATTCCTTCCTTCAACAGAAACAACAGTAATTACTGGTTGTAAAACAATTTTTAGGCTGTGAATCCCTTCATTTGGGTCCCCTGAAATAAAAAAAAACTGAAGGGGATAAATGTTTTGTTTGTTTTTGTGATTTTTAATAATAATCAAATACTTATTATTATTGTAATGTATAATCCATATTAAAGAAATAATGCAGACCAATTGAAAAGTTGGTTCAAATAAGTCCATCTATAAATTTATAAGATAATAAAAGTTAATATAAAGGTTAACATTCCCTTTAAAGAACACTATAATTTTTATTACTACACCTTTAAACAATGACTGCTTTGCTTTGCATTTGTGAGAGCCATTTTCTGTCAGCCCTGTGCCTTATGCTCTCTGCATTTCCCTTATGGTTTTTCTTTATATTTTAATATTATATGCAGTCAGTTACTTTGGAAATATGAAATGCTGACACAGTGGATAGAGGTCCCTCTATGACTACATTACTCAAGCAGTTATTGAATCTCCCATTTTGATGTGTGCCACATAATAAAGCCAGAATTAACACCTTCATGCCAGAGAACTAAGATGGAAGTCATTGATATAAAGAGGATCGCCACACAAACAATGAAACATTTTAATTAATAAAATACCAGTGTAATTCTAAGCAACTTTCTAATCAATGTTAATTAAAAATGACATGGATTATAAAGTTATAAATTATAAAGTACAAATGTAACTCGCGCAAGTGAGTAGACAGTGGTGGGATTTTGTTGTAGCTAGCTGAACTCTTTAAAAGCACATGTCCCAGTGTGTCAAGATTCCAATTCCCACAGAGTATGTCTCTAAAAATCCTACACATGAGAGAGTGGTGGCACTTTATTCTGGCAGACAGAGGAAAGCTCTATTTTATGGCCAAATGTTTTCATAATGTAAGTAGTCAGTAAAAGCAAAGGGTATAATAAGTGACACACAAACTGATTTTAATAGTAAAGTTACAAATTACTTAAAAAATGTTTAATGCATACTGTAAAGCTCACCATTTCCAAGTATTGTTGTGCAAAAAACTTGCTATTCAACATGAACAGTACAAATATAAAGCACAAATAAACAAAGGAATTTGCATCCTCTGTTCGATTAAAAATACCGATTATCAGGAAGCAAAAGTTGTATTTTATTACAGGGAAAACCAAGAAAGGGTAAAATATATTCATTCATATCCCTAAAATGAAAAAGGTGTTCAAATATATGAAAGTTTGTGTATGACAGTTAAAAAAGAAGTGAAGGGAGCAGTAAACTGAATATATTATACGACTTGTACCACCAATGATAATGATATGCCTGGCCCTCTCATTTAAGTTATGCACACATTCAGTCTTCTTCTGTTTCATCGACTTTCTTTTGCACAGAAGAGATGAGACAAAAGCAGGATGAAATAGCAGTGTCAGGGTACTAAAGATAGCAAAGGGTTTATTAAAGGAAAAGTAAATGTTTTTCTTTCTGTAAATTGGCTGTAAACAGCTCCCCAGATTAATGTACCTTAGTCCCTGCTGCAAGTCTGCTCTGGTTTCTGT
>CM044438.1:27890872-27930384 GCA_024363595.1 Xenopus borealis
GAGCTGAGATCAGGGTGCTTGGCACTTGTTCTGGTATTGGGTGCCGACCGTGACAGCAATCTACCTATGTTTGCAGGGCCAAGAAGCAGCTACCCTTCAGTTTTGCTGGCAATATCACCTGAAAAGGTCTTTTTAGTTAAACTATCGTTTTGAGAGGTCTCACGATAACCATTGGAACTTTTAAAAATCTTTACGTCTATGGCCAGCTTTACAGTATCTGTGTATAACATGCACTCTGCTGTTAACAGAAACACTCCATATACTGGGTGTCAGATGCAGGGAAGAGATGCAAGGTTTCCAGATTAATCACTATACTATCCTCTTGTAATTAATTTTTGCTATTTTACTCTGGTGATTAACCTTCCTACACTGCCTATGAGGTCAGTTGCTGCTTAACTGAATCTCTAGCCTCAAGGGAGAAGAAGGAGGGAAATCCCAACATGTGGCAAAGAGTGTTCAGAAAATCAAAGCATTAGCAGATTTTGCATATGGAGATGTGTTTGTTGATTTAACCCTTCACAGAAAGACACTGGATGCTCCTGCTGCAATACCAAAGTTCAAAAGTTTTGTCTTGGTTACAGCTGTACAAGAAGAAAAACAGCATATGATCTAGACACTCCCTTACAGAAAACACTCACATTTACTGCTATTTCTAAACATCTTACAGGCAGTTCAGCCTTTAACCATGGTTAAAATAAGAGATAGAAGTAAAAATGAAAATGCTTTCTGCCTGCTCAGTGATTCGAATATAGATCTCTAGAACCCTTTGTGTATTCTAGAGCAGAGTCTCAGCCAGTAGTCCTTGGCATGCCACCAGTCCCTAGCAACATCAGCAAGTGCTTCTGGGTGCCCCCTGTTTGAATACAGAGAAATAAGCAACAACCCAAATGATGTTCTCAGTCATCTTACAAAAGACAGATTGGGGTAAATTCACGAAAGCGCGAAGCGTCTAACTCTAGCGCAAATTCGCCATTGTGACATCAAATCGTAACTTCGCAAATTCACTAACGTTGGCTTTGGCGAATTTACGCTAGAGAAGTAGATAGACTTGCACAACTTCGCACCCTTACGCCAGGCGAAATTCACTAAGATCAACTTTTTGCTGAACGTTACCACTTATGCTAGACTTCACTTTGCCTGCTCAGACCAGGCGAAGTTCAATAGAAAAGATAGGAGTTGGAAAAAATATATAAATTTTTTCTAAGTCCCAAAAAAACACTGTGGTGTGTTTTACCATTGTGGGTGATAGTCTGAAAAAGATCGTTTATTTTTGGGGGGGGGGGTTACCCTCCTTCACCCCCTACATTTCCTAACATATGGCAACACAACTATTATAGGGGGCACATGTAGGACAATAGGACAACTTTTTTTTTTATTAAAGGTTTCCTGGGCTTGTGTAGTGCAATGTAGTGGCTGTAACATACACTTCCATTATACTTTGAAATTCACGCCGTATGCAAATTAGCCTTCGCTAGCGTAATTGCGCTTTGTCTAGCGAAGTAACACTAGTGCAAATATGCTACCGTTCGCCGACCTGAGCGTAAATGCGCACTTTAGTGAATTTGCGTAGCGCTGGCGAAAAATCACCTGGCGAAGTGCGGCGAATGCTAGCGAAGCCTGCGCTGGCGATTTTTCGGATCTTAGTGAATTTGCCACATTGATCCTGGTGGGAGTTAAAAATGCCAATTTGGAGCAATGGTAGGCAGTATATAGCAGTGTGTAACTTCAGCAGCAATCAGCAGAGCATTTCCTTTAAGCTTTATTAGTAGGTGGGGTGCAGGGAACTGTAAGTTGGAGAGCTGCATTTTTCCTGCGTTCTGTTGCAATAGCTTTGGAGTTATTGCATGATTATGTGTGAGCAATTGCATGTGTGTTTAATTGTGTGTGAAAAGCTAATTGATTGACATATCTGTTTGCTGCCATCAAAACCATATTACTTTTATTTAGTCTACAGCTTGGATAGCTAAAAATGGCAGCCCCCCATTTCGGTTGAGGGACTACAGCTACAAGCTGTCAATTAGGGTTGCCACCTGGCCGGTATTTTACCGGCCTAGCCAGTATTTTTGATGGTTGATCCCAATGTTATTAATAGGGAAAAATCTTAAATCTTAAATTTATAGGAAGGCCGGTATTTTTTTCTAGAAAAGGTGGCAACCCTACTGTCAAGAGATGCAAGGAGTTTTAGATCTATATGTAAAAGGCTGCGGACAGCACCATTTTTTTAAACTCAAAACAAACAAAAACATGGCCCTTGAGACAGGACCTAAGAAGAATCATTATGCATACATATGATAAATCTAAAATCTTTACAGACAAGAACATATTTATTCTTAATTAACACCGGTGGGTTTTGGGCAGAGGAGGTTTCTCACATACACAAGGAGTGAGAAGTCTTATAGTTCCACTTGAAGTCAGCTGCCGTAAGAAATGAATCAGCCAATCCCAAGATAATGAGTGTGCAGTCACATCCCACCCACTGGACTACTGAATCAGCTGGACCTCTGGGAATGATAGGCAGGGAAGACATTTTAAATAAGCAGTTAGTTTTCCACCAGCCACAGGAACATTCATCTCATGAAGCAAGAAAATGTCAGATGAGTCTTGCTGCTCATCACATGGCATATAGCAGGGATGTGAAATTTGTGGCTTTCCAGCTGTGATGCACTGCAACTCCCAGTAGCCTCAATCAACAAACTATAATTAGCAGTCCTATATTGTATTATATTTTTGTATGTTTATTCACCTTCAGCACATGTAATCTACAAAGTGCAAGGCAAAAAATCTCCTAAGGGCCCTTACACACGGGCGTTTTGGACCTGCGCTCCCCTGCGTTGCGTTTGGCTCCGTTCAGCCGCAGGGGAGCGCAGGTATAGACGCACCTCATTCTTTTCAATGGACCTGTACTCACGAGACGCGTGTAATCGCCGAACGCAGGTTCAGACGCAACATGCTGCATTTTTCCTGCGTTTGGCGCCTACATGCGTTCGTGTGAGTACACCCCTATTGAAAATAATTGAGTGCGTCTATACCTGCGCTCCCCTGCGGCTGAGCGCAGCCAAACGCAACGCAGGGGAGCGCAGGTAAAAACGCCCGTGTGTAAGGGCCCTTAGAGGCACAGCACATGCTTCACTATGCATGTTCCTTTTCATGTCAATCAGTTGGGTAGTTGTCCTTATGACTATTCACCAAATCATAAAAACTGCTCTTTTTGTAGAACATTACTGCTCCTCAAACCAAAAAGTGCTGATTTAGGGGCATATATATCAAGAGTATTCAAATATATATATCAAGATTTATCAAATAGTATCCAAATTAAAAAAAAAGTGTCAAAATTCACACATTCGAATTTTAATCCCCTTACTTAATGTAAATTCGAATGTGAGATTTATGGAAACAGTCCTAATTCTAATATTCACCACCTAAAACTTGCTGAGTTCACATAGATGCCTTTTTGAAATTCAATTTTTTTTTTTCGGGCGGAAAACCTGGATAGGAAGGAATGGAATACCAATCAAAGCCAATTAAAATTTCTGGGTCGGAACCATTCGATCAAATATTAGACATTCAATTTTTTTCTTAAATAACCTCCCATTCGAATTGTGATTATAAAACATTAAAAAAAAAAAAAAAAAACTCACATGAATTTGAAATTCGACCTTTGCTAAATGGGCCTCATAGTGTATGCACTGTACAAGGACACTCAAGGAACAGTGTTGTGCATAACCACTATGGGGTGCAATGATACCAGAATATATGGAACAAGTGTCTTGCCTGCACACAGAGCAGAGAGCTCTTTGAATGCACACTGTACCCTCTGTTTATATCCTTTAACTAAGATATAAACACTTCTTATAAACAGAGTATGGAGTATCTATTTTAAAGTGTTGAAATGAAGGTGGAATTTAAGGAAACCCATATTCAAGCTTATAATAGTGGGCTGTCAATGTTCTTTTTTCCAATGTTCCATTAAAGGCCTGGTTTAGCTTCCTGTAGGATCCATTTTTGTCATAAATAAACATCCACATGCTGGCTGACAGGCGAGAAGGCCAATATGATAAAGACATGCTGCCTTTTTCCATTTCTATGTATACAGCCAAAAGAAAAGTCAAACAAAACCTTGTCGAGAAGTGAACTGAATTTAAATGGGAAAAACACAGAAACATAGTACAAAACCAAAGATATATAATATGAGGTAAGGCAATTAATCCTAAAACCAAAATAACATATAATGTATTAACATACACCCTTTTGTAATATATGAAGATATTAGAAGACCCTTTGAAGTTTCATGACCTATATATTGTCATGGAGTGTATTTTATTTACACTATAGTACAATGGTGCAAAAGAAGATTCAAAGCCGTTGGCCACCTGTTTGATTTCCAGCTCACCCGGATATTTTTCTGGCCCAGGTAAATGGAGAGGATTTTGGCAGTGAAGACAGTGGAATGCACTGCCGGGTGATGTTGTGATGGCTGATTCTGTTGATGCTTTCAATTGGGGCTTGGATGATTTTTTGGACAGACATAATATCAAAGCCTATTTTGATACTAAACTCTAAAGTTAGTATAGTTATGGGCATATATGGTTTGTGTGAAAGAGTGTAGGGGTGTGTGTGTGTGTCTGTGTGTATGCTGGTTTTTAATTTGGAGGGGTTGAACTTAATGGACTTTGTCCTTTTTCAACCCAATTTAACTATACATAACTATATGTAATCTGCAAGCTGCCGAAAAAATCAACAATGTGTGGCATTAGCCTAATCAAATTTTTACCTTTATTAAGCCTCCTGCAGCTGGCTAAACAAAGCTGATCACTGATTGGTTGTTATAGGTTACAGCCCAAGCGTATATTTGGCCAGTCTTAATACCTGCAGGTGTTGATACTGTAGCTATGGTATCACAGTCATATCTGATTTCCGACAACATAATATTAATAATCCATTGTTTCCAGGCTAGTCTGAATATAGGAAACCTGGAATTAAAACGCCTTAATGGCAAGTAATGAAAAGGGCTTTATTGTCGTCACACGGCAGGAGGCAGTAGTACAACTTTCACATTTGCTTCAGGCAACAAGTGGAATTGGCAGTGGCTTGCATGCATTCTTACAGCTTGTTATGGCTGGCACAGATCCCTCAAATACACACACATTTGACCAACCACTGTGAAAAGGATGTCAGGGCCAAAATCAAACGCTTTACCCACTTGCAAATAAGACAGAATGAATTTTGATCTTTTCACCAGAACTACAGTATACTGTCCTATTCCACTAGCATTGGTTAATTATATCAGTTAAGGGGGAAACGGTTTGTTGTAGGTGGGGAAATCACCCTACTCAAGCAAGCTCAGTGGGCAAATGTTCAACTAAAGGCAAATCTGGTTAAACCTCCTTAAATCTCTGCATCTGGAAACTCAAATGTTTAGAAAGGGAGGCCTTTGTACTGGAATGCTAACAAATGCAGGGTTTGTTCTAATCTGTGTGAAAGAATTTGAATTATAAAAAAAGGAAGCTTTGAAATGAACCACTGAGTGTTTGGGGCTTATTAAAACCGGCTCATGTTTGTATATGCGAATATATACCCATTATTGGTCCAAATTCAGTTTCATGAGAAAACCTCTCAAGAGGACTTAATTCTAACCTATAAGGGATTCTTAAACTGAGCCATGCTGGTTGGGCCAAACACATGAATAAGCTGAAAAACCAGTCATCCAGTGCTGCCCATGAAAACAATAGGGCTTAGTTACAAAGTGCAAAGGGCAACAAAATGGGTGTAGCCTGCCATGTTATAGCACTTTGTGCCCTGCCCAAAATGGAGTGCAATTTATCCACATTTTCTCCACAAATATAGTGCTGCCTGAACCATGAAGGAAACCTTTCCCTCACTATATACTTGCGCGACATTCAGGCATAAAGGGGTTGTTCACCTTTGAATGAACGTTTAGTATGATGTAGAGAATGATATTCTGAGATCATCTGCAATTTGTTATTTTTTATTTATTATTTCTGGTTTTTAAGTCATTTAGCAGCTCTCCAGTTTGCAATTTCAGCAATCTTGATGCTAGGGTCCAAATTACCGTAGCAGCCATGCAAGCAATAACAATAATGTAGTCTTACAGTGCATTGGTTATTTAGACGGGTTCTGTGACCCCCATTTCAAAGCTAGAAGGAACACGAAAAAGAAGACAAATAACGGAAAAGCTATAATAAATTAAGGCAAATTGGAACGTTGCTTAGAATTAGCCATTCTATAATATACTAAAAGTTAACTTAAAGGGGTTGTTCATCTTCCAAACACTTTTTTCAGCTCAGTTGTTTTCAGATTGTTCACCAGAAACAAATACTTTTTTTCCAATTACCTTCCATCTTTTATTTTTTACTGTTTTCCCAAAAATTTTTAGAGGAGAAGAAAAGCTACCAAAGCAGTTTATTGCCAATAGATTAGCCACAATCATGCAAGCTATAACACTTTATTTTTTCTGCAGAATACTTTACCATACAGTATCTGAATAAACAGCTCTAGAAGTTCTCGGTTTGTTTAGTATAGCACCTGCCATATTAGCTTGGAGTGACATCACTGCCTGATCCTCTCCCAGCTCACTCAGCTCTGGAATATCCTAACAGATGCCTTGAAATGCTGGTGGAAATTGGAGACCCACAGAAAGAATATACTCCTTGAAGATGGTGCTCTTGGTACACAAGTGTTGTAAAGGCAATAGCTAAACCACTGGCCCACCCTATTGCAAACTGATATGTAAAGGTAATTTAAAGGTAGCAAAGCAATTGCAAATATTTTCATAAATAGATATATGAGGATTCTAAACAGTGGGTAGACAATCTACATAAACTGCTATTACAAAAGAATTAACTGTCCGACATAGGAATGTCAGATGTGATTTGACCTAATGGGTTTTGACTGGTGCTTAATTCGCAGATGGCTGAGAATGATCCAGTGAGCAGACACGGTACACTTTCAGGCCAGGTTCAAGGTTATGGGTGAGGTCAGGAAACAGCAAGACCTAAGAATACCTAGTCAATTTAAGTTTAGCACTGACATGATAGAAAAATTATAGACTGGCAGCAGCCTGTATGTGCAATAAGCACCCCCTGCAGGCAGGCCCGGACTGGCAATCTGTGGGTTAGGGCAAATGCCAGATGGGCTGCTATAAGGTGCCATAGAAAGTCAGTATTTAGTGGGCTGGTGGGGACTGTTTGGGCCTCTATGTGGGCTGATTCGGACTCTGTGTACCTGAAATGCCAGGGCCTATTTTGATTCTCAGTCCAGTCCTGCCTGCAGGGTTAAACCAGCGCACAGCAAAACCTTGTAATGTTAATTTTAGACGTTGCCTCAGCATACTGTATCTAACCCTGAAATGGGCAATAAGAACAAATTAATTTTATTTGGATCTAATCCTGGGGCTCTATAGTTCTCATCTGTAGATGCCAGAGCCTTTGGAGGATGGAATCTTTATACAGCTGGGATTGGACTGATGAAAAGCTTGCTGATAACAAGTAAGCCATTGGGACATTCCTGACAGCAGAGGAAGGAAGCATTGCAAAAGATGGAAATAGGACAGCTGGAAAGTGAATGGAGTAGGAGATGCAGAAGCAAAACAGCCACTGAAGCAAGATAATGAAATGCTGACATTAGCTAAGTCTCCCTTTGGTTCTAACAAAAATTGCATTTTCCCCAATAAAAATGTGCGCGGCTCTGACTCACAGCTTTTCTAGCCTTTATCTTTTATTTTAAAGATATAGCAAGAAATGTGTTTAAAGCTGTACCTGCCAAACACTTCCATTTTGAGGAAATGTATTTGTCATGGTGGATACGGATTTATCTTACCGGGACAATATGAACCATTTCTGAATACGTATGTGTGAGAATCTAGTTTTTTGTATATTTTTAACATCCCCTGTTTAGCATGGTATAGTTTTCTATTTGTTGCTCACATGTCCATGAGATTTCACTGTGGATTATATGCTTTCTTCTCCATATCCAACAAAAACGGAATATATGATACAAAAAGGACAACTCTTTCTCTGCCAATCAGTAACGTGTGAATGAGCAACACTCACATGCTCTCAACTGTTTATATTTAATAGGTCAATTAACAATTATATAACGTTTGCTGATGATAATGTAATAAAATAAGCATGGCATACAATTATGTCAATGGAGCAATTTGGTATTGCAAGATACATAGTTTGGACTGTGCAGCCATGTATAGGCCCATTAATCAGCTGTAGCCTGTAAAAACCTTTTCCCAGTAAAGTAAATTATGTATTAAGTAAATACCTTTTTCCAAATTATTCTTTTTTCTGTATATATAATTTTTTTGCAGTAAAGATATTGTAAGGAGTGTCAATGACACTGCACATGCTCAGTGTGGTCTGTGCAACTGTTGAGAACCTAAGCTTAAGAAAGATGATGCTCCAGTTTGAGTGCTGAAACGTTGAATAAACCCAACTTTTTTTTTCATCACAAAGACCTAAGAGTGCGGACTCTTTCTGTTTTATTTATATGTTTTTTGTTCCTGCACCTAGGCTGTAATGTTGTGCTCTGGGTGCACCTTCCTAAGTTGATCAATCCCTATATCTATCTATAGCTAAATATATATATTTATAGTAAGCTCTGGTAAAAGAGAGGATCAGAGCATGTGCTCTGAATTAGCACAAAATTAAAAGGGGCTATTGGGGGCATTTTGTAGGCACATAGGCTGTGGTTGCTATCAATGGCAATTATATATATTATTTATATTATATATATTTAGCCTGGAACTGTGCCTTTTATATTCTACTGCAGAGATCCCCAAACTTTTTCAACCCCTGAGCCACATTCAAATGTAAAAAGAGTTGGGGAGCAACAGAAGCTTGAAAACCATTCCTGGGGGTGCCATATAAAGGATATAAGTGGCTATTTAGTAGCCCTGTGAGGACAGGCAGCCTATAGGAGGCTCTGCTTGTCCATAAATCTGTTTTTTATGCAATCAAAATTTGCGTCCAAGCCAGGAATTAAAAAATAAGCACCTAATTTGAGGCCACTTGGTGCAGCATTCAAGGGACGACACTGGTTGGCGATCACTATTCTACTGTATATATTTTGTATGATGGCATTGAAGAAGTTAACAAATGTGCCAGAGACAGCTGGGAGGTGTTTTGGTAGGGCAGGATTCCCAGGTAGTGGCAGCCCTAATAGTTCTGGCTGGATTGGTGTAGAGTGGTGCCACTGCAGTGGTGGCTGGTATTTTTATAACGGTTTACTTGGTTTATGTCGGGATAGCGAGCGGTATACCCGGAATGGATTTGATGCATTCCTGATAATCGAAGGCAGTGCGGAGAACGTTTCTGCTTATTTCAGGTTTACTTAGGGTCAGACTGGGGGGGCCCGGGGCCCACCGGGACTACTGTCCAGGGCCTCCCTCTGACCCATCGCCTCCCTACTGTGATGCGCCAAGCGTGCCTGCGTGATGGTGACGCTCGGTGTGCCTGTGTGATGGCGCTGCTGGATGCGTGTGTGTGGATGGCGCTACATGCATATACATATGGCACTGTGCGGTGCCTAAAAGAACTTTTTTTAGCAGATTGCTATCAGGCGAGGGGTCTGGCCAGTCCGACACTGGGTTTACTTGGTTTGATAAATATGTTCAATTAAGTTGTGGCTACTTCCCACCCATTCTAAAGGAAACTGTGTCTCCATGTATTTTTTTACAATTAGTACTGTATAAAAGGTATGCCATTTAGTTCACAATGTAAGACAATCACGCCTAACACTGCACAGTCTGTATATTGTGAGTTGGTCCCTAAGCTCAGGTAACTAATTTTTATAGGCACAAAGTCTGTGGTTGCCTTAGGATGATGCAAAACCTCAAGATAATGTTCTCCTTTAAATTCAAACACACAATACAACCACAGAAAACATATATAACATATTTGGGAAGGCTTCCAACAAGACTTTTATATTTCAGTTGTGCGGATAAAAATAAATCAAAAAATGTTGTTGCTTTTTTTATAGGTTAATTATCTATTTTATGTAATATCTTTCATGGAGGTAGAATTACATAATAGCAGTAACTGAAGTAAGAATCCCACTTCCCCCCTGACACACAGAAATTATTATAGTATTTAATAAACTAAATTGTAATTCTTTTTGTATAGTAGTTGATTTTACCCATATTTTACGTAAACTCATCATCAACTCACTGCACAGAAGGGAGCATGAGGGAATAAGAGTAATAACGTTTTTAAAAATATAACAAAATGCAAAGAACCTCTACATAATGTCATCTTGTTACCAGTCACATCTGAGTATCACAAAGCCTAAATGTCTAAGTGTTAGTGAGAAGAAAACGGATTTCTGTGCTACCTTGGAAACTACAGTAAATAAGAGGCAGACAACAGAAGCAGTAAGTGAACTCTTTGGTTTGAGCTCTTGTTGGAAAATCAGCTGCTCACTTGTACATTCATTCACTTTCTCATTATCTAGTTTGTGTGAGATAACAACTTAGTCACTCACACACTTATTTTCACAGATACAGGTGAAAAAGCTAAATGAACGTAGAAGTAAAAGATACTGTGGCAGTGGCAAGGAATAAGCACAAGCTAAGCCTATAATGATCACAAAAGTACACATATAACAAGCTAACTGCAGTATAATCTTCTGGTGATTGTTAAGTACTGCCGAGTGGCATACAATTTGATATATAAATAAAATCATAAATATGCGATAATATATAACCCTATAGACTTAGTAATGACAGAAGTTATTGTTGGTGCTTAGTGATGACTTAATGTAACGGGGGTATTATAAAATATAAGGTTGGAACAAAGGTGACTTTTAATATATATTTATATAGTCTTGGAACTCCTGGGTAACTTCTATTTATATATTATACAAAACGGGGTCAGTAACATAACTAGAGGTAGGCAAGACCTGGTGCGGGAAGTACAGACTAAGGGGTGCGGGTCCAATCGCATCCCCTGCTCCCACAGTAGTTCCGCCAATGAATGGGGTTCATTATCCTGTATAATATATGACAAATCCTTGACAAATTCTGCACACAGTAAATATTCTCAAGGTCACTGTTTTAACTTATATATTGTGGCATTAATTAAACAATCATTGGATGCATAGAATTAAAGATAAGCTTAACTAAGGAAGTAGTCTAGAAATGTTGTACATTTTGTTTTGAGCTTCTGTACCAGTCAAAGACGACCACAACACTTTAGCAGGGAAGATCATCATCTTTTTTTTTGCTGATTCACTGCACATGAGCTGTGCTGCTGTCTCTTACTGAGCTTAGGGACCGCCTCAAAATATACAGTACGTATAGACTATAAATGTCCCAATATAAGGCTGACTAGTATGGGAACAGTTATCTGGAAACCCATTATCCAGAAAGTTCAAAATTACAGAAAGGTTGTCTCCCATAGACTCATTATAATAAATTAATCCAATTTTTTTTTAAATATTACCTTTTTCTCTCTAATGTAGTTTACATCAAATATGATTTTTGTGCAACAAAATATTGTAAATAAACCAAACTGAACACCTGTATAGGTATGTAAATAATCACTAAAGATTGGCAGAATTGGGAATAGGAGTGTCTATCTCAAATTGCAAATGCACCACTCCAAATGTTATTAGGACTTAACCTCCAAATCCCATATTGTAACTAATACATTAGTACCAGTATAAACAAGTCTAGTGATAAAATATAAGGCAATTTCTATTCACAACCATGCCAATATAAGTAAAATTAAAATCACATGATTTAAAACCAAGCGGCCCTGCAATGTTGGAGGGGCTCCCCTTTGTGAAACTAAAGTAAACCGCTATCAGATTAATAATAAATCAGATGTGGAAAATTGCATGCATCTAATTATTAAACTTTGTGATACCTGGACTCATTGCTACAACTCTGTCCTTACCTTGCAAGAGTAGGTTTAATAAAAATTAAAATTTCCTTTCATTTTATCACTAGGCTTGTTTATACTGGTACTAATGTATTACAGTAGTTACAATATGGGATTTGGAGGTCCTAATAACATTTTGAGTGGTGCATTTGCAACAAAATATTTGCAACAAAAAGTTTTCTCGATAAGTAAAATTGGACACATTCGTTCATCACTACAGGTGTACAACTCATTTGAATCTAGAAATCTGCCTAATGAAAGAAAGTCTAATTCCTATACTTTTATACAGGTACTGCAACTCTAAGGGCACTTTTAAAGGGGAATTCAACAGCTTTGGGCAAAAACCCCTCCCCCTTCCACTGTGTAGGTCCCCCTCCCGGCCTACCCCCCCCCCCGGGCAAATGGCCCTAACTTGTTACTTACCCCTCCTTCTAGGTGCTCTGCTGCTGAGTTCACAGCAGTTCATGGATCTACTGCACATGAGCCGTAAAAAAAGAAATCAGAAACTTTGCAAGTTTCAGATCTTTTTTTAGAAACGTCCTGATTTTCGGGCACATGCGCAGTAGGAGGCATTTGCTGATAAGAAGCTACTGCGCATGTACCTGAAAGTCACGAAGTTTCCGATTTCTTATTTCGGAAACTTCATGACTCTTGGCAGATCCTTTTGTGCATGTGCCAACAAATGCCGAAGAATACAGGAAGAAGAAAGCTCGGGAAACACAAGTTTTGGTGAGTCGAGTGACAGCATTTACAGTGCTAAGCACTAAAATCCAATTATAACTGATGACATCACTAAGCACTATATATCTGATATAACTTTAAATTTGACCAACATTTCAACCACCTATGAGCCTTTGTTAGTGTTAGTCACCACACGCGTGCCATGAATATCCTGTAAATAATATCCTTATAAATATGCTGAGTGATTTAATTTGTGCCACATGACTCACTGAAACGTGTGTATAAAGTGTTAATGCATAAGACAGCAGTGCATATTCTATGAAGTATGAAGTCTATCATAAAGCAGACCTAGCAGACATGGGTGCCCGTGGGAAGGGGGAGTTTAGACTGTGGGATCTGCTGTATGTTAGTGCCTCTAGTATGTAATAAAATGACTAATTCTAAACAATTTTTCAATTGGAAGATAAAATGAACGATTTGTTGCCAAAACTCACTTTTAATAATAAAAAAAAAAAATGGGCGACCAATATTCCGATGTGCCACTGCCCTAAAGAGAATATATGAGATACCATTTGTAAATTATACACCCTTGGATAAGAGGAGAGAAATTGGATTGAACACATGTTTATTACTTGGATCACCAATATTGGGTAGCAGGTTTCATATAGACTTGATGGACATTTGTTTGTCTTTTTTCAACCTATGTTGTAACAGGATCCCCCAGATGCTACACATCTTATGCTATAGAACAAAGCAGGCTCAGACTACCAAGAGGCAACCCAAAGCAATAAATTTTCAGAGAAACCATAGAACCAAGATGAATAAATCTGTCTCTTTCTTAATTCCAAAAAACAAGTCATTAATCAGTTGTTGAACTTAAACACAGAGGCAAAATGAGAGTGCTTGGAGCACATATAGAGGGAACATGTCTGGCCATAGACGTAAAGATTTTTGAAAGATCCAATTGTTATTGTGAGACCATTTCAGGCGATATTGCCAGTAAAACTGAAGGATCGCAGCCTGCTTTGCCCTGCAAACATAGGTAGATTGCATGGGGACCGATAAAGATTTTCTAACCTGGCCGATCAATCATCAGACCAATGTCGGACGAAAAATCGTAAGATGAACGATTGTTTGTATCACACTAACCGCATGATAATTTGACAGATTGGTCGGACTTCCCTAAAATCGGTCGTTTGGCAGGGAAAGATCATTGCGTCTATGGGGAGCTATACAGCTCTGCAATGTACTTTGTTTAATCAACACAAAGGGAGTATACGTTTCTGGTGAATCCTAAAAAAAGAATGGTAAACTAGCATCACGGGGAATCTATCTGTTGGCCAAGCTATTAAAGGAATGGATTGTGTTACTCAATATTCTTTCAGGATACTTTTATGAAAGTTAAAGCCATTTTAATTTACATGGGATTGATTTATGTGGCTTTATGGTACAGGTGTGGGATCTCTTATCCATAAACCCTATATTTAGAAAGTTCAGAATGCTAACTAAGATGCACTACTATATACTATATACTGGTGGCAACATATATATAAACTATATACTGTTATATATACATATCGAATTATTCTTAAGTGTACGGAACTTGCTTATGTTCATTTCCCTAATCCCAATATTTGCTAGAATTCCAAGCCAAGATTCTTGGTAGAATTAGCATCCAAGCATCCTATGCTCGAATAATGGAACCAATATGCCATACAGATTTCTTAATAAGAACAAAGCAGTGATATGCTCATTAGCTAATGATCCTCAGTGGCTTATTAACAGACCCTCTCATTTCCACTGAAAGATGAAAAGGTTTTATGGCCTGTTTTGTTTAATGTACTTTAAAGTAAACAAGCTTTAACGCACAAAAGGAAAAAATATAGTATTGTTTTAGCAAAAGTTTCCTTACATTGTTCCTCTGTTTATACAGTATCTGTGTAATAACATCAAGTCTTTCAACTTAAAAGGCCAGTAACATCAAAATGTTTTATTGTTTTAAAGTAATAAAAATATAATGCAATGTTGCACTGCACTGGTAAAACTGCTGTGTTTGCTTCAGAAACATTACTATTGTTTATATAAATAAGCTGTTGTGTAGCCATGGGGGCAGCCATTCAAAGGAGAAAAGGCTTGAGTTACACAGCAGATAGCAGATAAGCTCTGTAGAACATAATGTTATCCGTTATCCATTACTTATCCTGTGCCATATAGCCGTTTTTCAATTTCCGCCATTTCTACTCAGCAGCTTGTTTATATGAACCATAGTAGTGTTTCTGAAGCAAATAGATCAGTTTAAACAATGCAGGGAAACACTACATGATATTTTCATTATTTTAAAACACTTTCATTTTTTGGTGTTACTGTTCCTTTAATTTAGCACAATGGGGGGGGGGATATGTAAATCACTGCAAAACATAAAATTCAGAAGTCAATGCAAAAATGTTTGACATGGAAGTCTGTTACACCATTACATTAAACTACATGCTTTTAAAATGTAACAAAGAACAACCACATTTTATAAGACTTTTGAAAGAAGGCAAGTGTATTTAACTTCAACTTAACATTACTGGCTCTGAAAAATTTTATTTTATTCCCACTTTACAGTGTGTACATATTGTGCAGAGTGGGGTGGATCACACTATATTAGTATTAATATAAGTGTTTTCACACAAAATGCTATGTGCTCAGAAGAATTTTGTGCCTTATAATTTGAGATGTGCATGACTTAGAAGTTTCCCCAACCTTTTTTTCTTTTTTCCATGTGAGCCACATTCAAATGTAAAAATAGTTGGGGAGCAACACAAGCATGAAAAAAAAAGTTAATTGAGGTGCCAAATAAGGGGTATGGTTGGTTATTCATTAGCCCCATGAGAATTGTCAGCCTACAGGAAGCTCTGTTTGGACATAAATCTGGTTTTTATGCAACCAATTCCTTCATGCCAGGAATTTAAAAATGATCACCTGCTTTGAGGCCACTGGGAGCAACAGCCAAGAGGTTGGTGGGCAACATGTTGCTTTTTAAGCTACAGGTTGGAGACCAGTGGCTTAAAGGAAACATTGTTCACAAGGTACAACCATCAATGGTCATCAAGAATTGTGGATATCTGCATTCATCTAGTCCCACTGCTGGTCGTGGTGGTGGTGGTGACTTGACAGGAATTCTTTTCAAATGTTGCACTGTTCACTTTTCCTCCTAGACTGGACAGCAAAAGATGGGTACAGACAGTCCAGTAACTGCCATCTTTTGGAGATTTTATTATCAAAAACAATGAAAGTTACAGCACCATCCTCTGTTGGAGACCGCATTATCAGAGAGCAGCCTTAAAGGGATACTGACACCAGAAATTAAAACATTTTGTAGCATAACATCATAATCATAACATTGTCTTTGCATGCCATTTATAATTTTGCTATAAAATTATTTGTCTAATGCTTTAACATTACTTATCTGATCCCCATGTTCCTCTGTGGGGGACTGCCATATTTGTGCAGCAGTAGTCTGTTGGCAAAACTCAGGCATAGGAATTTCAAGTAACAATTACTTAAAAAAGCAGACCTATCAGAGAAAAATGGCCATCATAACCTATAGGTAACTTTTAGGGGCACATTTACTAAGGGTTGAAGTGAATTTTCAAATAAAATTAGAATTTTAAAAATTTAAATTTCAAAGTAATTTTTGGGCTACTTCGACTATTTATTAGCCCAAAATTCTATTTGAATTGAATAAATTCTAATTTACCGTCTCTTTAAAGGAGAAGGAAAGGTAATTTTTTAAACCTATCTTTACATGTTGCTTGGGTGCTCCCCTCCTGAACCGCATTACTTTTGCTGACCAATTCATTCTCCTCCACTTGCACTGTCCCGTTTAATCTTTTGCCGTTTCTAAACTTTGCGGCCGCCATGTTAGCAGAGTCCCTGTCTAAACTACGCATGCGCTAAATTATTCTGTACACGCAGAAAAAAAAGGAATACAGACCCGATAGCTGGCTGACTTTTTTTTAACTTCCCCTCCTCAGCTCCTGCGCTCGCTGACAGACTGTTAATTAAAACGAGAGTGAGCGCAGGAGCTTGAAAGCTTCCCTTTGATCCTAGCAACAGGGAAACAGGATCAGCTATTGGAGCTTGAATTGATGAGGTGGGGGCAGAGAGGTCAGCGATGATGGAACAGATGCATCACGTGACTGCATCTACATCGCAGCACAGGGAAGCCACAAGACTCTCCTGCGCATGCACAGGGCACAGCTTGTACCTATTGCTCATGCGTGTGCCCTATCAGACGGATTTTTTCTCAGCAGCCAGGGTATGCTTTTACATACATGTCTAAACTTTTTAAAAAATTGATTGCAGCACAAAGATTATGGGAAAAATTAATGAGGGAATGCTTAATGGTACACATATATAATCTTCATTGGCAACACTTAGAGCTTTAGTTGTTTTCTGACTTTCCTTCTCCTTTAAAAAATTTTGAATTCCACTATTGGTCACCTTAAGGCTAAGGCCAGACGGGGAGATTCGGGGGCGATCCGTCGCCTGGCGACTTCTCGCCGCGACGGATCGCCCCTGAATCTCCCCGAATAGCTAGGCACCGCTGCGCACCGGCGAGGATTAAAGTCGCCTGCACTTGTTTACACGGAGCGGCGCTCAAAATTGCCTCGCCAGGCGATCTGTTGCGGCGAGAAGTCGCCAGGCGACGGATCGCCCCCGAATCTCCCCGTCTGGCCTAAGCCTAAAGCTAGTGAATTACCATTGTAGCCTATGGGGAACCTCCTGGAAGTTTTCCTGTAAATTTTTCTAAGTCCTGGAAAAATCTAAATTTTTTTTTAAAATCGTTTGAATCTAACAATGCAATCATTTGATTCGAACAACTTTAATTCAAACAAAAACTTCTGTTTTCGATTGAAAATGTCCGTTTTTTGATCGAAAATGTCTGTTTTTGGATCGAAAATGACCCCCCCAAAAAAAAAGTGGTTTTTAATGTCAGCATTACTTTAAGTTAGCAGTGTTTTATAGTACTTTAAACATTGGATTGTGCTTTGCCACTGCATTCTTATTTTCCTTATTTCTGTGGCTACAACATGTTAGGTGTGCCACTAGATACAGAGGAAATGATTCTAATAGCCACAGAAAAAGAAGGTGGTACTTACCCTTCTTTCTTTGTCACCATACTCAACGCCCAGAGTGTCCATGGCACGGACAATGGCTGCCAGAGACTGGATTGTGTTACTGTAAACCACAGGCTTGTACTGCTTGACATCCTCTCCTGAGAATCCATCTTCGTGGATAATTCTGCAATGCACAGTAGTAAAGATCAGAACAAAGCTTTGAAAACATTTTATATAGAAAAATGCCAACTGGAATCCGCAGTGATAGTATGTGGGGGGGCAGGGGGCTCAGGGAGTGTTAAATCAGCTATACGGAGCATTAAAGGACAAGGTTCTTTAAAGCGAACAATAATGCAGGCTACTGCATTGCAACTCCCTATGCATCATGTTTAGTGTGCCAGCCACAAAGATTAAACTTCATAAGCGCATACACAAGAAGACTCTTTCTAAATCACACTCGGAGCAGGAAACTGACCTTTAAAACTGAAGTGACTGTGACCCAAATCCTCCAGTTCAAAAAATAAAGGAAAATTAGTGAGAATGTGCTCAGACCAGGCTGCCACTCCCTTTCCATCAAAAGCTTTGCATAAATTATTTATCCTTGAGGACACCCCATTAAAGTGAGTGCTTGCATGGAACAGCTTGGATTACAGGAAGTCAGTCCATCAGGGCCTTGGGTTAAGAGGTTTTAGAAATATGGATTAATGGCCATAGAGTAAGCACCCTCACATTACTTAAAATGTCTATGGCTGATTTATAGCTATTTGGAGACAGAATAAATCAAACCTAATCATATCTGCAGTTAGACAACTAAGGACACAAATGAGTGATTGACATACAAGATCTGCTTTCATAGAATCCCTGGAAGCAGCTCATAAACTAGCATTTGTGAAAATCAATTATATTGTACACACAATGTACATTAAAAACCGGGATACAGGTAACGAATTTCAGTTCTCACACTGTAACTTCATATGATTCATTTATCCCATGCTAGCAATTCAAATTACTTGCATGGGATACCACTTTGGGATACCACTAAGGTTGCCACCTGTCCCTGAAAATAATACCGGCCTTCCTATATATTTAACTTATTTTCCTATTAATAAGATTGGGATCAACCATCAAAAACATCGGCCAGGCCGGTAAAATACCAGCCAGATGGCAACCCAAGTTACTACCTGTGGGACACACAAAGGGAGCTAGGAAAGGTGCATGCAATAGGCAATGTAATTAAAACTAGGTCTCCAGCATAATGTCACATAAAAACCATGCCGGCAAATGCTTAAATGCTCTCGAAATTAGCAATTCAGCAACCACTTCAGAGGGTCTAAACAGTAAGCACTGTTGTATGCACACAAATTAGTAACATTATAATCATCACTGACCAGAAGCTTTATGTCAGCCCCTATGTTGAAGAGTTGCCCTCCTGAAGAGCACCTCAGGTGAAAAATGTTGCTGATACATTGCAATAAAAGTGCTACCGAGACATATTTCTCACTAATAGAAGAACCTTTTATCTGGAACCTATCATGTGGGAATTGCCACAAACACAGCTTCAATTTTTTATTTTAATTATTTTTATTAGACAATTTCAAGGCTAAAAGCACATAAAGGTACATATAATCCACTGTGATATTGGGGAAAAAAGGCTTGTACACATATGAAACATACCGTACATACAGTATTTGTCATTACATACTGTATTTCTATACTTTGTTACATTCACAAATGTCGGTGGGTCTGTTGGAAAATAGAATATAAAAAGGAAATAAATAATGAAGAATCCTATATAATAAAGTTCAAGTGTCTCTGCGTCCAGTCCCTGTGTCCATGGGATTGCGCTACTGTGCATGTGCCCCACGGACAGCCAGCGCGAAGTCATCTAACGCTAGCGCAAATTCGCCAGCGTGACGTCAAATCATAATTGCAAATTCACGAACACCGACTCTGGCAAATTTACGCTAGTGAAGTAGATAGACTTGCGCAAGTTGCGCACTGGCGAAGGATCGTAATTACGCAAATTCACTAAGATCAACTTTTTGCTGTTCATTAGCACTTATGCGAAATTACGCTATGCCTAGCGTAGTAACACTAGCGTAAATACGTTACCGTTCGCCGACCAGAGCGTAAATTTGCACTTTAGTGAATTTGCGTAGCGCAGGCGAGAATTCGTCTGGCGAAGTGTAGCGAACGCTCACGAAGCCTGCGCTAGCGATTTTTCGGATCTTAGTGAATGTCCCACTTGGAGCGCAGAGACTTCCGTTAGTGGTTTATAATCTGCTGCCTTCGATCTATGGAAAGACCGGTGCTACATAACGGTGTGCCACTCCTCTGCTCACCGCTACACCGCCAGCTGTACACATGCCCAAGCACCATGTGACAGAGGAGCAGCTCGAGCTGTGGGATGTGTGACCCGGGGAGTCCGCGGCGCAGTCAGTAAAGGTAAATGGGGGGTCGGGGTAGAGAGAGACTTCCACCAGCTCCTCACAGAGCGTCTTGCCTCTTTATTCATTGCCTAAAAGCCCCACCCTCACGGGAGAGCCGCGGCCAATCCCAGTGCGCTGCCCCGCCCCTCTTTGTTGTGCTGCCCAATGGCAGAGGGATAGAGCGTTGCTGGCCGGCGGGGGACAGAGGAGCAGCTACTGTCTGGCCTCCCATAGCTGTGAAAGTACCTCGCGCTCTCTGACTCAATCAATTCCGCCTACAGGACGCCAAGGAAAAAATATGATTGGCGGGAAATGGGCATGCGCACGTGAAGCACGAATGATCAAGAGGCGGGGGCGGTGCCAACTGTTCCTATCTTTAATCTCGCGTTGTTAGAAGCGAGACCCGCTCACCCAGCGCATGTCCCCGACATTGCTACGGCAACAGGGATGCTGAGCTGACAAAGTCAGGCGGCTCTTTTTCTAAAAGTAACATTGAGGCAGAGTCGCCTCTGAAATTCTGTAAGACAAACATTTTTTTGTGGAAAAAAAAACACTGATCTGATCTATACCATAAACAAACATTGCCCAAACTCTTTAGGAAGCAGTAGTATTTTTAAAACTACTGAGAAGCATTCTAGGTGTCCACCATGGTTGTCCACTTTTTTTTGGACTGGAACAAGTCTGTTTTTATAAATGTTTGACTACATATGTTCTAGCGCCCGTTAATTTAACAGGCTTAAGTCTAAGCATAAAACATAAGCGAAAAAGAAAGATCTGAATAGCCAGTTACAATGTCTTAAAAGGGTTGTTCACCTTTGAGTTAACTTTTAGTATAAAGTAGAGAGTAATATTATGAGACAATTTGCAATTGTTTTTAATTTTTTATTGTTTGTGGTTTTATAGTTATTTAGCTTTTTATTCATCAGCTCTCTAGTTTGCAGTGTCAGCAATTTGGTTTCTAGGGTACAAATTAACCTAGCAGCCCTGCATTCATTTGGATAAGAGACAGGAATATGAATAGGAAAGTGACTGAATATAATGACAAGTAATAAAAAGTGGCAATAACAATACATTTGTAGCCATACAGAGCATTTGTTTTAAGATGGTGTCAGTGACCCCCATTTGAAAGCTGCAAAGAAACAGAAGAAAACTGCAAATCATAAAAAAAAACTATGAAAAATAAATAATGAAGATCAACTGAAAAGTTTCTTAGAATTGGTCCTTCTACATTACAATATACTAAAAGTTAACTTGAAGGTGAACCACCCCTTTACAAGCTTTGAAAAAAAAAAGATTCACACATTTCATTCTATTTACCTTTTATTCTAATAGAAACATTGAGAATGGATATATATTTTACTCTAGGTTTATTTTTCCTAGGTTTTATCTTTTACAGAAGACTCTGCTATTAATTGATTTTACTACCAAAACTTTCTTTATCTCCTACCAGTTCCCTCCTGTATTATAATAAGCCCTTTGCCATTAGCCAGCAAAGAAGATAGCTTTGCAGAGAGGGTAGTGTAAGCTTGTGCTACCACAGAAATGACCAGCATATCTGAACAGCAATGGAAACTATCAGCAGGAACACCCTTGTGTCTGTCTGTTCATAGCTTTTACACCATCAGATACCATAAAACTCATCAAAGGTATTCCTTTATTACAAAATTGTAGCAAAATACTAAACTCTACTTACACCTTGAAGTACCCTGTTCAAACAATTGCAAATTTATGAGGGCAAGAGCAGTCGAAACAATGCCACAGTGGGAGGTACATGCATCTTTTGTATTAACTAGAGCAGTGATCCTCAACCAGTAGCTCGCGAGCAACATGTTGCTCTCCAATCCTTTGTATGTTGCTCCCAGTGGCCTCAAAGCAGGTGCTTATTTTTGAATTACTGGCATAAAGGCAAGTTTTGGTTGCATAAAAAACAGATGTCATGCCAAACATTCTCTCCTGTAGGCTGCCAGTCCATATAGGGGTTTACCAAAAAGCCAATCAGAGCTCTTATTTGACATCCCCATGGACTTTTTCATGCTTGTGTTGCTCTCCAACTCTTTTTTTAAATTTGAGCAAAAAAGGTTGGGGACCCCTGAACTAGAATATATAACACACATGAGCTATGGTTAGCCCAAAAAGGCAATGACACATTGTGTAGTTTCAGCACAAAAAAAAGAAATAAACAGTTAGACAATAATGAGAACGGTCTCTGCTAAAAGACTCGAATTGCACTTGAGACAACTGCCAGTATTGTTTAGGGGTGCACTGTTTTTTGTAGCTGCAACAAAATGCAGGGTACAAATAGCACAGTGTGCAAGTGCCCTAAAGTATATTCTTATAATCGGTGCTTAGTAGTGCAATGCAACAGATATTCCAAAAAGAGAAAACCATGCAGCTCCAAATCATGCTCATGTGTCAAAGCTTTTTTTTAGGTGCCCATGCGCTGTAAGACATCAGATGTCAACTCAGCCTCTCATTTAAGTCAGCATAACCCCCCACCCTATATTTGGACCAGAATAATTGTTGCCTTCTTTACGGACACCTCATTAGACAAGGACTGTTCAGATGTAAAATTAATGGAGGACCACGTTGGTCTGTGACCCCCGCCCTTCTCCATTCCATGTCAGATGATCATTGGCCTAAAGATCATGACTTGGGTTCTGCTCCTTGACCTGGCCAAATGAGTAAATGTATAATAAACCTGATATACACAACTAATAAAGAGTGGGAGGCCATAAAACACACGTCAGATGCAAATAATTCACAACAGCTGGCTGTGCATATCTTATACCAGTCAAAGAGCCAAAATTGATGAGGTTGGCTAAATAAACAAAGACAATCACATATGTTATTAGGGAAAACATACAAATCTGCCAGTGTGTGTGTGCAGAGAGACACAAGACGATTTAGGGAGATTTAATCGCCCAGGGACAAATTCGCTCTTCTTTGGGCAACTAATCTCCTCAAACTGCCTCCCCGAACTGCCTCCCCTCTGGCTAGAATCTAAATCCCTGGTACAATGGCACTTGGAGCACTTCGTTCTCCCTAGGCCCCCAGAAGTTACCTCACGAGGAGACTTTGGGCGATTTCAGAAAACAAAGCAATCCGAGTGCCATTCCGCTAGAAATTTAGATTCTAGCCGGCGGGGAGGCAGTCCGGGGAGATTAGTTGCGCTAAAAAGAAGTGATTTGTCGTTGGGTGACTAATCTTCCCCAGTAGCTTTGTGTGCACCTGCCCTTACTCAGGAAGCAACTTGGATGAGAAGTGAAACCTTTTCAAGAAAACTCAGTCCAGTTTCTTTAGCTATTTCTGCTAGATACTGTGTACTGTGATCTGGATGAATGAAAACATTTACAGAGGTGTATTTATAAGTCTGTGAAAAAGAATAATAGATATTAAACTTGTGTAGGATATGTAAGGTTTAACATGTCTTGAAACAATGGCATAGTAAATAAGATATACATTTTCTTTCATCTAAACTCCACAGACAAATTGGAATGGCAAAGAAAGGCTCTTCAGCAATGTGTCTTTATGAGAAATATATATGAATCTACAACAATTGTGTGATTTGTTATATGTGCCTTTGGAATCCTAATAGAAAGTGGCACCTGCTCGTTTAACAGCGATCACTCTGCAGCAATTCATCTCAGTTAATTTAACACTAATTAATATACACTACTTTAATCTAAATGTTAATCCAGTAATCTAAAATGCTTCACTTCTTGTCTGCATCATGCAAATGTGATGGTGGAAATGAAACTGCGGCCACCATATTATATAATCTTTTGGGGTGATTAGTTCAGCTAGGAAGGATTACTGTGCAGAAATTGAATTTACTGTATTTACAGCAGGGAAAATAAGTATTGAACACGTGAACGTTTTTTCATAGTAAATATATTTCTAATATTGCTACTAAGCAACAGATGTTGGTAACAACCCAAGTAATCCACGCATACAAAGAACTCAAAACAAATCACTCCATATATTGTTACAGCATTCTCACATTTATTTTACAATTGACCAGATTATCAACGAAGAATTAAACTAAATACCTGATAATTAGAGGCACGGACAAACCTTTAATCACAGATTTCACAAACTTAGAAAATAAATTTGTTGAGAAAAGACAACTTCATAAACCATCAAAACTGTATAAGCTAAATTTAACATTTTACACAGCATAATGCAGGATGCAGTGTTTGTCGGACATGGTATATCTTTCTTTGCTTTTGATGAAGCAGTAGCTGCTCTCTAGATTCTCCCAGAGGACAGTTGTTGGAAGATTGTATCTCTCTACAGTCCACATTGTGTACAGCTGGCTCTGTTCACTTGTTCACAAATCCCATGGTATAAAGCACATTTATATTGCAACCCCAAATGGATTTTCATTTATTCAAAGCTTGTAAAATTGTACAAAGTGAATTGGCAGCTGATTTGATGCAGAAGACAGAGACAATATAATATGATTGCTTTAGCTTTGGGTCTTGCTGAGTGATCATTTGTCACCTCTCAATTAATTTACAAAAGCCATAAGCATTTTACAAAATAAGATCTCTTTGCATGCTGCAGGCTTAAAGTTATCTTATGACAGTAGGATGGCACTGAATTTGATCATTTATTCATTATAAGAACAAGAGAAAACAAGAATGAATTTCTCTCTAAATGAAAATAAATGAAATGTAATTCATATGATAATTAATCTGTAAGCCTAATTTCCCACAATTTGGAGTTATCATGTGACTCTTCAGTACCATGCTTGTTCTGATAGATATCTGAGCTTCAAAATGGTGCCAGCCAACAGATGTTGCCTTAGGACTTTACTTATGTCAACAGAGTGACAGGTGACAAAACAAGCCTGAATTGACTAGCTA
Source organism: Xenopus borealis (assembly GCA_024363595.1). Taxonomy (NCBI): domain Eukaryota; kingdom Metazoa; phylum Chordata; class Amphibia; order Anura; family Pipidae; genus Xenopus; species Xenopus borealis. The sequence goes on from CM044438.1 coordinate 27,915,862, forward strand.
CTGGTGTGATTGATTATCCCAGAGGATCCATCCTATAATCAAACTTTCCAAAAGCCCACACATTAATTGCTTAATTAATGTGTGGGCTTTTGGAAAGTTGTGGTTGCTATTCTAGTTTAAGGATGATAGGATACTTTCTTGCAATTGCCCAAATGGAGATTCCTACTTAGCTCCAAATTCTAGAATATATCACTGCATCATCTAAAAAATAGCAGAGGAATTTCAGTAAAATTGGGATTAGAAGGGATATACTGATGCCAAGTACGTTAAAATCAAATCAAAACCTTTCATTTCAGTCTCTAATTTTTATAATGAGTTGTTAATATTAATTTAACTAATATTTTCAGGTCCTAAATTACTCTGTAATCATCCATGGATCATGGATGGGGAACTATCACAAAAATGAAAATATAATATAAGCTTCATCATACTTATATAAGAAATTTTCTAAATGCAATCATTTCAAAATTCTGTACCATTAAATAATCAATAATCAAGTTCATCTTCCCTATTCCTCTCTCAGCATCTGATCTCTTCATTCTCTCTTCATGCAGGAGTTGAGTGTTGGATAATCATTGACAGTTGATCCACTACAGTATATCCTATACTTGATACATAAACTTGATTATTTCAGAAATGATGCAGGATATATTGATTGTATTTACAAAGTTTCTTGTTTCAGTGTGCTGAAGCTTATATTAAATTTTAATTTTCGCAATACTTCCCCTGTAAGATAATTATGACATAGCACAGTGTCCTAAAGATCTCATCCAGCAGTAAGTAAAAGTGTTAAGTATTAACACACTGCTCCACTGTCTAAATAGGAGTAGAACAGGGTTATACTCTGCCTATAGGAAAATGCAAGTGGCCTGTGCAAGCAACTGTCTGACTTATAGATATGTTACATAGCTACCATGCCGTGCTTTTGGCTTTCATGTGTGCATATGTGAGGTCTCTACCAACATCAGCATCAAGGCTGAACAAAATTAAACAGCTGGGTCAGTGGCCATTCTGTTGGCATGCAATGTTCCCCTTCATGTGAGTCCTTATCAGACTTATACTTAGCAGAGGAATTCCTAAGGGCTATTTGGGGAGTGTTACATATATAGAACATGCAGATTAGATACCGAAGAACACTAATTGTTCGTTTTTTTTTTACCGTTAGCACATTATATGGATATTGCGCTCATAACGACCCCTGTGTTTTTGAGAAGAAACTGTATGGTTTCACAGTCACCAAAACTTTAAACTAGAATATTTTTCTTTATTAAATACTCTGTTTGCTCTGGAAGAGCACTGGGGCAAGCAAAAAAATTATAATGATTTATGACTTTTACAACTCCCAATTTTGCCTTTTAATCTCATAATTTATGATTTTATCAAGGGTCGAACTGAAAATTAAAATTTTGATTTTTCAAGTTTTTTTATGGCCGAAACGGTAAAATTCGACTAGTGAATTGCTAAAATTCAAATTAGATTTTCGAGATTTATCATAATCTGGCCCTTTAAGAACTCGAATTCAACTATTAGCCACCTAAAACCTGGTGAATTGCTGTTTTAGTCAAAGGGATTAATTTGCATTAGATTGCACCCTTCCTGACATGCACGTTTTTTTGGAGAAAAGACTCGAATCGAATTTGTAAAACTCAAATTGAATTCGATTCAAATTCAATTCAACTTTTCGGGGCAATCCTATTCATCCAAATTTCGATTGATAGATTATGAGTTCATGGCAGTTTTTAAAACTTTGATAAATTTGCCTCCTAATCTCATAATACTTTTAATCCAATAATTCTGACTTTTAAACTCATAATAATGACTTTAAAAAGTCAAAATTATGACTTTTAATATTCTAAATTTAAAAGTCATAATTTGACTTTTTAAAATCAAAATTATGAGTTTAAAGTAATAAACTAGATTTTTAAAGGAGAATTCAACCCCTCCCGCACTAACCCCCAGCCCCCCACCCCCTGTAGGCCCTCCCCCCCAGCCTACCTCTCCCCCAGGACAAATGCCCCAAGTCACTACTTAACCCTCCGTGCAGGTCCCCTCCAGCCAGGTTCCTGGGCACCATCTTCTCCAACGAAATCTTCTTCCTTCTTTCGTCGGCGCTCTGTGGTGCATGCGCAATAGGACGGAAGAAGGAAGAAGACGTCGCTGGAGAAGATGGCGTCTGGGAACCTGGCTGGAGGGGACCTGCATGGAGGTGTAGGTAGCAACTCGGGGGCATTTGCCCCGGGGGAGAGGTAGGCGGGGGGGGAGGAGGGAGTGGGGCCTACGGGGGGTGGGGGGCTGGGGGTTAGCGCGGGAGGGGTTTATTTCCCCTTTAAAGTCGAAATTATGAGTTTAAAGTCATAAACTCGACTTTTTAAAGTCATAATTGTGAGATTAAAAGTCAGTATTTTGGCTATTTAAAGTCATACTTTAATGATTAATAGTCATAATAATGAGATTATTAGTTGTAAAAGTCATAAATCATCAGATTTTTCAGTTTTTTTTTGCTGGCCCCAATCTCCTTTAATCATAAGGCCTACTTCTTCCTCAAGTAGGGCAGGCATATTTTGCATATGTAGTTCATGAAATGCCTTGAACATAATATTATATATAAAATGCTAAAAGGAGAAAGAAAGGTGAAATCACTGGAGGTCTAAAAGGTTAGTGTGGTGTTTATACAAATGGCCTGCGGGTGTCACTGTGCATACACAGGACTTTCTGTACAGTTTGAAAGTGAAAGTAAGACTTACTACTGTTATGTAATGGCTGCATGAATCTGATAATAAAGCACTATTATACTCTCCTCGTCCTCAACTACCAAACACAACAAATGGCGACAATGATGTCTTTTCTACCTCTGCAGCAGCCTGCACCTTTTCTACCAAACCCTGGTGAGCCTACCATACCAAAGCATGCTTTACTTATTCACTGCCTGGGGCAGAGGGACAGCATATATTCTATACATTACCATCACCTGATGAAAGTTATGAAACTGCTCTTACTGCTATAAAGAACTTTTTGGTGGCAAGAGGAAATGTGGTTGCTGAAAGATATAAATTCCGCCAATGTGGAAAGAGTAATGGTGAATCCACAGAACATTTTGTAGCAGCCTTGAGAGAGCTGGTTGTTACCTGTGAGTTTGGGAATCTAACAGATGAAATGCTAAGAAACCAAATAGTGGATAAAACAAACTCACCATGCGTTAGAGATAGACGGCTCCTAGAGCAAGATTAAACCCTTGAAAAGGCTATTACAGTTGCTAGCCAAATTGTGGATCTTTAGTCAGAATTAAGAAACCAGGAATACGGAAACAAGGACAATCTAAATTTACTACACCACTTGAAGTGAGACGCCAGCGAGGACCATACACATATGAACTGTCTGATGGATGCATATGGAATGCAAGTCGTCTTGCTCCTGCTAGATATGACTTTGCAGATATTCCATTTGATGAATGACATTTTCCTACTCCTAATGCCAACCACAATAGGTCTGAAGAAAGTGATCCTATAAGGCGTACTGAGAGAATCAGAAAACTACCTGCATGGACCAAGGACTATGTCAAGTAAAGAATGTATATTTATATTAAACATATTGTTTAATTGTTACGGTTTATTATATTTGCCCAAATGCTTTCCTACTATAGCGGGAATATGTGGTGTTTATACAAATGGCCTGCGGGTGTCACTGTGCATACACAGGACTTTCTGTACAGTTTGAAAGTGAAAGTAAGAGCTACTGCTGTTGTGTAAGGGCTGCATGAACCTGCTAATAAAGCACTGTTATACTCTCCTCATCCTCCGCTACCAAATACAACAGTTAGGCTCCCCCTTAAAATGAGTTATTGGACACCCCAGGCTGGTTCTTCTCTTAGCAGACTGCCTGGGCTTGGGTTCTTCCAGCGAGCACCACAAAGCATCTTTCTCCTGCTTCTTTTTTCCCTTAGTAGGAGCTCATGCGCAGCAGAGGGGAAAACAGAACTTTAACACAAGAGCAGTTTTGTTCACTCTCCTGCGCAGTAACATAACTGGCACACTCAGGCCCCCCATCCAACCTCTGGACCCAATCTTTGTGCCTTATTCTTATCGGTTGCAAACATCCGGTGAGCCTCAGGTTTTTTGCTAACAAGAACACCAGCTGAGGATACCAGGCAAGTAAACACAATCACTAAGGGGCGCCTAACTTGTGTAACCCCCCCAGTTATTTCACTTTTCCTTTAATGACCCAATATTCAGTCAGGATGAAAAGAACAAGATAGAACCTAAGTTGTCGAAGGAACTACAACAAATCATGTTTCGATTCTGTTTTTCCAGTTTTCAGAGACAAATCTGGGTTTGTGACTGCTACAGCATTCTTTTTGTTTTCTTCTTTAAAAGACACAACTCTGACATATCAGTGACAGATATGCTTCTTAAAATAAACACAAACTACTGTGAAACGATGACTTTACCCCAGTGCCATTCAGAAGGATACTAAAGCCTGCTAAATCATTGCACTATGGGGCTATTTTTATGCTGCTGTGTATGTTACAATACTTTGAGTAGCTTTATTTGCCAATGGCATTAGCCACCTATAATTCTATTATAGAAATTTCCTAGCTAATATTACAACAGGTATGGTAAAGGACATAAAAAGAGCTGTTAGAACAAAACATTTATCTGCTTTAAGTCTGCTGTACAAAAAGATACCAAAGAATTATACACAACTCCTCAATAAATGTGTAGGTTATTGGGTTCATTATATTAACTCTTGGAAGGTAGGACTATTATCTATGTTATAACTCCCACAGCCAATCTTTAAAGGATTAGTACTAAGTAATTGTAATAAAGAAACATGGATGTTCACCTAAACCACCCTCCAACTGGTTCATATCTTCCTCTACATAATATGTGTGCTAAAAACATGTGGTTTATGTTGAATATTATGCTATTTCAACAGTGATGTGTTTAAATACAAGAGGTCTTGCCTGTACCTGAAACTGCAGCTGATTATCTTGCAACAGTCCTGGTACAAGGACATTAACTCCATATTCAGAATAATGTTAACCTGACCAGAACTTGTCCCTGCTGTCTGTGGCCATAGCATGGAAGCTTCCCCCACCCCCAAACAGATCAGCTGAGACTTAGCCAAACAGTACATTAACAAAATCATCAGCTAAAATCCACCCTGACCATTTAACGTAACAACTCATAATCTTTGAATCCTCTGCAAGATGCCTTTTAATGTATGGGCTTCTATAAATCCTACTTACTCCATTTCAGAAAGACTTTATGAAAGGAGTGAAACAGAAAAATGGCTTCAAAAGTATGACGGTATTTCAACAGGCCCTGTAACACGGCTCACTCATATAAGTACTGATTATAAGAATGTTCGAGTCTGCAGCATTGCACATTATGAACCCAAACCAAAAGCTTAAAAAAATTGCCTTGGAATTTAATACTTTCATTTCATATCTTCCATTGTAATAAAAAAGGCCTTCATTAAAGTGTGGAATTATTAAATAAAATGTGGATATCACTACCAGCTGTACACAATTTGTTATGTAAAAGTAACTATGTATTTTAAAATAAAGTACATCTACCTGAAATCATATATCTGATGGACAAGCTAGGTCATTCCAGTGGATCAAAATCTGGTTCAATATATATAGGTATAAGCGTTCAACTGTGGCTCTCCCTACAAAGCTACAAAGGATGCAAGGAAGGATTCATTCCCCCAAAAGATTTTTAGGTTCTCATCCTTTCCAGAGAACTCAACCAATTACACAAATACATTTACAACTGTGGGCAAAGTCCATAACGGGAACACTATTGGGTTTATTAATCAAAAAAAATGAATTTGTGAGGTTTTTCAAATAAAGTCACATTTAAAAAAAATTCAAATGTTTGCTTATTTATGACAAAAATCCGAATTTAACAAACTCAATTGAATACAATTGTCAAAAACACATTTTCAGTTTATAGATTTAAAAACCTTGAAAATCTCAAATGAAGAAATAAATGGCTTGAATTTTGCCTAGGACAACTCCTGTTGACTTCTACATGAACTTGCCAGATTTTAGATGACAATTTTTTTTTCATTTGAGTATTTTTGTTTAATACAAGTCATTTACGTTTTTGAAAATATAATTAAAATTTTGTGCAAATTTTTTTTTTTAATTGTGATAGTTAATATTACAAACTGGAGAGAGGCTGAATAAAATGCTAAGTAACTCAAAAACCACAAATAAAAAATGAAAACCTATTGCAAATTGTCACAGAACAAGGTGAACAACCACTTTAACAGTGTTAGAAAGTGTTAAAAATTATTCGATAAGGACTAATTTACAGGAATATTATGACAGTTTACTGATTCAGCAGAAAGACATAATTTAAAACATTATTGACTAGGTCAGTATTTGAGGCTAGAACTAATTCTCTGTATGTTACCAGTGGTCATCCACCTACAGATGAACTACAACTCCCATCAGTCTTAAATTGCTTTTCCATGAACATGCAGTAAATGCATCTTCATTCTGGCCTGCTACAATAAAATAGCAGGGCAGCTCTGATAAATATACTTTAAGTGCTTGATACCTCATACATCATTTTGTCTATTACGGCTATGTGTAGGGTTGCCACCTTTTCTTAAAAAAAATACCGGCCATCCACTATATTTGGATTTTTTTCCTATTAATAACATTGGGATCAGCAATCAAAAATACCGGTCAGGCCGGTAAAATACCGGCCAGGTGGCAACCCTAGCTATGTGAAACAAGTTAGTTGCAGACAAAAGTCATATGGAAAACTCAGACCACCTCCTAGGATTCTGCATGTGGTAGAAACAAGACTAGAATTGAGTTGTTGATATGGTACATTATGTCCCACAAGATCTGTGTACCCTGGCCTCAGGCACCATTGCTTGTACACAAGGGAAAATATATATCCCAGCTGGTACATGCTCTGTAAGAGAAGGAAACAGGGACCTGCAGCCTAAATCCCATGGTACCAACAGGCAGGTGTCTCATAAAACAATAAATCACAATCACAATAGGATGACAAATGGGTTCCCACCAGTGAAACCAATTCCATATATAAGCAAAAGGCCTTTTTTCTTTTTGCTGACCTCGAGAACCTCGATTACTATTTTATATTATCACTCCTAGAAGTCAAATTTAAAGTAGAAACAATTTTAACATAATAACCAGTGATGATCAGCAAACCCTTCCTACCCCACACCTAAAAAAGTCCAAACTTTTACTTACTGCTTGTTTAACAGCACCTGAATCTGAGGTAGATCCAATAAGTGATGTCATTTTTTAAAAAGTACAGTTCAAACAAGCCACTATCAACAATATTTGAATTGGAGAACAATCTACATGCTGATATGCCAAGGATAGACCAACCAGTGCTATGACAGTATCCAACATAACACTCAGGGCAACCATTCATTCAGAGAAGAAATGAAAAGTTGGAATTCCATCCCATTCAATATCCCAAACTGGGCTCAACCTTAATGATGCCTATACACATAGGGGAAAAAGAGGAGAGATTGATCAATGCACATTCCCATGTCCCCTGTCATATAAGTAATCTATGCAGTTGCATGTGTACAAAGACAGGGGTTTTTTAGTTACAAAGTTATGATCATAAGATTGATAAGCCACCACACCACGTCAAGGTAAACCCCATATGGCGGTCCCTAACTATTTACCTCTGGTCATAATATCAAATGCTAAAGCCTCCCGCTAATGGCGGGGGAGGACTAAGCTCAATGGATGAAACCAATGCCCAGGTTGGGAGACCTTTATTTCAGGTAATGCTCTCATGTCAGGAGGCTTTAGCATTTGATATTATGACCAGAGGTGAATAGTTAGGGACCACCATATGGGTTTTACCTTGACGTGGTGAAGTGGCTTATCACTCTTATGATCATAATTTTGTAACTAAAAAACCCCTGTCTTTGTACACATGCAACTGCATAGATTACTTATATGACAGGGGACCAGGGAATGTGCATTGATCAATCTTTCCTCTTTTTCCCCTATGTGTATAGTTAATTTGGCCAGATCAGTAGCACTTCCATTGTATTTTAGTACATTTTTATTTAGCTATGGAGTGCTCCAACAACCTTTCTTTTTTGCACTTTATGATGCCTATCTTGTAATACAGGGGTGTCCAAAAGGTAGACAAGAAGACCTTTAGCTGGTGATCATAGATCTCAAGACATTGCCAAATAACAACTTGACTAAGTTACCCTCCTGTTTCATTCTTTTCAGTCAGATATTTATTATGTTATGGTTATATAACATAATAGTGGTTTGTTAAATATAGCAATATGTGTTTTCTCAAAAATCAATATTTAAGCAGTTTTCAAATGGATCTGAAAGCAAACAATGTTTTATGAATGTAGATCATAATGGAACCACTTCACTAAAAGTAGACCTCGCATTAGTAAAGTATGGGCACTCATGTTGTAATACATTTGCATTGATTGAGAAATGTCACACATCATCAACATAAAACAATTTATTCTGCAGATGCAGTACAAATCGGTTATCTCATGGACAAACCACAGAAAAATCCTCCCTAAAGAGTCCCTCTTCATAATCATATGATCAAAGTAAAAGCATACAGATGGTCAAATGCCCCACAGCATTGGCTTTACGTCACCTGCACAATTTATTGCCATACCCAGTCTACCTTGCCTCAGGCTCCGCGTCACCTAGGGAACACAGACTGCTGTGCCCCCTGAATCCCTAAGCAAAATATATACAAATCTTGTAAGGTAAGTTAATTAAGCTTGGATTAGCTGTTGTTTCAAAAGGAATATATTACATTTATGTTATATATATATATATATATATATATATATATATATATATATATATATATATATATATATGTGGTAGAGCTTTCCAAACATATTTGGAGGGGCAGTGGAAGAGATTCCTAGTACTGAAGTCACTGTTAAGCTTTGTTAATAAATGGAGTACTGATGTAGTTCCTGAATTTAGATATATAAAACAAATACTTGAAGTTGAAGCAGGCCATTGTACCAGTAAACATGCCACATAAACATGATGGAAAAGATTCGACGGGACATATCTGCATGTTAGTTACTATATAAAATAAACCCGCTTGTGTTCTGAAAATTAACACCGGTCTTTATAAGCCATTTCTGCTGAGTGAGTTTGGGGCAGTTCACTTTTGAAACTCATGACTAATACAAAATCAGCAGTCTGGAAAATATGCTACACTGCCAGATGCTAATACAACGCCAAGATGAGACCAGTGGTTTATTGCAGCATTTGACTTATTTATTTATTTATAATACACAAAAGCCATGAATACCCTGTAAAATATATCCTTAAAAACGGTGACTAGTGATTTCATCAGTTAGAAACAGTAGTGTTAGTCGCTAAAACTTGTGTATTATAATAAATAAAGTACCCCTTGTTGGAAAATATGAGGATATTAGAAGTAACCTCGGAGTTCCATGACCTGTATATATGGCCATGGAACTCCTCAGTGACTTATATTATACTTTTTCACTATATTTACTATATTCCACACACAGGTCATGTTATAATTGCAAGGACTATAAAGAAGTGACATTGTGAAGACAGACGCTGTTGCTTACCCACTGTGTGTTTAACATCACAGTCTGTTCTGTTAAAATAGAGGTGTCTATGTAGCAACACCCTTAGGGGCCACCATTCCCAAATATTTTCCTGGTAAATTGTGTTTTACATAGGAGAAAACATGATTTTCTTTTAAAACATCAAAACAAGCAACCTTCATACTCCTAGATTAGCTAACAAATTCTAGTGCATCACATTTTAAATAAAGGTCCCCATACATGGGCCAATATATGCAGCCATCATATTAAATTGGCAGTTTATAGGCAGTGTATGGGGCCCTAGGACAGGTTTTCCTGACTGATATCTGGTAGGTTTAAAAATCCTATTGGATCGAGGACCACATTGGTTCCACAATTGGATCAGCCAATATCACCCACCTCAAAGTTGCCAAATTAGCAGATCTCTGTATGTATGGCCAGCTTAACTTTTATCAACAGTATACTCTCTCTCAACAGTATACTCTCTGAACCAGAATATAGCAGGTTAGTCTACCTTTAAAGGAGAATTCAACCCCTTATTAAAAACCCCTACCCTATATAGACTCCCCTCCCTCCTCCCCCCCCCAGCCTAGCTGCTACCCTGGGTAAATGCCCCTAACTTTTTACTTACCCTTTGTTAACAGCAGCCATCTTCCAGCTCTTCGGTCTTCTTCCTTCACTTCAACAATATCCATAACTTTTGGCACTTGCACAGTTGTCGCGAGCTGTAAAAATGCTTCAACTGTGCCAATATGCCGCTGAAGAAGAGTTCCAAAGAGAATAAGATGGCTGCTGTGAATTTGCACCAAGGGTTAAGTTAGGGGCATTTACCTGGGGTAGCAGCTAGGCTGGTGGGGAGGAGGGAGGGGGGGTCTATGTCGGGTAGGGGGTAGGAGTTATTGTATGGAACCCTCCAAAAATCAGTTGATCAGGCAGATATAATTTTTATGTTGGATAAGGACAGCATCAGCTTATTGATAAACTAATAGGCCCGTTGTAATTCGATTAGCCCAATATCTCCCACTTTGGTGGGCATATCAGGGAAAAGATGTGCTCTTTTGGCGACCTTGCCAAACAAGTGGATCTCATACTTTACTGTTCCCAGATCCCACCATTGCACAACATGCTTTTTTACACCCATGCTCATCTCCTACAAAGCTCCTGGCTCCAACCTTCTCTATCAATTGCCCTATAAGCAATCATGAACAGAATAGGCCATTAATCAATACCAACCATCAGCAACAGTTCCCATCCTAAAGAACCCTCCCATGCATGCCTTCAGAAACCCCATCAATAAATCTTTTTTAACTTATACTCCAGCTGCCCATTTATCAGACGCCTCATTTACCCTGCAAGCGGATAACATGCATACCAGAACGTATACACTGATCAGTAGTACGCACACTGCTCATTCATTCACATCACATTACTAGAAGCAGCACACTGCTAACCTATAGCACACGTTTTAATGGATTCACTTGCATAATAGCTATGTTTTTTTGTGTTTGGTAGCCATTTGTATAAAAACCACATGTTTCTTAGATGTTTGTATTTTATAAAAAGTGCATCAATGCTGCTGTGTCAGTGCCTGCACTCAGCCCAGAGCAGCAGTTCATGTGCAGGCAAAGAAGAAAAATACTGTCAGCTACTGTCAGGCTAATAAATAATAAATAATAAACTTTATTTTATTAAATAATAAAATAAATGTATTAAAATTTATTTTAATAAATAATAAACTTGCGGTTTTCCACAGGCCAAGATCAGGCCCCATGTGGTATTAGCCTAAATACCCAATCTCCACCAGCATAAAATTCTAAGTTTGCATCGAATTTCCTTATGATTTAAAGTAAAGGCATAATTTGGAGGTTATGTAATATAAGGCACTAATAGGGGAATGTAATATAAGTCGGTAAGGCAAAAACTATTCGCAATGCGAAAAGTTATGCCTCTGTGCGAATAATTTTTGCTTTGCGCGAATTTAATATAGCTTTTGCGAAACCGGAAACTGTTTAGCGACCACTTCCGACAGTGGAAGAGAGTTTGCGAATTTTACAGCTTGCGCCAATGCGCAGTCAATGTAATAAAACTTCTTACTGAAAAAGTCGTTATGTTTGCTCCTAAAGATTACGACACCTTCAAGCACTTCTTAAGGGTGCGCAATTAAAATTCGCAATGCGCAATTAAAAGTCGCATTGCGCAATTAAAATTCGCAATGCAATAACAGTTTAAGGAACAATATTACATTGCGAGGTGTGGATTTTTAATCTTATTGATGCGCACTCTTTTGCTCTTTGCGAATTTAATTACATTCCCCCCTTAGTGTGCCCAGTGGCAGAAACCCATAGCAACCAATCAGCAGGTAGAATTTACCAGTCACCAGTTTAAAAGCAAACATATCATTGGTTGCTATGGGTTAGTGCTTCTGGGCAAAATGAGTGCCTTTTAGTACATATGGGGTAAAGTCACTTTAACATTATTTATTTATTATATCCCTATAACATCACAAATTATTGCACTCACTTTTCCACTCTTTAAAGGCTAAAAGTAGGCCCCTCAAAATGATGCACTTTACAAACCAGAAGAATATAGGTACCAGGTACGAATATATGAACTACTGATGGACTCACCTATATTTTAACTGCCATTGTCTTACATCAGATCCCTACATGTTCCCAGACCCAAATCCCCCGTCCCACAGCAGCTTGCGCTTTTTCTAAAGCAGTGTTCATCTTTCACATTATCATAAGAAGCTTAAAATATCCCCTCATGTCATCCCTTTCCCACTTATATGGTAATGAGTAGATTAAAAACCAACATCAGCATCCTTTTGTGTAACACAGCTGACCTGCTATCCATACAATCTAAGGGCAGAGACACACACAAAGATTTGGGGAGAACTAGTCGCCCAGTGACAAATGGCCTCTTCTTTGAGCAACTAATCTACCCAAAAAGACTTCTCACTGACTAGAATCTAAATCGCTGGTGGGATGGCACTTGGATTGCTTCATTTACCAAAATCACCCAAAGTTTCCTTGTGAGGCAACTTCGAGTGACTTTGGAAAATCTCCTCGAATATTCCTGTAAGTCTCTGCCCTAAACCAGTGCAGTGCCCATCCAGCTGACTTGAAACTACATCCCCCAGCACCCACTCATACCTAAAACAGTCAGGTAATGCTGGACACTCTTGCTCCTAACAATCCACCATTGCACACTCATATTTGAATTGGGCTATTGGATTTTTGCCACCTACATCTTACAAAAATAGCTTTCCTCCTCCACTCTATTAACAGCATGCAAACTGCACCATCGTTACACCGTTTCCTTCCAAATATTTTAGTGTCTACATCTCACACTTAATGAATCACCTGCCTTCTATAAACAGAGCATATGGCCACCATAAACGGTTTCCACATCCCACATCTAATAAGCAGTTAGCATGCCGCCCACAGTTCCTTTACTCTTCCATTCTACTCACACACCCCTTAGCTTCTCAAAATGAATAGCTTTACCCACTATTCAGAAAAGCCTTTCACTTCTCACGTTCTTGTGTGGAGCTGTCACATCCTCTCTGGTTGTGGGGGCCACATTTCTTTCTTTCTTGGTCTTTTTAAAGAGTTTTTTTTCTGGAGGGATTGAACTATTTGAAACCCCAGCTCTATCATCATTTTGAGTGAACAGACAAGGAGTGGCACTTACAGATTTGAAATGTATGACTAAATACATCAGCTACTGTTCCAGATACTGACATTTAATCAGTCTGTATTTTGTCTCAACATTTCCAAGTTTAAAAACAGCACACACTTATTCTGTGTATGTATCTGTGATATCTAAAAGCCTCTAAAATGTCATCTCACATCATATAATATTACCTCTCACAACCTAGTGCTCTTAAAGGGGTGGTTCACCTTCAAGTTAACTTTTAGTATATTGTAGAAGGGCCAAGTCTAAGAAACGTTTCAATTGGTCTTTGTTATTTATTTTTCATAGTTTTTTAATGATTTGCAATTTTCTTCTGTTTCTTTGCAGCTTGCAAATGGGGGTCACTGACACCATCTAAAAACAAATGCTCTGTAAAGCTACAAATGTATTGTTATTGCCACTTTTTATTACTCCTCTTTCTATTCAGTCCCTCTCCTATTCATAGTCCAGTCTCTTATTCAAATCAATGCAGGGTTGCTAGGGTAATTTTTACCCTAGAAACCAAATTGCTGACACTGCAAACTGGAGACCTGCTGAATAAAAGGCTAAAATAACTCAAAAACCACAAACAATAAAAAATGAAAACCAATTGCAAATTGTCTCAGAATATCACTCTCTACATCATACTAACAGTTAACTCAAAGGTGAACAACCCCTTTAACAATCAAGCCCGCACTGTCCATTTAATATGTTATTCCAATCAATACACATGCCCAGTGACCTAACATTCCAAAGAGAAGCCTGTACGCCTATTACACAATATTAAATATTTCCACTAAGTGATTCCCACACTTCTCATGCCCCTTTCACTAAGGATTCCTGTATGGAATGCACCATAAGTAAATTGAAGAATATTGTTTCAGTTTACCAAAATTTTAATGATTTTTCTTCAAGTTCTATTGACATTAATTATTTTGTGTGTGTTCTGCCATGTCCACATTAAATTGCATTTAATTTGAGATGATTTTTTGCTGCCAGAGGGGTCTGTAACACTTTGCAAATCCAGAAAATCAAGGCATGCAGCATTTACCAGAGGTTAAAAGTACAAAATGAATTGTCTCTGGTTTATAGCGTCAAACAGGATTCCACCTGTCAGCAAAGCAATGATACTGGAAAGTTCAGAAAATATCAGTACCCAGGGCACTAATGACGCGCAGCATCACACTGAGCAAAACTATATATATATATACATATATATATATATATATATATATATATATATACAATTGT
>CM044438.1:27933863-27954996 GCA_024363595.1 Xenopus borealis
GTGCAATAAAGAAATCTACATTTTACCTATTGACTGCTGAGACAATTTTGCTGTGAGTGCATTCATCCTTGTGATTATATATATAAAATCTGTTTTATGCACCGCACTCGGGTCCGGAATCTTTCTTTCAGTCAAATGTCAGGTGCAGGATCTAATTATGTGCATACATCAATGTAGAAAAGATCCGCACTCCTTTTTTGCTTGTGTAAATTCAAGTATTTATTCTGCACATCAATCCGACGTTTCGGCCCCCATTAGGGCCTTTTTCAAGGATAACTGTGCACTTACAAAACTGTGTTTAAATAACCACCATCCCCAGATTCGAAATTTGGCGCAAGCAAAAAAGGAGTGCGGATATATATATATATATATATATATATATATATATATATATATAAATAAAACAGCAGCAAAAAGGTCCTCACTCACAGGTCTTAAAATAAAAATAAAAAAGTTTTATTGGTGAAAGTGACTGACGTTTCAGCCTCCTACGAGGCTTTTCTCAAAGTACTGTATCTAATGGTTAGAATAAACTGCCTTAAATACAAGTTTGTGGCGGGAACTTATAACAACACAAGCTGACATAATACCCAAATGATTCAAAACCAGACACATGATGTTAATTACTACCACTGAACTATGACTCACAGTAACATACATCTAAAACAATGTCATACTTAAAACTAATATCGCATGGTTAAAAACATGATGCTGTAACAAATCGGTATAATGTTTCTTCAGTAGTTCAATCCAATGGAGAGGCTACTGTTGTGTATTCTGCTACATAGTTGTTACAATCATCTAAATTTGAGTGTGACCTGTAAAGTAGCCCTTGTAGTTATTTATCAATCTATCTTTGTAGAATGCTACATTGCTTAAATAACGTTATATAAGCAGTGTAGCATTCTACAAAGTCACTTTCACCAATAAAACTTTTTTATTTTTATTTTAAGACCTGTGAGTGTGGACCTCTTTGCTGCTGTTTTGTATTTATATTTTGGAACTGCACCCAGGCATATTTGATTATTTTTTCGAGAGTGCCGATGGAGATTTATATATATATACACATATATATGAGCCACATAAGATACAAATGGAGATATAGTGCATATTATGAGTATTATGGTATTTATTTTGCAGAAAAGGTGGCAGCCTTACATTCAGCCTGAAGTACTGGTTAACATATCACCACTGCCAGATAAAAAAAATAATTTTATGGTGTAACAAGGCAATTGCTCCATCTTGGAAGCAGCAATTACAGATTTTCTTTTCTGACTTTAAGAATTTGAAACTAGAATGCATTATTTACACAAAGCCAAGATTGTGCCATGCACTGAGGTAGAAGCAACTCGCCTGTGCCAAATACTACAGCATCCATCTACAGGGGGTTAATGTGGTCATTAGTAAGGACATCCCCTCCCATATTTCCCAAGGGAGGAAGCAGCAGAAAAATAGGTCAGTGCAGACATATTGCACAGAACAAATCTCAGCAAGGGAGAGTCTGTTCTAATCCCAACCTGGATCTTGTTCCAAATGACACGAGAGCCGCTATATTCTGCTGAGCTGCTATAGCCGCTTGTAAGCATCACCTGTCCACCCTAACTGTATGGCACTCGTCTGTAGCAAAGTTAAATAGGATGACCATATAAAAGCCTACACCTGTAGCAAAAATTCTGTCGTGCATGAAATAAATTACTGCTCGCCAAGGTGTTACAATCCCATCAAATTTGCTCCTGTTCCCTGGGCGGAAGTATACATAGAACTGCTGCAGCTTTTCATCCCCAAGGAATTGGTACCACTATAATTTATTTTAGGAACATGGCAAATTGTGGCTTATAAGTAAATGCAAATATCCTGCTGTTTTCTGAACAGTATTTGAAAACACTCTCAAATGGTATCCAGATTTTATTTCTAAACATACTGAGGTTATTGCAGTACAGAAATGTAAAAAAAAAAAAAATACATTTCAGCATTAACAATGTTGTAATCTATGGAAAAATTAAATGAATGAAAAATGTCTGGTTTTCTGGGGTCCTGCTTTTTAATGCCATAACAAGTAACAGAGGAATCATACCATCCTGTTTAGTGGATATCAAGAAATCCCCGATGTAAGTAAACCTGCAATAAATGTATTTTTATTTTTGTGTTCTTGGACATAGAATCATGTTAAAATGTGAATTTTAAAATATGCTGCATTTCTATTCAATAAGCAATGGTGATGGGCGAACCTGACCCTTTTTGCCGAAAATTCGAGAAACAGGGAAAGAATCACCAAATGCATTGAAGTCTATAGACAGAAAATATTTTTTTCATGTGCCCATGGAAAAATTGGCAAAAAATTTCACTCATCACCAATAAGCAATATTTTATTTAGGTGGACTGCAAAAGAAAAAAATTGTGATTAAACTGCTCAGCACACAGATTTATTTCTTTGCTCAGCACATTATATTTCTAATATTGTGTTACAACCTCACACAGAAGAAGATTATCATGTGCATACGCAGTTATGCATTAAATACCAGGTACTATAACAGTACAAATGAGAGTTGGTGGCCACGGAAGCATAGGTCAAGGAGCCACATGGCCATATTACAATACATACATCAGAACCATAATCTAGAGATTTAGTGGCACGTAAACATACAAAGTAATCTGGCATTGGCAGGGAAAATGCACCAAGCCTTTTATATGGCACAGATTTAATCAGTATATAATTCCCATGCAAAAAAAGTATGTAATGGTAATTAATAGAAAATGCACTGAATCCCACACCTAAGTGCTCCATACATGGTGTGATTATCTATCCTGAAATAACACTCTGATCTTACAGCCAAAATACTAATTTCATGAACATGATCAGGTGCCCTGATCTTCTTCCTAATAAACGATGAGCTTTTAACCGACCATGTTTATCTTTAAGAAGGAACAGATCGCTTAGATATGACTTGAAGGAAAGCAGTTAATAATGACTAACCCTTTTAGTCATGTCTGCATAAATATAGGTTTTAAACAAAGAAAAGCATCCATCTCTGTCGCTACCTCCCCACAATTCCACTTTTCAGACAAATACCAATGAACACCATATTGTTCCTACTGACTACAGGATGTCAAAGTTCTCAATACAATGTGCCCATACAAGAAAAGTGGCACCACGTGATGCCACAGGGGCTGGCCAGTGTCAGGGAGAGAATAGCTGTGCCTCCAGCAGTAGTCCTTGTGCATTGAAGCTGGAACCATCTGTGTCAGAGATGGGACAAAGGAGAGACACACCCAAGATGCAGACAATGGAGCAAGGTTCAGACAGCAGACACATCCTTGGAAGCAACACAAGGCACACTGCTCAGTGTACAGGCAATCTGGAAAATGTGCAGCCAACACAACAGTACAAATCTGTATGTATTTCAGATTTAAGAACCAATGAAACATATAAAAAACATTAATATAATAATGTATAATTATATTATTAATACATAATGTAAACATTTATTGTAATGTAAGTCATCATTTTCCGTTTAGTATTTTTGGGTACTTCAAGTATTAGTCATAACTTTAATCCTCATATCATGGATTTGTAAAGAATTAGAAAAAGGTGTTTTGCTTTAAAACTGGGACTCTTTTAATGTGAGATCAGGCAAGATGATGAGCAAAACAGGTATGTATGGTTTCCCATGGATACAAAATATGAAATGGATAGAAATTTTGTTGTAGTTTACAGTGCTCAGAAGATAAAGGAAAATAAATAAAAATAGAAAACAATAACAGGAGGTTTTTGCCAAGCGCATTGGTCAAGCGCATTGACTGGCAATCTTCTTTCTACACCTAACTAAAGTTAACAGACTAAGTTAATGATGCCAGAAGGATTGCATATAATATTCACTAATGCACACAGTCCTAGCAGCTTCAGTAAGAGCACTTCTGTATTGGCTAAAGCATCAGGGGAAGAAGACAGTCGTTCTTTTCAGACTATGCCTTTCCCCTCTATCACCTGGCCAATTATTATCAGTGGGGAGAACATTTGGGAAGGAAGGGTACAAAGCGGGCCAAACAAACCATGTTTTTGCACTTGCAGAAAGAAAAATTAATAGCAATGAAAACTACTAGAAGCACTACTAACAAAAGCAACATTAGTGACAAAGAAACAAATTCAGGCAGGTGTCACTCCAAGGTGATAGCGGGACTTATTTGCTAACATTGGCCAAATATGCATCTTGGCAGTAACCCATAACAAACAATAAGCAATTAGCTTTTTTTCAGTTAGCTACAGGTAGAACAATGAAAGCAAACATTTGACTGGTTGCCATAGGTTATAGCCCAAGCCTAAATGAGCCTTGTGTTGATAAAGAAGCCACTGTGTGTACAGGTACAGCAACCCCTCATAACCACAAACAGCCAAAATACAGATTAAATTGTAGGTTGAAATTTGTGTATATTTGTGAAAAAAATCAATAAAGCAAAGGCAACCAACATGGTTTCAACATATGAAAGAGTGCATCTGCAAAGGAGGAGGGTATTTTTCTTCTTTGATCTATGCATCAGCTTTTGAAACAGTTTCATTTTTATTGTGGTTAGGGTTGCCACCTGGCTGGTATATTACCTGCCGGGCCGGTATTTTTGATGGTTGATCCCAATGTTATTAATAGGAAAAACAGATAAGTATATAGGAAGGCCGGTATTTTTTTTCAAGAAAAGGTGGTTACCCTAATTCTGGTCCATAGAAAGACATGAATAGCAAGCATAGCATTAGATACAAGAAGGGATTTGTTTTAAATTTGCTTCTTCAATCAGTGTAATATAATGCAGCAAGTTTGTAAAAACATCCCAAGAATAAACATTTTCTTTATAGAAGTACACTTTTTAAAATTCTCTTTTCATTTGACCTGAGGCAAGGATTTTCAAAAGCTCATGTAATTAGGGAAAAAGCTATAATGATACGATTCTCAGAATTCCAGAGCATGGTTCGGACACAGATAACTGGAAGATTGGGGTAGATACTTACTGATCAGAGCCCACAACATCTAAATGTCCACAGAAATGATAATGCGGCTGTGCCATAAGACTATTGCAGCAAAGGGAGGTTGATCCTTTTCAGCAGCTAATTTCAGTGATCAATAATTTCCTTGGTAAAAAAAATACAAATCATGGCTACTTGTAATATCCAAGTCAATTGGGAACCATAATTATAACCACACAGTCGTTTTGGTCAAGGATTTTAATGCAGTGCATAACTGCACATCTGAGGACTCAACAGAATTTACTGAGTTTTTAGGAAGGAAAAAAATTGTAGTAGTAAAGTTGTCTTTAGCTGCTGCTTTTGCTGTCAGCCAAAGATAAATAGCAAATAAACCCTTTATGTTTTGCAAATAGAAATACTATAAATGTATAGTTATATTTCTATTAGGGACTATCCATATCTCCTATTAATGGTGTTACTTTTGATGGGCACACCTCTAAGAAATTCTCCAATACAGAGTACATTAATTACATTTTAATGATTTTAGGTATTGTAAATGTAGTTCCAGTTGAAAACAGTTTCTGGCTATTAATGTTGTACCATTGCAACATTGTTTCTGTAGCTAGCTCTCCGCCAGCCAAGACTCCAATCCCACAATGCCTTTCATGTTTTGTGATTGCCAGACACGTGAAGAAGGAGAATATGCATTGCATATGTGGCATTGTGGGAACTGGTAGTCTTGGCTGGAGGAGGGTTGATTTTGAATACCCTGAGAAGGGAATATAATAGGCCTGAAAAACTGCTTTCAATTGTAATAAATTGAACTTTAAAATAACAGAACATTTAAAATTATTGGGAAACTGGATTATGGTTTACATTTTGTTTAATTATGCAATGACAAAATCCTTTAAGTTTACCTTCCCTTTAACCCTTAATGACCCAATGCACACTTTTTTTTTGGAAAGAGAATTTAAAGTGGACCCGTCACCCAGACACACAAATCTGTATAATAAAAGTCCTTTTCAAAGTAAACATGAAATCCAATTTAAAATTTTTATTAAAGCATTCATAGCTGTTTTAAGCTCATTTAAAAATCTCAGCTGTCAATCAAATAGTGTCTGTCACTCCTCTATGCCTTAGGCATAGAGGCTGGGGGAGATGATTACTTTCACTTTCCATTCAGCACTTCCTAGATGCCACTGCTCCCCACACATTCCCGCAGTTCTCTTAACCATTTAATTGTGTAGCCAGGGCATGGGGATAGAGATCGGGTTCCCCCATTCTGGTGCACAAACAAGATTCTGAGATGATGAAAGCCTTGCCTTAATAACAGTGTCCACAAAATGGCTCCTGCCTGCTTGCTATAATTATGAATTCCCAGACTGAAGAAAATAAGCAGGATTCGGATGAATCCTTATGCCTGTTAGAACCAAATCCAAATCCTAATTTGCATATGCAAATTAGGGCCAGGGAGGGAAATCACACGACTTTTTGGCACAAAACAACGAAGTAAAAATGTTTTCCCCTTCCCACCCATAATTTGCATAAGAAAATAAGGGTTCGGATTCGGCCGAATCTTTCGGGAAGGATTCGGGGGGTTCGGTGGAATCCAAAATAGTGGATTCGGTGCATCCCTAGTTTATATGTTAAGTTGAGCTGTACATTGCAGTGCACTCTTGGAATTAAGGACAGCTTCAGTCAGTAGGAAGTTAAAACATCCGTCTTTATTAATTTAAAAGAAATAAACAGTACTAGGTCTGACGCATTTCGTAACTCACGTACTTCCTCAGAGACCACTGAGAAAGTACGTGAGTTACGAAAGGTGTAATGTAATAAATAAAGACGGATGTTTTAACTTACTACCGACTGAAGCAGTCCATGATTCCAGGACTGCGCTGCAACGCACAGCTCAATTTTGAAATATTGTTTCACCAGCGAAATACTCGGGCGGCTGCAACCGGGTCACAATTCAGAGAGGGTAAGGCGATCCTTTTCTTATTATCTTTGTGGGAAAGAATTGTTGAGACTTGGCGAACTATGGGTGTATCGGTTTAAAAGCATTAGGAGCAGGGTTCGGGCCACTGAACAGTAGGATCAATCGACTGGTTTATTTAGGTTTGAAAACTTCGAGAAGGGTGTTGGAGTAACTGTGTGTGTTTATATGTATGTATATATATATGTATGTATATATATATATATATATATATATATATATATATATATATATATATATATATATATATATATATATATGTTTGTACAAGAAATTGGCTAAAAATCGGCGTTTAGGGGGAAAATTGTGTGTGTATATATACACACTTACTATACTAATATTAAACTAACATGGGACTCCAGGAACACTCATTTTCTTTCTACACATTTCAAAAACATATAGCATAGTTCTTCACCATAGTGAGTGGGACAGTGATAGTGATGTTAGATTTTCACAATGTCCAGGACCAATAACAGAGAAAGCATCATATTTTTATGTGTAATGCACGCCAAAGGAGGTCTGTGTAACCCATCAGCAATTAACTATGATTGGTCAATTGCAGTTAGATTAACTGCAATTGCAAGATTTCACAGGTTGTTATGGGGCAGTGTTCTGCAGCAAATGTGTGCACATGTTGCTAACTGCTATGATTCTTTTTCTTTTTTAATCTTTGCTCTCAAGCATGGCACAGGCATGGAAAGACAATAAATATATTTATTAAATATTGGTTACTGATCAAGTGTTTTTTAATACTAAACAAAATCCACCTTTTTTCTAAAAGAATTTGCCTGGGAGCTCTAAAAAAAACCACAGGGCCTGCTGTGAGCACAGATACATACAAATGGCTCCACAGAACTGCTGTTGGAACAAGAATATTAAGCAGCTCTCCAAGCTGCCCAGTGATTTTCTCATTAGAGCTTGAGCTGCTGCTTGTCAGAATAATGGCTTGCCTCAGCAGAAATGTAACGTCCAAATCAATGTATCCCTAATGTGGAAAAAGATCTACAGATGCACTGAAGTTGTATCGACTACCAATGCTTGAATAAAATCAACATAAATAAGAGAATGCTACAGTATAATCAGAGCAGCCATCCCTCAGCTTGCAAGAGCAAAAAGAAGTAGAGCAAAACCATGTTTGACTAAATTTCCCTTCTTCTCAGAAAGATCTGAGGCTGTGATTCACACCCACTCTCAGACCAGACTGTGATCTTGCAGAGAGACTGCCCTGGGTGCCAGTTATTATAGGTTTCTAATAATAACGCTCATCCTCCTCAGATATGGAGGATTCTCTGCCTGTCTGCATTTATGTACTCCTCATTCAAACATCACTTATCAGCATATGACATGAGACTGCTCAACAACTTTTTTTTCCCGTTTCTTTTTTTCTCAATAGCATAATAGTGTTTTTACAGTAAAGGTCCAGTTTGTCTTGAAGTATTAACAATAATAATAGCTTTTGTTGCAGGCCAATGGAAAGCCAGCTCATATAGGCCCTCATCCCATCTCATCATGGACATTGCTTTTTTATGAATTATGTAAGCTTTAAGCATGGAAAGCCTCTGCTCCTGGATTTGCACCATGCATTGAAGTCAGCTGCAGTCTGAATTTTCTGAACATTTTTTAATGTTGTATGTGTTCCTGACAAAGACCCCATGCCTGGGGTTGAAATGTGTTGTTTTTTTTTTTTCTTGTACTGGCGTGTCCTGCTCACTCAATTCTATGTTATGTTATATTTATGGGGCTGTCAGGGAGCCACCATTCAGTGAGCAGCCAGCATTCATATACGTATTGATTTGGTGTACTAAGCATATATACTATTATACTATATTTTCTGAACTGATCAAATAATTCCTTGCTCTGAAACTTTTGGGTACTCTACTGGACAGGGTGCATACAAGAAAAAAGGATCTATTCCAGCATTACATCTTTTTAACCTGATTGGTTGCTCTGGGATACCAATAGTACCAATTATTATACCGCTTTCCCCAAAAATACTAAATGCATGGAGGTCTCCATTGGAAATAATATAACTGTAATGTAATATTGTCTACAGAATAATGTTCTTTGCAGAACCTTTGAATGCCTGTACAGAGAATATTTTCACCTCAAAACCTGCAATCTAGACACAAAGTTCTAAACAGATGCAGTGTGGAACTTCCTTCCTGAAATCTTAAATACCTGTGTGACTTGTGTCCCACAAAAGATTTCTTCCCCTAGAGTCTCATTATACGCACACAACAGAAGCTTCCAAAATGACAGTCTATGTTCATATTACCCTCAGGAACTGAATAGCCTGTGCACTACATTTTAGGACCTGTTTTCCTACAAGCTACAAGTATGCAAAATGTTTTGCTCTTAAACTGTTTAGACTAAGGGTCTGATCAATGTATTGTGATTAGAATTTTTTTGATATACTGAACAAATGTGTAGTTGTCATATAAAAACTGGTGCACAAGTCTGCACACATGCAGTATGGAGTACTTTCACTCTTGGGGGCAAATTCACAAAGAGGCAAAAATGCGCTAGCGTTGCCTTTGCTAATGTTTGCCGCACTTCGCCAGGCGAATTTTTGCCGGAGGTACGCTAATTCACTAAAGTGAGAAGTTACGCGAAGTAACGTCTAGTGGTAACGTTAAGTTAAATGGTCATCTTAGTGAATTAGTGTAATTACGATCCTTCATCAGTGCGCAACTTCGCCTGGCGTTAGGGTGCAAAGTTGCGCTAGTCTATCTACTTCGCTTGAGAAATTTCGCCAGAGTCAGTGTTAGTGAATTTGCGAAGTTACGAAATGACATCACGCTTGCGAATTTTCGCTAGCGTTAGCCACTTCGCCCTTTAGTGAATTTGTCCCTTGGAATTCAGTAGGAGATTTAATAGAAAGCAGCTTCAGAACTAAACTCAACACTGGTCAGAATGTAAACAGTAGCAACTGAAATCCAATCCAATAGCAGATCCTTCAAGGAAAACCTTCCAGTCATTGATTGCAAAGATTACACACTGCCAGAAAGCAACACTTAATGTTATTACAAAAAGCTAGATGTCTCTTATCGCCCTATGAAAATAGGTACCCCATTCAGTCAAACAGTTTAGGTAATCAGTTCAATTTATTCTGCCAGACAGCCCTGATAAGTGCAGAGAGATAGGCACCAAGCATCATGGAAGTGATAGCAAGATCCATTTTCTGATGCCAGACCTTTGAGGCAAGGTGATAAAAAATAGATATACAAGAAACCTACATCCCTAAATCTCAGACATACAACATTCTGATTATATACACATTTTATATATTTATACAGATGGATGGCATCCTACTACTGTATTGATGCAGCAACCCTTTAAAATAACAGTAAAAAGGGATTACAGGTATGGGATCAGTTATCTGGAATCTCATTATCCAGAAAATTCACAATTACAGAAAGCATGTCTCCCACAGACTCCATTATAATGAAATAATCCAAATTTTTAAAAATGTATCTCCGTGATAATAAAGCTGTGATTGATGCAAACTAAGATATATTTAATCCTTATTGGAAGTAGAACTAGCCTATAGGGTTTATTTAATGCTTACAAATTTTTTAGTACACTTAAGGTATGAAGATCCAAATAACAAGAAACATCTTTTATCCGCAAAAAAACACTGGTCCTGAGAATTCTGGATAACAGAACCCATTCCTGTATTAATTTCAAAGATCTGAAAGTGATATTTCCATAGAGAAATTATATGTCATATGCTTCACTGTAACTGTAAACAGTTGCACCAGAAAAATTTACCCAAGTCTCAAAAGGTTATAGACATCTTTAAAAAGTTAAAGTATTGCCGGGTACTTTAAAAAGAGCAGTTGTCATGATCTTTATAGCAGACACTTTCTGAAACATCTTGATTTTACTATTGCTATAAAAATTTGATAATCCCTTTGTTTTCTATACAAGGCTCTTTTTAAATAAGGCCCATAGCCTGTGTGGGTCTCTTTTCTGATGAGCGATTAGTCATAAGAGCCAAGTTATGCTCAAATCTTGTTGCAAGTACAGGCTGTGATTATATACATGGCAGCCTTATATATAGATACTTATCTAAAGAAACTCATTTACAGCAAATCAGGCATTTGGAGAAAGTCTTTTTTAAAAAGAAGTAATTTGGGTCATATATAAGACTTGCACATCACATGTAGACAACAAAAGAATGAAACAGACCATGAAGAATTGCAAAT
This sequence comes from Xenopus borealis, assembly GCA_024363595.1. Lineage (NCBI taxonomy): Eukaryota > Metazoa > Chordata > Amphibia > Anura > Pipidae > Xenopus > Xenopus borealis. Next base: position 27,945,016 of record CM044438.1, read on the forward strand.
GACTCAGCAATTGCATTAAAAAATTATCTGCATTTTTATTGTACCCATTTCAAGCTTTTGTATGTAATCCTAAACAGACAAGATAAAAACGAAAAGTGGTCATTCTGTAGCCCCTAGGCAGAAGTGCATGTGTGTTCCCCTTTATCCTTACTAATGGCTGGGCACTGGTTACGCTATGCAACTTGTGTCAAACAAAAAAATCTGGTGCAAAGCATAGAGCACGGCATCAACAGACTCAGGCCAGGCCTTTCCTTACCACCAACCTATGGTAGGGTTACCAACACTTGAAAATTCAGAAGCACATCTAATAAATGCATCCAACTGCTTATCAGTGCAGCCCTTCCTCATACAACTCTTTCTTCTTCGGTCTGAATGACACGAAAATAAGGGGACATGTGTGGGGGGGGGGGGCCCTAAGTGCCTACCCCACCAAACACAGTCAGCAATCCAATGACAGGGGTGGCCACAGGTTCTGAAAAGGAGCACAGACATGCCACAACTCTTTGTTGCAGGAAGGCATTGGGCAAAATTAAGAATTGCACCAATTTTCTGCATTTTACACACTGCCTTCCCAGAAACAAATGACTAATAAGTACATTTTTGGTACTTTTTCTTTACTTATTTTACCATACTCAGCCCCAAAGTGTATTTGTTGTTTCAAGATTAACCTATGCAGTAGTACTACTACGAACTAACTACAAAGTAGTACTTTTACATATAAAACATGAAGGACCACATGATACTGTGGCAAAGAATATAACATTTTAAAATGGGGATGCATCAAATCTATCATTTTTTATTTGACACAATCCAATCCCTATTTTGCATATGTTAGCAAAAAAAAAAGCTTCCATTCAATTGTCACATCCATGTCAGCATGAATGGAAACTAGTGGTCACCACATGACTCGAGATGGTTTTCACCCAAAATTGCTCAGGCCATTTATGTTAACGATAGTAGGGGTGTATGTGTAAGTGCTGTTAGCAGGTAAGCATTAATGATGATATTGCACAGAATGTTAAACCAAATCCTAAATTTGATGCATGCACAATTTGAGCACAGTTTCCTAGTTTTTTGTTTTTTTTTAAGTATGTAAAAATTTGATGAAAACATGTATATTAAAAACTGTACATTATACTTTGGATATCTAACACTGCAACCATTGATAGCTCTGCTCTCATTAGAACATTAGGAATCAAAAAAGCCACCTCCTATTCTCTTGAATGTTTTATTCAGCATTTAAATGACAAAGTACGAGTCTGAAGCTAAAAAAGCATTAAAACATTGAATGGTGACGTATTACTTTTCTTTTTCTACAATTACAAAAGCATGCTAGGAAACGAAATTAGAAACACACAATTGCAATTTGACCACCATCCTTCCACACCCTATACCACAATAAGCAACAGATTTCTGTAACATCAAAGATGTTTATGTCACAAGAAAATAACTAATTAAGCATAGATTTTTGTAAACATAGTTACACAGTTACATAGTTAAATTGGGTTGAAAAAAGACAAAGTCCATAAAGTTCAGCCCCTCCAAATTAAAACCCAGCATCCATACACATACACTCCCCTCCACTCTTTCACACAAAGCTATACTAAGGGGCAGATTTACTAAAGGTCGAATTTCGAATTAAAAAAAATTCGAAATTCGACCTTGGGAATAGTGGGGATTTTACCGCAATTTGATCGGTCGAACGATTGAATATAGAAAATTTGATCGATCGTTCAAATATTCAAATCGAATATTCAAACGATTTTTAAGCGGTCGATCTAATTTTTTATATTCAATCTTAGGGAATGATCCCCATTTCGGTAGGTTTAATCTGGCGAAGTAGGTGGTCGAATTAAAATTTAAAGGGGTATTCGACCATCGAATTTTTGAATATTCGAATAAAATAAAATTTGAATATTCGAATAAAATTTAATTTGAATATTCGAATAAAATTAAATTCGAATTATTCGAATTAGAATATTCGATGGTCAAATTTGCCTAATTTGCATATTCAAATTCGAATCACGCATGTGAATTCATGTGAATTTAGTAAATATGCCCGTAACTGTAGAGTTTAGTATCAAAATAGCCTTTGATATTATGTCTGTCCCAAAAAATCATACAAGCCACAGAATGAGTATTGTATAAGAGCAAGAATCATCTTGCTAGGTATAAACTGCACCCAGCATCAGAAGAGGTATTTCTAAATATAAGGACAAAATGGCGGTCTGACCACTTTAGACCTGCCATATACAATTCTGAGGGAGGCGCTTTAGCAGAGTGTGAAGAAACCAAAATCTATTGAATCTCTAAAAAAAAAAAGGGAACTACACCCATTTCAAAAACAGGAAATAAAGTGCCTTGTCATCATATGAGCTTAGTAAAAATGCCAATTGGCATGACAGTGTTTGCCCCTACAACAGGAAACCACCAATGTCAGTTAGGGCACAACAGGAAGCCACAGGTCATTATAAAGCATTAGTTTTACAGCCACAAGCAAGTTACTCACAGAGCATGCTTGTTACACCAGAAATATCAACGTAGGATGGAGTGGCATTACATATCCTTTGGCAAGATCATAACCAACTGTGCCAGCAAATACCATTTTAATCTACAGATTACAGCACGATGCAAACACCCAAAACGGCTTGTGTAGCTCACAGCATTGACTATATACAATACATTGGCTAGGTACACTAAAATGGCTTGAATTTTGCATTTCTAAGTAACATAGTAGAGGTCACTGCAGTTTATTATGAATATCCAATTTCAGTGTGTGTTAATTTACTTGAATCAACTTGTGACATCAGTGCATTTACACTTATTAATGTAGATGTGCTGGCATTGCAGACATCTGTATTGAAAGTACAGGTATGGGATCAGTCATCCAGAAACCCATTATCCAGAAAGTTCCGAATTACAGAAAGGCGGTCTCCCATAGACTACATTATAATCAAATACAGTGTAATTCAGATTTTTTAAAAACATTGCCTTTGTCTCTGAAATAATATAACTACCTTGTACTTGATCCAAACAAACATATAATTAATCCTTATTGGAAACAGGACCAGCCTATAGGGTTTAATTAATATTTACATGATTTTATATTAGACTTAAGGTATGAAGATCCAAATTATGGAAAGATCTGTTATCCGGAAAACCCCAGGTACCGGGCATTCTGGATAACAAGTCCCATACATGTATAAGGTATAGTGTATTTCAGCCAAATACTGACTCCAACACCATGTTTAGGTTTACACTTGTCACAATTATACATTTAGCCTTACAGTTAGGAACGGAGTAACTCTAGTTCCATTTACTGCTGTGAATACACTTAGGCTGGAGGCCATGACCTATACACCTTAATTGACCTGGGGTTTCTAATTATTGTAGCACTCAGCAGCATAATTTCTGCCCCTACTAAAAGTATACCCTGATATTTACTGGTCATATTCCTAGCAGTAAACTCAGTTGTAGCTCCACCTGAGCACCTGAGCAAGCAGACACTAAGGGGCAGATTCACTAAAGCGTGAAGCGTCTAACGCTAGCGCTAATTCGCCAGCGTGACGTCATTTTGCAACTTCGCAAATTCACTAACACGGACTCTTGTGCATTTTCGCTAGCGAAGTAGATACACAACTTCGCACCCTTACACCAGGCGAAGTTGCGCACTGACGAAGGAACATTTTCCTCAACGTTAGCACTTACTCTAGACGTTACTTCGCCTGGTCAGACCAGGCGAAGTTTAATACAATAGATAGGAGGTTGAAAAAAAAATTGACAAACTTTTTCTAAGTCCCAAAAAAAGCCGGCGTATTTTAGCATAGGAGGGTGATAGTCTGAAAAAGATCGATAATTTTTTTGGGGGGTTACCCTTCTTCCCTCCTACATTTCCTAACATATGGCAACTCAACTATACAGGGGGGCACATGTAGGGTAATAGGACAACTTTATTTAATTTATGAAAGGTTTCCTGGGCTTGTGTAGTGGAATGTAGTGGCTGTAACATATACTTCTATTATAAGTTAAAGTTCCCTCCGTATGCAAATTAGGCTTCACTAGCGTAACAGCGCTCTGCCTAGTGAAGTAACATTAGCGCAACTAAGCTACCGTTCCCGACCTGAGTGTAAATTCACACTTTAGTGAATTTGCGTAGCGCTGGTGAACCCTAGTGAAGCCAACGCAAGCGAATTTGCGCATCTTAGTGAATTGGCCCCTAAGGGTACTGTAAGACAAGGCAGGGGTATGCCCAAAACCTCCAATGCTGCCTCTCAATGGGGAGGGTGTATACTCAAAGGGGTTTTTCACCTTTGAATTAACATGGGGAAGCACATTTATGAAAAGTTTGAATATTGAGTTCATGTGAGTTTTTAAAAACTCCCAACTGAATTTTATTAAAGGAGGAGGAAAGCTATCAAATCATTTTATTGCCAATAGATTAGCCACAACAGTGCAAGCTATAACACTATATTTATTCTGCAAAATGCTTTACCATACCCGATAAAACAGCGATAGAAGCTCTCTGTTTGTTTAGGATATGAGCGGTCATATTAACTTGGTGTGACATCACTTCCTGCCTGAGTCTCTCCCTGCTCACTCATATCTCTGGGCTCAGATTACAGCAAGGAGGGGCGAAGGGAGGGAGAGCGGAGCAAATTGAGCATGCTCAAGCCCTGCCCTGGAGGTTTTTTCTGAAAACAGTTAGTCTGATATAGAAGCCCATGTGTACACAATAGAAGGAAAGAAATGCTGTGTTTCTTTTGACATAGGACTCCAAGCAGCATTACTATGAGGGTCTACTGGTGTTTTTATACAGACATTTCTAATAAAGGTAACTTAATTTTAGCCTTTCCTTCTCCTTTAAAAAGATTGAATTTCACAAAACTCTGGTGAAAAGGATCGACTCGAAAACTCGAATTGAATTTGAATTTAATTTGATTCCAGTTTTTTCTCCAAAAAACTTGAATGTCATGAAGGCTGCAAACAATTCTAAATTGATCCCAGGACATCTTCCATTGACTAAAACATTTTTGCAGATTTTAGGTGGTGAGTACTCGACTTTGAGTACTTAAAGGGCCAGTGTATGGTAAATCTAATTTTAAAAAATACAAGAATTGAATTTTAACAATTCCCTAGTTGAATTTGACAGTTTTGGCCATAAAAAAAACTTGAAAATTTGAATTTTCAATTCAATTTTAGATTTGACCCATGATTATGTTGGTTTTAATTTTATATTACTTGCAATTTTTGCATTACTTATTTTTATTCAGCAGCGATCCAACTTACAGTTTCACTAATCTGATTGCTAGGGTCCAAATTACCCTAGCAAGCATGGAAAACCAAATGTAAAGTTGCTTAGAATTGGCTATTCTATAACATACTAAGGGGCAAATGTATCAAATTCACATGAAGCATTCGAAATTTGATTGAATTTTCAAAAAGATTCGAATTCGAATGTTTTTGAAAATTCGATCGAATTGAATGATTCAAATAATTTGAATAAAAATCTATTCGAATATTCGACAGTCCAATAACTTGCCCTTTAAATTTTTATTCGACTGCCTAGTTCGCCAGATTGAAACTACCGAATTGGTTTTAATTATTTTTGATCGAAAAACAAAAATTCGACTGAATGGTTAAAATCGTTCGATTTGAACAATTTTATCGTTCAATCGAATATTTTCTATTCGATCCTTCAACCAATTGAATTGCAGTAAAATCCTTCGAATTCGAATATCAATTGTAATTCCCTTAAAATTCGATGGTCGAATTTGAGGGTTTTTTAACCCTCGAATTCGACCCTTAGTAAATCTGCCCCTAAAAGTTAGTGTAAAGGTGAACCACCCCTTTAAAGCAAATCTATAATTGGTTGCTATGGCTTGCTGTACGGATTTCATTGTGTGACGTTTACACTAACATGAGTAAAGTCTGCCTGCCTCTGAACTTATAATTTGTCACTCTGAATAAACACAAATCTGCACCAATAATAATTATACTATTTTGACATTTATTGGCAGACATTTTTCCATGTATCAATCATGAATTATATGAACACAAATCTGCACCAATAATAATTATACTATTTTGACATTTATTGGCAGACATTTTTCCATGTATCAATCATGAATTAAATGAGTTCTTTGAGCAATAGTAACAGGCACTACTTAAAAGTTATGAAATTATACCTAAAGCAAAATTAGGCTTAAGATGGGCATACACATAAAGAGCCGATTGTTTCGTGAATTGACCATTCATACTATGGCCCAAATCAGTTCAACATTCAAGGTACGTAAGGCAGATGAGGAAAGCAGAGGAATAAGGCAGAGAAGTAAACTCTAGGGCAGCCATTGTGTGAGGTCTGACTGTTCCGTTGTGCTTGTAAATATGAAGCAAGACTTCCACATATGGAAACGTTAGTTTACCTAAAGTTCCAAAGTACTATATGTATACAGATACAACTAGCAATAACAGAGATGTTTGTAGAAACCTAAAAACCTAAATGTAAACGATGGTGTTTCTAGTGGGTGATGGTATGAACACAACAAGCATACAAGGCCATGGTGAAAAACATTTACTCCTACAGTAGAGGAAGAGCACACTTTATATCTTATGTGCAGAGGACAGCAACACCTAAGAAATCACAAAGAAGAATACTATGCCTATTACTATCTATACCTTTATTTCAAAACATGCTCTGGTGAAGTGAAAAGAAACTATATAATGTAGTCGTCCTTTAATTGGTATCACACCTGTAAAAAAGAAATTGTAACACAAGTGTGCCAATGTGTATAGACTCTACACTGCTGTACAGCGGAAACACACAATTAAACAATTAAGAGCATTTAAATGAAACAACCTAGCAATAATCAATGAGCTTCGCAAAAATCAATGTTTTCTCTGCAAGACAGTGTTCCCAGTGCAATGTGTAACTAAAAGGCTAGTAAAATATATTTTATCTTGACAAACAATAACAGAAATACCAAAAAATGATACAATGCATACATGTACAGAGCTTAATAAAGGTATTGAATCAGTTATGCGGAACCCCATTATACAGAAAGCTCTGAATTACAGAATGATCATCTCCCATAGGATCCGTTATAATAAAATAATCCAAAATGTTTAAATTGATTTCCTTTTTCTCTGTAATAATAAAACAGTAACTTGTACTTGATCCAAACTAAGAAGACTAAAGATATGAAGATCTAAATTATGGAAAGATCCATTATCTGGAAAACCCTAGGTCCCTAAAATTCTGAATAATAGGTCCCATACCTGTATAACAAAAATAATGATATAATAAACTAGTTATCTTTATATGTATAATAGTAGTTACATGAAAATGTAATAAAAAGGGTTACTTCCTGTTGCTAGAAACAATAGTCACAAGTCACCAGCCCTGGCAAGCAGGGCCTACCTGGAAGCACTGGGCCTAATAAACAATTCTCCTTCCTATCTTCATTCACCTCTCTACCCCCTAAATTCAGTTATTACTTAATTCACTTTTGTCTGCTTCCTTTTCCTCTACACTATTGCACTAAAACTTAGTGGAATAGGTTAAAAAATAAATCAATGATGCAGCTACAGAATATATGCCAAGTTGCTGTGCAAACTTGGCCTCTTGTATACTTTTGGGCCATATATTAAACTCATGAGAGGTCTCATTTACCCCGGTGACTTTCACCTGACTGAAGTCAGACAAACTCCTGAAAGGGAAACTGGATCTCATTGCTTGCATCCGCACATTAGGAATGACAACCCCTGGGTAATGAGCATTGAGATTGCTGAGAGTGCAACCACATCCAATTCAATCCAACCAGAAGGACAAAGGGTAGATGTACACAGTAAATGTAAGTCAAAGAATGGAGTTTGACTTTGGCGTTTGCACATACACCCAATCACATAAGCACCCAAATCAACCATATAAAGACAAATTATAACAGAGGTGACAATAAAATGGTCACGAAAATGCTGCCAATCTGACATTCATACATGTCCATTGATCAATGAATAAGAAGGACCTTTTTCCTGAGTACATACTAATTTAACAAGAAAGGTGGCCATAGATGGATCAATAATATCCAATAAAATAATTTTTTGTAAGTTATTCGGTGCGTGTATGTTGGGAGATGAGTCGACCATATCGGCAGAAGGCTTGTGTTAAATATTGGTTAATGTAAAATGTGTTATTCTCCAGTATTGATTAAGTTAAAATATGTTTCATTTGTGCACTCATGACTTGCCATCCACACATCTTTCACACATCTATTCCAATACTACATTGTTCAAGAATATGATCAGGTTTCAGGAAACATATGGAATGTCTTATGGGTAGGCAGGAGGAGCTGTATCCCACAGTTGATTGAATATATCACTGGACAAAGGGAAATTTAGTCTCTTTTCACACACTCAGGACACACACACACACACTGACTCTCACACAATACAGACATATACATTTTATGCAACACATTAATATATACATACATTTTTATATTATTTTGTTAGGCTGTCAATTAAGTATTTGATATCTTATAATTTGCATGTATTTTCTGTTGCGCTCTACACATGTGTATTGAAACTAACAATCTTTCTCGGAGAGAGCTTTTCCTGTAAAGCTCATAATTGTAACATCCATGGACTCCTTAAAGGGGTGGTTCACCTTCAAGTTAACTTTTAGTATATTGTAGAAGGGCCAATTCTAAGAAACTTTTCAAATGGTCTTCATTATTTATTTTTCATAGTTTTTTAATAATTTGCAATTTTCTTCTGTTTCTTTGCAGCTTTCAAATGGGGGTCACTGACACCATCTAAAACAAATGCTCTGTAAGGCTACGAATGTATTGTTATTGCCATTATCATTCTATTCAGTCCATCCCATATTCATATTCCAGTCTCTTATTCAAATCAATGCAGGGTTGCTAGGATAATTTGTACCCTAGAAACCAAATTGCTGACACTGCAGAATAAAGAGCTGCTGAATAAAAAGCTAAATATCTATAAAACCACAAACAATAAAAAATGAAAACCAGTTGCAAATTGTCTCAGAATATCACTCTCTACATTATACTAAAAGTTAACTCAAAGGTGAACAACCCTTTAAGCAATTTAATACATGTGGCAGTGAAATGATAGATGCACTGCAGTGTATGCTTTCTGGCAGCATTGAGTGGGAAAGTATGGGAGGGATAAACCCAGTTGACACCCTGGAAAAGTCTGGTACATTATGCATGTCACTTAAGCAGCAAATCTTGTCTGCCATGTCAACAGAGGATAGAGCACAGTGCAGGGAGTGTGTCAGCTACAATGTACTCAGTTGCCTTGTCATAGGACATGTTTGATGTCTTCTACTAGTTAATAGACCAGCATGATGATGCCAGAATGAGGTGCTTATGCCAAGAGTTAAATGCAGGAGATAGCAGGAAACTGAACATGAATTAAGGCTCAAAATTATGTCTTTAGCCACAACTATGATAAAACAGTGATGTTCACCATACATTTTAGTATGCAGCCGTTTTAATATCTACTTGGAATTACTGAACTAACAGTCTGCAGACATCACTACATTCAGCAAATTTGTGATGACTTATCGTAGTGTTGTTCAATTTTTTTGGATGCAGTGAGCGATATAGATCAAATAAAAAATGATGAGTAGATACAAAGGGGGTTTATGGGTAAGACTGTGGTATTAAAAACCTTTCTCAGAGTCATACTGGACCCATAAACCTCCAGTTCTACAGATTAATTATGCAGATTATATAGTTTACCTGCTGTGTTTAAATCACTACAGAGATTAACTGGCCCCTATATTGTTTAAACCTGAAATTCAGACTAGCCTCCTGTATTGTTCACACCTCTGATTCTCGCTGCATTGTTCACACCTTAGAGTGTTCCTAGTGGGATTCTCTGTCTCCTGCTTTATTCTGCCTTCCCTATGCTCCCTGTGTGTGCCCTGCTCTGCCTGTGTGTGCCCTGTTCTGC
>CM044438.1:27965306-27982308 GCA_024363595.1 Xenopus borealis
TCAGGCACCGGAGCTCCTCTCAAGTACGTCTCCTCACATCGAGCTGTTGGCCACGCCCCCAACTAATCAACAATTAGATTTTAACAATCATTTGTAAATTAGAAATAAAGGCAAATGACTGATTGGTTGCTAATGGGCAATGTTATCATTGATATTTGTCTTCTATGTTTTACACAGAATGATGTAAAGGCCCTATGCATAGGCATTATTACAACAAAAATTTAACTGCATGGATCTTGACACAAAGCTCTAGTAGTATTCCTTATCTGCATCTTGGGCCATCTTTCCAAGAATGTTATCTTGTGGCTGCCGATAGAAAGTCTACTCCTATGCTGTGTAGTTCTGACCACTGCCACAGAACGCAATAAAAGGGAGGGTGGGTGCTGAATTAATGTACCTGCACTAGACAATTAAAGACTGCTGCCAGGTCTTGTAAGATCCAGTGGATTACTGGACTGGTGACATTTACACAATACTATGTCAATCCTGTGACCTCATGGGGTAGCAGGAAGAGCAATGGGTAAAATGGGCATTGCCTGATTTTTCCAAGAACTTCTGTTATACATGACAAGCACTTAGCAAATATAATTATTTTTAAAATAAGTTCTCATAGCAAACTCTTTTAAAACTGTCTGAATACTTCTACACATTAAGCCGCAAAGCACTTTCTGGGAATATTACTTTCTATAAAATGCCTGATTATGTTAGCATTGATTTCCATGCTCTTGTTCAGACTTGTCACTAGATAATTGCACAAATTGCACTTACAGTACTTAATTGTCACTCTTGCACACCAGAGAATTGATGCAGAGCTGCCAGTGATGCTGTCTACCTAGAGCTATTCCATTGATGCTGGCAAGTAGGCTAAAAATCAAAACCATTTTTCAATGTATGCTACATACAAGATAATATAAAACCCTTATTAACATTATGGGACTAAACATGTTTTCTTTTTTCAGTTTTATCTGTAATGTTGTAAGTCAACCCTAATACAGTCTGAACCAATATTGTCAAGAAAATGATGCTTCTGAGCACAAACTTGCAAAAAGGAAGATACATTTTCATATTAACCACACAAAGCAGTTTCTTCCTATACAAATTCTCAGTGTAATTAGAAGCTAATTGTCTTGTTATTCAATTACCCCTCCACCTGCATTCACAGATAGAGGCACTTTCTATTAAAAAAAACAGCACATAGTTTATCAAGTTTCTATCAAACGTACACACAACACTGCTGCAGCATTATAACTTACAATTGTAGCAGAGTACAGGCCTCAACAACCAAACAACATGCAAACAGTCATTTAAATAATGGCATGGTTCCTTGTAGTGGCAAATCCCTCTGAACAAAGGGCCTATTTAACAAAGAGTGAACTTCACCACAGTTCCCCAGAGGAAAAGTATTCTACTGCCCTCAATTCACTCAAAATGAATTTATAAGAGGATATATATGAAAAGGTGAAAATAGAGCATGTTCTATTTTCAGGCTTTGATAAATAGCCTCTAAATCCTGTAAAACTTAATGGAGTGGGCTATTTTCAGCATAAAGGAAGATGATTTTCAGCAGACCTCTGCCTGCACTTAACTTCTGAAACCAGGGATGGAAATCAATATCATTGATAAATATTTACCAATATGGCTATGGAGCATATGCATTATGATTTTATATGCAAAGACCAATATTTTGCAGCACACTGTAAGGTGAGTAGTTTTTCAGCAAAGTGATTTTATTGGCTCAAAACATATGAGCAGACAAAGTGTGTCAACGTTTCAAGCCTCACAGGACCCTGTATCAAGCCTATAAACTTATACATTCTTCTGTGTTAAATAGTATTAGTTTTGGGTGGGGAAAATTATGGGAGGTGTTGGGCGGGAACAACTTTGCCAATTAATTATATTTCAGTAAATTTCAAGTGTCCAGGTTGTGCTCAAGCCCATTCAATTTGTAAGAAAAAGTTTCTTGTTGGCAAAACAAAGTCCAATATTCCATCTGGGCTTTTCCAATTTAGCTAAATGTTACCGATATTTCTTTCTGAGTGTTTAGCTTGTTTTGACACTTGCAAGATATTGGAATATAAATTAATTGGCACAGTTGTTCCCGCCCACACCTCCCATAATTTTCCCCACCCACAAATAACACTATTTAACACAGAACAGAGTATACATTTATAGGCTTGATAAAGGGTCCTGTAAGGCCCAAAACGTTGCCACTCTTTGTCTGCTCGAATGTTTTGAGCCAATAAAATCACCTTTCCGAAAAACTACTCACCTTACAGTGTGCTGCAGTCAGGGCCGCTCTGGCCATGAGGCAAGGTGAGACCCTTGCCTCAGGCGGCACGAAGCGGTTTGTTACCAGGGCCGGCAAAAAGCCGCCTCTGGTAACATCAAGAGCCGAATTTCCATTTTTAAAACGGAAATTCGGCTCTTCTAGTGCAGCGAGCGCACTAGCGATGCGGCCCCTCCTCCACCCGCTCCAACACTAGAACTTAGAAGCGCGGAGCGGGATGGGGGGGTGGCATCGGGGCTGCTGCCTCAGGCGGCAGCAGCCCCTGAAACGCCCCTGGCTGCAGTATATTGGACTTTGTTTATGATTTTCCCGAACTGTGGCAGGTTGGATGAATTACTGCTTAAGCACCGGATCCAAAGGGATTCGTGCACAAGGTTTGAGAACTCCATCATTGTGCAGAATTATGATTTGATATGGACTGCACCCAAAAAAGTTTCCAGGTGCACCACATATTATATTCTGTAACCGAATGGGTTTTACACAAACCTTATAATCATATCCAAAGCCTGTTACAGTATCAGTTAACTAGTTTTGAATCAGACTGTGTCCAAAGTAAACATTATAATTCAGTGCATTTAATTATGTAAAGGGTAAAAAAGGTGTCCTCTTTGTGTTATAAGATATAAAAGTTTGCTATGGGATGTCTACAAGCAAGTGCTACACACACACACTGTATGCAGGCACATCAGAGGCCATATGACCATGAAAATGAATTCCAGGAATTAAAGAGGTTGTTCACCTTTGGGATAATAAAGCTAGTTTAAAAGCCCATGTCAAAAAAAAAGTTTTTGTAATGTATCTTTATTACTTAAAATGATTGATTTCAGAGAAACATACCATAGAAGCTGATCCTCTCTGCAAAATCTATCAGTTCTCTCTCCTTTGAATCCGAGATTGTGGGACAGGCTCTGTGTAAAAACGACAGGTTGCCATATAAGGAAGTAGAGGCTGGAACCTGCACAGGGTATGCTCTCGCTCTCTCCTGCTTCATTTGCATATTGTTGATCCGATTGGCTTAATCTTGCCAGCCAATGGAATTGAAGATATGCAAATGAAGCAGGAGAAAGAAATAGCATGCTCTGTACAGAGTCAACTTCCTTATATGGCAACCTGTTGTTGTTGTTTTTTTTTTTTTCACAGAGTGTCAGTGATCCCAAAACACAGAAGAGAACTGAGAGAGATTTGGCAGAGATAATCCATAGCTTCTATGGTATGTATCTCTGAAAGCAAACATTTTAGGTAATAAAGATAAATGACAAAAACATTTTTTATGACATCGGCTCTTAAACTAGCTTTATTGTCCCAAAGGTGAACAACCCCTTTAAGGAAAGTGCAATACTTTTTATTACCCCTACTTTACTCAGCATAGCCAAGAGCAACTACAGATCTCACACTGTAAAACTGTAGGTTTATGGTGTCCTATTATGTGTTGGTCCCAGGGTTATTACTACTACAAGAATACTACATTTGTTGCATTGATAAAAGCTTTCCACTAATATGTGATTATAGGGAAATAGTTCCTAAACAAAGTTTCCTGCAGACATAACCCTATATGTAATAGAAGGCATAGAATGCATAAAGTTGCCCATTTGCAGTAACCGGTAGTAACCAATGGGATATTTGCTTTTAAAAAGGGGATCAGTAGTGATGGCAAAATGCACTGAAGTCAATGGGCGTCAAAATTGTTTTATGCCTGACTATTTTGTCAAAATGCATTAAAGCCAATGGGTGTTCAAATAATTTTGACTATTTTTATGCATGGGCCAATTTTGACACAACATTTTTTTTTGTAGTGGTGAATTATCCAACGGCTAATTGTCGCCGTTTCGTGAAAACATCTGCATGAGGCAAAATGCAGAAAACTTCTGCAAATCCATGCCTAGCAAATTTATTCGCGCATCACTATTGATCAATAAATGGTACCTGCTGATTGGCTGCTATAGGTGTTTAGAACTGTAGCAAACTCTGCACCATTTATTACATAAAGCTCACTGTCTGAAAACATGTCAACAAGTCAGGCTGCTGAAGACTTCAACACATTTCAGTATCACATGTCACCTATCAACATATAAAGATGTAATTTTTTTTATTCATGCCCCCTCATCACTAAAGCACACTATAAATAGTATTATATTCGTTAAGTATTCAGTCAATCTTCTTAAAAACATGTAATTCCTTTCCTGCAGGCATCTTGAGGCAGTATAGTCCTGCATTATAGTGTACTACAAAGATAAATACTTCTGTCAGGCTACAAAAATCTTTCAACGGCAACAACGCGCGGCTGCTATTCCAACTAGTGACCTGCCGAAGGTTTCCGATGGTTTATGACAAAAAACGAAGCGCCGAAGTCAAAAAGCCGAGCGCAGCCGAAGATCTAGGCCCCGCCCCGAACGCTTCCTACTCCCGGTTGGGCGCTGTCCACCTCCTGAATGCGAGAATCGCAGAGGTGGCTGAGCGCTTGGATTCGGGAGGGGAAAGGAGCGCGGATCACAGATACATTTTAAGGAAGCACCGTGTTGAATAAATGTATTGAGGCACCATTTATATGGTTTCTTTTACAACCAGGCGTTTGTAAACTACAATTCCTAGAATACTAATGGATTGATAAACTGACAATTTATGCTGTGATTTGCTTAAATGTACTCGCTGTCATTTTGACAAAAATTCATCAGACTAGCATAGACTTTATCATCTAAACTCGTAAATATGAATTTCTAGATGTAAACGCCTCTGCAGCCCACAAGCATGTAGAGATCTCGAAACAAGCCTGTCACATTTAATAATTTTATACAATATACGCACACTCAAGCTAACCTAGACCGCAGCTACCCACATATTAACGGGTATCAAATCGTATGTCGGCCATATGGTCGGCCATTTTTTTGTACTAGACATTGAAATCTGACAGCTCAGCTGAATTACAATCCCTTCCCTCAACTCGCTGCCAGTAAAGCAAATCTCATTCACCATTTCCTGAGATAAAAGGCTGATATTACTCGAAGGCATGGGGCTGCGAATAAATGTAATGGTTTATACTGGAGACATCCCCTCTTTCTACATGATCCACCCTTTACATATAATGAAATATAGCACATCTTCTAAACCCACACATACCTACATCTATGATGCACGATTTTAGAACTGCAATCGAAAAAAACTATTACATTTTCCTGTGCCCAATATCCTTCCATGGTCTTTTGCACAATTCTTCAAACAATTGACACACACCCTGCACCACCTGCCACGTCTTCCCTCCTGCTTCCACTACTGAGAATATTAAATAAGGTAACTCTACCCTACCCCCCAACTAATAAAATCCGTCGACTGCCCTCCACAGACAATGCTATCAATGCCCCCCTCTTTCCATAGATTACAACCAATTTGGGTTACACCAACTACCACCACTGTATCTAGCCACCAACGCACTGATCGGTGTTGAGTGTTTTTTTTCCTCTGCCCTGGTAATAGCACCCAATTCATACACCCATATAAGCAAGGGGGGAGATATAAGCAAGGAGGGAATATAAACACGGGGGAATATAAGCAAGGGGGCGATATAAGCAAGAGGGATAGCCCACGGCTACACCCTGCCTCCTCCCCGGGAGATATCATTATTTCTGCTTTGCTGTCACCGATGGAGGATCATTCAGTATTTGTGTGAGGATGTTGGTAATTAGCGACTATGTGTGTGTAATTGTGTCACAGCAGAGGGGTGTGCAACAAATACAGAGCACTAATCTCTGTCTGCTCACATGCGGCATGCAAACCATCTTCTGCAGACGAAGATAAAGAGGGGGAGAATTCATGGTAACAATTGGGCAGAGAGAATAGGCCTCGTTTACACGGTACAGTAGAGGCCCTCCCGGAAGCGAGGTGGTTAATAGGGAAGATCCATGTACATACACACACGACACTTACGGTCGTCATATACTCTGGCATATAATTAATAATCCTGCCGGTAACAGGCAGCAGCCCGCACGACTAAATAAGATCAGCACCACAAGCTGTGAACAGCTCCCTGCAATCAGTGCACAGGACCAGGCGGCACTAAACATGGCGGCTCACACAGCATGGGGGGAGGGGGAAGAGTCACTTACTTCATCTGCTTCACAATGGTGCTTTTCCCAGATTCCCCAGCCCCTGTAGGGTTAGAGAGAAGATTTTCCATCAGGATGTAGGTTGGGAAAACAGGCGAGCAACATATGTATAACTGTACAGCAGAGCATAGACACAATCTTTCTTCCCGTCTAGCTAGCTGTTACATTCAATCACATTAAATACACCTTTGTCACAGAACACGGGACAGGCACTGCGACTAAAATACTTCTCTTCCAGTGAAAACAAATATATGAACTATGTGCGAATATATACATAGAGCCTAGATTACTGCCAGCCCAGAAGTACCGATCCCACTGCCCTACATCAGACCTCCTGCATGGTGTGGCACAGTTCAGTGCTTAGCCCCTGGCACACTACTGTACAACTGGCCAATACTATAAACATCTACACCGAAAGGAGAATGTGACAGTGAATAGCAGTGCCAGCTTCCATTATACTATGCCAAGCTCTGCCCACCCTGCGGCCCTACAACAGTCGCAGAACTACTAGAACCGACATCCGCTGACATGAAAGGTGTTGAGACTTGTAGATTAACAACAGGCAAGGGCCGCATTTTGAATAAACCTACCCTAGGCAATGTTCAACTCCCCCATTACTGCCTAGAGAGGGGGCTATGAGGAATTAGTGCAGCGGACGCATGGCTCACCTAGCAGCAGCAGTTTGACATCCTTGGCAGCGCTGATTCCATCCTCCTTAAGGTTCTTCTCGATCTGTTTGCTCCTCTCCAGCGCTGCTCTCTCCTCCGCGCTCAGTGTGCAGCCCATGACTGCTCGGGGGGGAGTCCCGGGTCCGGCGGGAGCGGGCGGAGGGGGTCCCGGGTCCTTCTCCCGGCGGCGGGTTTGTGAGGGTTTGTTTCCTGGTTACGATTGGAACAAGAAGGATGGAGATGAGTCCCAGTGTGCCGGTGACAGCGCCAGCGAACGGGCGGAAAATCTCTCTGTCGTGTCGCTCTGTCTGTCCCTTCAGATCTGTCCCGCTATCCCCGTCGCTGTCTCTCTGCTGCCGCTCTGACGTCACTGAGCGCGCGGCCGCGGGAGCGCCCAGACTCAAACTAGTTTGGGAGCGAGCGAGCACTTGACCCGCCCATTTGTTGGACCGTCACTTGGTTAGCCTCCCAGGCACAGAAAGAGTCACGTGGGATTCTTGCTTACGCCCAGTGTGTTTTACAGGCTGTGAGACTGCTTCCCACCGTGTGCATACTAATATTAATATGGCGTTCTGTGTGAATATATCCCTGTTGTTCATAGTCACGGTGCACCGGAGCCCAAAGGCTTTGCTCTTGTTGTACACATCCTTAGTGGCAGGGCCGGACTTGGAGGAAAAAGCAGCCCTGCCAAAAGTTTCAAAGCAGTCCATGACATACCTCCCAACATTTTGGAAGTAAAAAGAGGGACAAAATGTTTTTTTCAGCTAAATTTTGACCACGCCCATGTTGGTGGCCACACCCCCTAATTACCACTTCATTTTTAGGGATGCACCGAATCCTTTGTATGACCCCAGCTAGACCATGCACCCTGGCTCATAAGATGACTTTAATTACCATATGTGTCACAGGGCCAAAGTGTGGCATACTTGATGACACTAGACTGTCTCATGCAATTAATGTTCCATATATAGGCTGAAGTGATTGCTCTGATCACAGATCTTCTTCTTGCCAACATACCTATCATAAGTATAAGGGATTGGGTAGATAGCAATCTACTAGCTAGCAAATATTACTAACTGAAGTTGGTCAGAATTCCTGGTTCCGCCCATATGCATGAACACTAACAAATGCAGGCGTCGGCTTAGCTGTGGCTGGCTATTATGGACAGCTCATTTACAATTCTAAAGTGATTGGCTCATTTACATATTAAAGACATACCTAATTAGCATTTTTTAGGTGAGCAACTCATTTACAATTTAAAACAATCGGCCCATCGGGCATTTGCCCGAACCCACAGATTGCCAGTCCGGGCCTGCTTAGTGGGACGCTTCAGTCTTGTGCATAAACTGCAACTCCCAGGATACATTCTTATGCTGTGATTTCACTGAGTATGAGCAATTGAATAGGAGATAAATATTTGTGGCATGGGTTAGGTTGGTGTGAGAAATGTTAAAACTGACCACCAACTGCGCAGAAACATTTTTGTGTCAATTCAATGTACAATAAATGGGTGTAACCATTGAACATACAGATTACAGAGTGAAGCACAACTCTCTCCCAAAATAGGGGGTTGTGGTGACAACCTTGGGATGTGCCAGGTTTAGCTAACGTGGCCCTGTTATGCCCATAGGCCCAGTGTTAAAATGTACGTCATAAATGATTGCTAGATTCTAGTATAACTCCTAAGTTCTATTTGTAGAACATTTATATTATATTTCACAATGGGGCTGTAAAATAACAGTTTAGTATCCTCTCACACAGGCCCCTCATAAACCATGTATTAATTCAACTATACATTTTTACAATCTACTGCACAAATCCCCATATTCCAGAACACAGGCGACAAGTACAAGAAAGGCACATGGTATACACAACACACTGTTCACAATTGCACATGGTTGAGCTTACCTTTGCAATATGAATTTGTGCTTCAGGCTGGAATGAAGCATGTCCATTTGAAATATTGGTGGCCTTTGGCCTGCCAATGACCTTAGTTTGACAGCTGGGATATAGCTCATTCACAACCAGGGAAGTAGTAACAAAGACATCAGACTGGTGTAGTAGAGAAGACTTCATGGAAATCATCATTTAAGTAGACCACCACCCTAATAAATAATGAAAAATCCTATTCTATCATGTTAGTCAAAATAAACTTTGCCTTCACTCTAGAAATTACTTAATTCTTGTTTCTTTAATTCTTATGGAATACACAATCACAAAAATAGGCAGGCACTATTATGCAGAATAGCAATGGTGTAGGACCTCGCACACCCTAATTAGTGGTAATGAAGAGCTGCCTGGTGCACACAGATGGTGGCTCGGCCACCTCCCGATAGTAGTCCAACAAAAGCATCCAGTGGCACACATGACTGCAGTAACACATTTAAGGGGCATATTTACTACGGGTCGAAGTCAATATTCAAATAAAATTCGAATGTAAAAAATTTTGCAGTAATTTTGGGCTACTTCGATTATCGAATTGGCCAAAATTAGATTTGAATAGAAAAAATGGCCCTTTAAAATCCTTCAAATTTGACACTTCACCACCTTATAGCTAGGAATTTGAAGGACTTTGCGCAAAATGTTTAGAATTGTTTGATTTGAATGATGCGATTGAATGTTTTGAACAATTTTTGTTCAACCGAAAACAGACCTATTCGAAATAGGTCCATTTTCGATAGAAAAGGGCCTTTTAAAGTTTTTTTCACATCGAAATTCGACCATTAGTGAGTCTGCCCCCTAAGTGTTTATTGTGACGGAGTGCACTCCACCACAATAAACAATTAGGGGCAGATTTACTAAATTTGTGTGAAGGATTCAAATATTCACTTGAATAGTCTATTTTCGATTGTGGAACTATTTAAATATGCAAAGTATTTTCGACCATCGAATATGAAATATTCGGTCGAATCGAATAAATATATATTCAATCGCTCGACTATTCGCCGGTGGAAGAACTTGCCCTTTAAATTTTTATTCAACTGCCTACTTCGCCAGATTGAACCTACCGAATTGCATTAGAAGCCTATGGGAAGCCCCCATAGGATTTTGTTAAAGTTTTCGTATCGAATATTATTCATACGATTGAACGCTGCGAATATTCTATTCGTACGAATGTTTTGCACAAACGATTTTGGCAGATATTCGAAAAGCACTCAAAACCGGTGAATATTTTATTCAATTTTGGAGAATATTTATTCGCCAATTATTCGCCAGTCGAATTTGAGGCCTACAAGCCTTCGACAATTCGACCCTTAGTAAATCTGCCCCTTACGGGCAGATTTAATAAATTCACATGAAGGATTCGAAGTTCTAGTTTTAAAAAAGATTTGAATTCAAATTTTCGAATGTTTTTGAACACCACTTGACCAGCGAATTTTGAAAATTCCACATCTATTCACATGGTCAAATTCGATGGTTTTTTAACCCTCGAATTCGACCAATAGTAAATCTGCCCCTTTATGTGTTACTGCAGTCCTGTGTGCCACTGGATTCTTTTGTTGGACCATTATGCAGCTTTGCATCAACCCAAAATCTTATGCGCTAGAAAGGATGACACAATTATAGACAGTGAGGAGGGATGGAGCATGTGAGGGGGCATTGACATTAGGGTAGTGTAAAAGTGAAACTGATTGTTGTACTTGTGACACAGAAATGGGGGTAGATAATATGTGAAACAGCAGGGGTGTCCAAAAGGATGATCAGGATTTATAGGACAAAAGTTGGTAAAGCCTTCCCTTCTGTTCTGTATTTGGTTCATCACACAGAGTTAGGAGCCACCACACTTCATTGTCTTCACAAATCACAATATATCACTCTGGGAACCATTGCAGCCAGGATCAGTATACCTTTAGCTGTGATCAGTAGATCTCAAGACACTGTCAACAATCATTTTGTCCAAATCACTTTCCTATTTCATGCTTTTCATTCAGATACTCATGACTTTAAAGTTACATTAAAAATAGTTGTTTATTAAATATAACCATATACATTTTCTCATTAATCAGTATTTAAGTAATATTTTCCATGGAGCAAAAAGCAAACAATATTTTAATGATGTAGATTGTAATGGGACACTATTTCTAAAGTATGGGCACTCCTGTGATACAGGTATGGATGTTTCAATAAACAATTGTTTTGAACCTCCTAGACCTTCCAGTGTTAGTGAAAACTTATTCAAACTAACTACTAAATGTTCTACTTCAGTTTTTTTGCACTCATGACAAAATCATCACAAACATTGTCAAACCACCTTGCCAGGAAGATCCAATCATTTTTGTAGAGAACCTGCAAGCTCAACCAAAGGGGCTGAAAAGGCACCGACATTGGTACTTTATCCAATTTGGAATCTTCCTCCTGACTTTTTCCCTATAAATACAAATAAGCTGAAGATGTTTGAAGGATGAGCCAGGACATCTTGTTTTATCCCATTGAGACTATATTTTATTGATATAGTTGTCTAATGAAACTGTAGCCACAGAAAAAACATTACAGGACACTATAAGAGACAAGTCAGTGCTTAAACATTAGTGTAAAGTATTGTATCCAACTTAAAGGTGCTGCTAAACCTTATCTTGAAGTTTATTGCCTTTTTAGCAGTTTTGGGATCACCACAGAGATTTTAAAAAAAAAATGAAATAGTAATAGAAAATATTATAGTTCTCTTTATAAATCCTATAAAAGTGAGATAGATAGCTGGGGAGTTCCCTTTTTTTAAATGCCTGTCAACAGTCAGAATAGCAAAAACACCTATCCAATTCTATTGTCTATTGACTCCTTACTCATCCCCAAAATGGACAAAAGTATGTCATATTTGACCATCAAGTTTACGGATTTTTCTGATTCACTGCATTTTTTTACTACAAACCTTTTACTGTTTATATCTGCCTGTGTTGTTCTCAGGACTGGGGTAGATCATGGATGTCACTGGGGTGTTCTAGAGCTACACATCATATTCTTATAGTAAGCCGCACCCAAAACGACACCCTCTAATACTTGAATGCCAGGTCAACAGAAGCCAAATTATTTAATTAACATGCAGTTAATTAATTATTTCATTTAAAGATTCATTAACAGAGCACCTCTCCACAAGATTTACAACTGAATTATCCAATAAAATCAATTGTTTTCTGACTTGGTCCCTTTTGATGTCCAGTAAAACGGATAAAACATAATTGTGACCATCATATTCTTTTTCTTTAAGGCCTATTATAAAAAGCAAGCACATTTTGGCTAATAAAATTTTTTTTTGGAGAAATAACGTATGCTAATGATTTGTCAACTATTTTTTTCCTTGTTTCTACTAGTACATGCTATGCGACTGCCCTTACTGCAGTATATGGTTTGTTTGGATTTTTTAAGTCATTATGATATTTGCCTATCTATGGCAATCAAATTGGACATAGTCATTTTGACTGACAAATTGTAAAGTATATACAAATATTGGATCCCTTATCCAAAACCCGTTATCCAGAAAGCTCCAAATTATGGAATTGCTTTCTCCCATATACTCCATTATAATGAAATAATTCAAAATTTTAAAAGCAATTTCCTTTTTCTCTGTAATAATAAAACAGTAGCTTGTACTTGATCCCAACTAAGATACAATTAATCCTTATTGGACGAAAAACCAGCATATTGGGTTATTTAATGTTTACATGATTTTATAGTAGATTTAAGGTATGAAGGTCCAAATTATGGAAAGATCCATTATCTGGCAAACCCCAAGCCCTGAGCATTCTGGATAATAGGTCCCATACCTGTAGTAGGAAATCAGATGTACAATTAAACACTGTAATCAAAAGCAACATTTTTTTTTTATTCCAAGTTTTAAATTAATTATATGTTACTGAATTATCTTTCAAAGCTAACAACCATAAAAAGCAATAAAATGCTACGTTTCCTGTTGGCCTTGCCATTTAAAGTATTATTAACTGATTCTGCACAACTCTGCTCTTATGAAGGAGTCTTTACTATTTTTGGTAATAAACTAAAGAAATGTACAGTTCCCAAAATTAGGATGAGGTGATGCTTCTGTAGCATCTGTGGAACAGAGATAGATGGCATGCCTTTATATTCAAATGCATTGGGACTTTTAGGGGCAGAAGGGTCAAAATAAAAATTCAAAGTAAATAAATTCTAATTTCAAGCTATTTTGTGTGCTTCGACTAGGGAATCGTCCAAATTCGATTTGAATTTGAAAAATTGAATATTGAAATTTATCATGTACTGTCTCTTTAAAAATTCAACCGTGATTATTCACCATCTAAAATCTGCCAAATTGTTTTTTTTTCAGCCTATAGGGGACCTCCTAAAACCTATGTTTTTTTTTGTTTTTTTTTAATCCTTCCAATCGAATTTGATCGAATAGATAAAATTTGATTTGAACGACAGCCTATTCATCAGAAATTTAAAAAGTCACATTTTTAAATAAATTTCAATTGGTCTTTTTAATTCAAATTTCAAAGTTATTTTGAGTTCAAAAAAACTTGATAAATCTGCCCCTTAAGCTGGCCATAGATGCAAAGATCCACTCGTTTGGCGACATCGGCAAACAAGCTGATCTTTCCCCGATTTGCCACTAACTGGTAGGGCTATATTGGGGTAATCAAGACGTTCAGCCCTATGGCCAAACAATCGGATTACAAGGAGCGCAACGGACTTCCGAAAATCCAACCATCCCAATCGATATCGTGTCGAGATATCTATCAGGAAGACCCATCTGAAGCCCCATACACAGGCAGATAAGCTGTCAAATCGGTCTAAACGACCGATATTGGCAGTTTTATCTGCCCATGCATGGCCAGTAGTGATGGGCGAAACGGCCGCGTTTCGCTTCGCCGAAAAATTCACGAATATCCAGAGAAATTCGCAAATTTTTCGCCAATTCGCGGAACGAGTCGCGCGTCGTTTTTGACACGCGTTGCGTCAAACGCGTCGCGTCGTTTTCGACGTGCGACGCGACTCGTTTTTGGAGGCGAATTTTTGCCGGCAAATTTTTCCTGCTGTTTCGCGAATTTATTCACCAGCGGCGAATCGCGGGAATTCGCCACGAATTCGCCCCTGGCGAATAAATTCGCCCATCACTAATGGCCAGCATTAGGCTCAGTATAAGCCTTCTGTAAGATTTCCTAATTTGATTCTTGAGAGTGGCTGAATAATAAAACACTCAGCAACTTATTCCTAAGGGAATTCAAGGAGTTGAGGTTTTAGTCCAAATTAGGAAAACAGTATCAGACAGCTAGTCTGATAAGGTGGGCAAAGCCCTGCTGCATCAAGCAATCATTTTTGACATGCATTATGAAACTACAGGAAGCAAATCAATTCATTACACACTTCTGTGTATTGCAAAAGTAGGCAAAGCACAGTGCCGACTTGCCATCTATGTGACATTCACTGAATTTAATGTGTTCAAGTTCAGAATTGCATAATAAATTTGGCTTGAAAAAAGGCAGCTGCCCTTCAAGGTCAACCCCCAAATGTTGAATATTCTTAACTGCAATAACTGATCTGAAATGAAGGGTATTTAGACTCCCCTTGATAAAAGGCTGTGTTTACTAATTCATTCATTTAATTTCATGATATTTTAGCATGTACACATATTGGAACTGTTATCCAGAAACCTGGTATCCAATAATTTCAGAGGGACATCTCCCATAGAATCCATTTTATCCATATACTCCAAAATTTTAAATTTTTCTTTTTTTCTATAAAAATAAAACTGTACCTTGTACTTGATCCAAACTGATATATACAAGTAAGTATCCTTATTGGAAACAAAACCATCCTATTGGGTTACTGACTGATATATTGA
Source organism: Xenopus borealis (assembly GCA_024363595.1). Classification (NCBI taxonomy): domain Eukaryota; kingdom Metazoa; phylum Chordata; class Amphibia; order Anura; family Pipidae; genus Xenopus; species Xenopus borealis. Next base: position 27,980,172 of record CM044438.1, read on the forward strand.
ATAAATTATTTTCTGTTGAAATTTATTTTATGTATGAGAACACAGCTGATGGAAAGTTATGTCTCCTCAATGCACCAAAATATATACTGTATAGTTTTATGGAGATTTTTCACTTGTATAGATCAAATCTCAAAGCAGTACACTACCAAATTTCCAAAGCACCGCTTCACATTAGGTACTAATGTAAATTATTACAGTTTTATGCCCATTATGTATCAGTTTACCTAAGCAAGTGGAATATGGAGGCCCCAAACTAAAGACACCCCATTCAGTTCTGTAATTCCAGATACTGAAAAATCAACACATTTACATAATTTTTAAGGGGCAAAAATAAAAAAGTATGTTCATCCCAGAATACCATATATTTTTGGAAAGTACACATTCCCCAGAATCCAAATTGAGTATGCATGTCTTTCTACTCCAAAGCACAAAGCCACAAACCTTTACTAAATCTAGTGATTTTTAGTGACATTTCCAGAAATCACCTCAAAACTTCCAACCTGCAGTATCTTATCTCCCACATATTATTAGGTACCAAGATAAAACACCCTAAATATGAAAGCCTAGGGTCCCCTAAACAATTTGATCCTTTAATCTACCTTGTGCATACTTGTTTGATGGCTTACATTTACACTGATTTATAAACATTGCAGTTTTATGTAACATAGTAGTAACATAGTAAGTTAGGCTGAAAAAAGACTCACGTCCATCAAGTTCAACCTTTTTTTTAATTTTTTTTTTATTTTAACTGCCTAACTGCTAGATGATCCAGAGGCAAAAAAACCCCATCCTAAGCCTCTCCAATTTGCCTCAGAGGGGGAAAAAATTCCTTCCTGACTCCAAAAATGCAATCGGACTAGTCCCTGGATCAACTTGTATAATGAGCTATCTTCAATAACCCTGTATTCCCTCACTTGCTAAAAAGCCATCCAACCCTTTCTTAAGCTATCTAATGTATCAGCCTGTACAACAGTTTCAGGGAGAGAATTCCACATCTTCACAGCTCTCACTGTAAAAAACCCCTTCCGAATATTAAGCGGAACCTCTTTTCTTCTAAACGGAATGGGTGACCTCGTGTCATCTGGAAAGACCTACTGGTGAATAAAGCATTAGAGAGATTATTATATGACCCCCTTATATATTTATACATAGTTATCATATCACCCCTTAAGCGCCTCTTCTCCAGCGTGAACATCCCCAATTTGGCCAGTCTTTCCTCATAGCTAAGATTTTCCGTACCTTTTACCAGCTTAGTTGCCCTTCTCTGTACCCTCTCTAATACAATAATGTCCTGTTTAAGTGAGGGAGACCAAAACTGTACGGCATATCTAGATGTGGCCTTACAAGTGCTCTATAAAGTGGAAGAATGACCCCCTCCTCCCGTGACTCTATGCCCCTTTTAATACAGCTGAAGACCTTATTGGCCCTTGATGCTGCTGAATGGCACTGCTTGCTACAGCCAAGTTTATCATCTACAAGGACTCCAAGGTCCTTTTCCATAATGGATTTGCCTAGTGCAGTCCCATTAAGGGTATAAGTGGCTTGAATATTTTTACATCCCAGGTGCATGACTATACATTTATCAATATTGAATCTCATTTGCCACTTAGCAGCCAGTTTGTCAAGATCCTGTTGCAAGGATGCCACATCCTGGATGGAATTGGGCTGGATAGTTTTGTGTCATCTGCAAACACTGATACATTACTTACAACAACCTCCCCATAGTCATTAATGAACAAGTTAAATAAAAGTGGACCCAACACTGAGCCCTGAGGGACCCCACTAAGAACCTTACTCCAAGTAGAGAATGTACCATTAACAACCACCCTCTGTACCTGATCCTGTAGCCAGTTCCCTATCCATGTGCAAACGACTTCATTAAGCCCAACAGACCTTAGTTTAGAAAGCAGTCTCTTGTAGGGCACGGTATCAAAATCCAAATAGATCACATCTATCCACTGTCCAGCATCTTACTTACCTCATCATAAAAAGCAATCAAATTTGTCTGGCATGACCTATCCTTCATAAAGCCATGCTGATTGCTGCTCATAATGCCATTCCCTAGGACTTGAAGTAAGACATCAGCTTTCCTCCAATCCATAGGCACCATACCAGATGAAAGTAAATCTGAGAAAAT
>CM044438.1:27984268-28011419 GCA_024363595.1 Xenopus borealis
CACTATCTCATCTAACCTGTCTTCCCCTGTACCTATTATAGAACCCTCCCCCCCACGCCTGTGGGATTAAAAACTACAAAAAGTTATACCATACGGTATAAGTTTTATGAACTTTCTGAAAATCGCTTAAAAATATTGCAGTTGGCCACATTTATCTCACCCAATTTCTTACAATTGTTAAACACCCTAAATAATGACACCAAGGGTCTACTGAACAGTTTGATGCCCAATATGCTTGGTGGTATATACTGAAAATAGTGCATATGAATTTTCTCGGCTGCCAATTCACCTTCTGTCAACAAAGCCCCGACTGCGTATTATGTGCCACAAGACCCTCTAACATTATAAATATATATTTGAAAAGGACACAGTCTTACGAATACAAGATTACTAAAAATGTGTTTCTGCTTCAAATGATAAAATTGGAAACAACGATAAAGAAAAACAGAAGGAACAACACTGTGAGCATAAAACAGCAATAAAATCACAAAAATTAGTCAAATCAATACAATTAGGCAAATCAGTGAAATAACGAAATAACTCATCCAACAGCAGTCAGAATGCTTGATCCAACAGTCACTCTGTCAAGTGATCAGTTTTTTTTAAGAGAATAACTAGAGAAAAACGTATAAAATAAAGAACAAAACAAAGGGGAAAAAATATGTGTGTGTTTGTGTATGCATGGATGTACAGCTTTAAAAAGTGTATAAATGTGTGTGTGTGTACATGTGTGAAAAACAAAAAAAGCCAGAAAAGCAAAAAAAACTACTAATAAGAAAATAATCTGTACTGTATATATGTAAATACATGTATGTATGTGGAAATGTGTAAAAAAATAAACTAAATGGGCTCGAATTTCATACAGAAAGCTGTCTAGTTCAATGGGCATCTGTTTTTGTGACCAAAGTGAATAAAATTTGACTACACTAAGTTCAAGACCTCTAATATGATACTATGCAGCAGAGCTGTGATGTTTCTTGGTATATCTTGAAAATTCATTGCAAGGTGCTCACTGAACCATGGACACTGAACAGATAGGATTTCCCAGCAACAGCTTATGATATTAATTATAATTATTAAGTAGATAACCCAAGAGTCACTATTATTTTGCATTAAATTTAACACAAAAGTTAAAATCTCTGTATGTATAAAAGGGGTCCAGCATTTTACCTTGTACATATCTAGATGTGATATTGGGCTACGGTTTGTGAAACTGCATACAAATGGGTATGACTGAACCTGACAGAATTCAGAAAAGATTAATTAAGAGCTGAAGGCTATCATGAGTGAATTTCCAGGTTGGTATTCATCAAAAAGACTCATTTGAGGGGATATGATTAATCTCTGCAAATATATGCAATACGCATGAGGCCATTACATACATCCAATGAAAGGAGATTTAAGCATGAGTAGAGAATGCATTTCTTTCTAATAAGCTCATAAACAGAGCAGAATTTCTTGCTCATGGTAGTAGCGCTGGTTCTTCTTGCGGATACATTTACACAGTTATTAAATGGGTTTTCGCTACTGAAGCTGCTCGAGGTTATTGATCCAGAGAAATTTCAAAACAAATTTCCTTGTTTAGATCAGGATGTTTTTTCCACCATGTTGCTTTAGTGGGGATTTTTGTTTCTCTTCTAAATCAATATAAATGGGATCTGTATTGGTGAACTTGATGTTCATAATTTTTTACCTCACTTCCACCACACCATCCTAATAGTGTACTGTATGCTCACAATAACTATAAAGATCTGGACAGATTGAATATACAGTACATTAGCTATCACACTAAGCGCTAGTAAAGTCTATAGGCTAAACCACATGGGAAGAACATCACAGTACTGGTTTGAAAACAACTGGATAGTAAATTTGCCCATTTTATCCTTTTTTATAATTTAAAATTATTTGGCATGATAGTATTGACTTTCTTTCTGATTCCAAATATAAGTTTGATTTTTATTTTAATCACAGGGAATGTAAATTGGATCAAATCCAACACCAGCTCACACACAATAGCAATCCCACACAATCTAACAGTAATGAATTTACCATCACATTCAGAGAAACAAGATCACAGTAAATTAGTTTTCTTTTTCAGGGAAAATATGTTTAAATGAAGCTGATTGATATATTGTTCTTTGGTCCAACACATCAGAGTGCTTCCAGCAAGACAATCCCATACATTTAGCACCCCACATACAGTGCAAGCCAGACACTGTTAGACAAATACAATCAACCACACACATACACCCACTATGAGATGAGTTTTAATAGTAAAATATTCCTTTAATATTCCTGTTACATCCAAAAATTGCACACTGCTCTGCACTGTAAATGCCCCTTCCAGTGCCTTAATATTTTTACTATGTGCAGTGCCGGATATACATAGGAGGCGCCCCTAGGCCCGCTGATGTTTGTCACCCCTGTCCCCTCCCTTTTATTTGCTCAACTTTTCATCATCGGGATGGAGTAATGGGAATTGGCACACAGGAAATTTAAATTTCTGAACCAATGTGGGTGTGGTTGGGCAGCATGCCCCCCCCCCCAAAAATCCTTCGAATCGAACAATTTGAACAATTTCAATCATTCAATCTAATTTTTGTATTCGATAGAAAATAATTAAACCCAATTTGGAAGCTTTGATGTGGCGATCTAGGCAGTCGAATAAAAATGTAAAGGGGAAGTAATCATTCTATTCGATCGAATTTTCAAAATTCACTGGTCGAAGTGGTCTTCAAAAACGGTCGAAAATTCGAATCTTTTTGAAAATCCGATCGAACTTCGAATCCTTCATGTGAATTTGTGTACTGTAAAATAAAATGTATTATAAAACTCAAACTCTAAAAAGTGATTTGTTTTATTTGTTCACCTTCCAAACTATTTTTTCTGTTCAGTTGTTTTCAAATTGTTCCCCAGAAATAAAGACTTTTTTCAATTACTTTCCATTATTTATTTTTTACTGTTTTTCCAAAATCTAAGTGTAAAGTTGAATGTTGGTGTCTCTGGTGTTTGAGTCTGGCAGCTCAGTAATTCAGGTGCAGATTCTAAACTGATACAATTTTGCAACATTTAATTGATACATTTCTCAGCAACATCTCTGGAGTATTAGCACCTATTCCATCAATTCTAACAGCTTCCTGTAATGAAACCCAGAGATTCTGCTCAGCAGGGACAAAGATAAGAAATGCATCCATTAAATGTATCAGTTTAGAACAGTTGGGGGGGTCTTCGACCCCCCCCGAGCTGCTTTAGAAGGTGAAAAATGACACTTTACGCTTCAGTATTAGAAAAACAGTTACAAATAGACAGTAATTGGAAATAGTCATTATTTCAGGTGATCTATCTGAAAACAACTAATTGTTTGAAGGTGAACAACCCCTTTAATATAATGATTGTATCCTAATTTTAGTATTTGTTTTCATGCTTTTTATTTGTGCAAACTTGAATTCGAGATTATAAATGAAACATTGCATTGTTTCCCTCCAATATGGCACAGTGCATTGCACATTAATTTTTAGTTGCAGTCCCCTCTGAGGAATTCATTGCTGTCTGACCTATAACCTGCACAAGAACCTGGATTAAAATCAGGGTCACTGAGGCCTATTACAGTAGCTTCCCGAGCATCCATCATATTTATGCCCTGATCTATTTTGCTTTGAAGGAAAGTCTAGCAGACATTTTCTATTTTCATTTTAATTAAGGAGTTTCACAGATCTTTCTTGTTAAATGTGCCAGTATATCTGTGTGAATGTGACAGGATATTTTTCAACTTCCCTGATCTTTCCTTAAACATACATGTTTTCAGTATTGTCTATTTCACTGACTTCAGCAGCCAGAGGGCCAGACTGGTTCAGGGTAGCCATGCTAAGTGCAACAGATAAGTAATACCTATTTTACTAAATCAACTCCTATATCTTCCCACTTTAAAGACTAATATCACTAGGACCCAGTATCCATGGCTGGCACTTATGTATACATATAGGGCATTTTTTAATAAATGGGCAAATGGGCTAATGTCAGACTGGGGTAACAGAAACCCCCAGAGCACCTCACCCCAGGAGCTTCCCAGCTGTTCTGCTGCCCACCCTGCACTATATACACAGACATGCAGGGCCATCTAAACAACATGTGGGCACCTAAGATGAAAGTGAATAGTTCAGTACTGGAACTTTTAGGCCACTCCCAAATTGGCACTCATTGACACATATTAACCCCAGATGTACAGGTAAAATCACTACAAAAAATGGATAATGAACATATTAACCTCAGACGTGGCAGTGTAATCACTACATAAAATGAACAAGGTCACTTTATAAGTTCTACAAAGGCAGAGAGACCCACCATAAGATACTTCATCTGCTATAACTGCAGCAGGCTCAAGAAATGACAGACCAATGATTTGAATCAGCCGGAAAGACTCTGCAACCATTTTGATTTATTTATTATTTTACTTGAACTTTCTATTTGAACAAAAGTTTTTAGGGAACCTTTTTAATAAATAAGCTGGTGTGTTTATTAGAGATATTTTTTCTTCCAGTGTTACAGTTTATCTACTCCTGTGCCTGCTGGCCCACACCTAATTCAGTTAGCACACTCAATTTCTTCTTGCCAGCCTTATCATAGTATTGTATAGTACTGTATATACAGGCTGATGCAGCCTTTAAATCAGTATTTTCACCTGGCCTTATATCTAAAAGAATGTACATCAGTGTTGATCAGGGAAGGCAATATCAGTTTGTATATGGGTTCCTTTATTCCCTTATGCCTTTCCTCCTTGTTGCTTATTATTGTCAGAAATCTGTTGCACAAAATCTGTCACTACATCTTCTGATCCTGCCTCTGAAACAGTACTAGCAATTAACTAGACTTCAGTAGTCCAACAATCTTATTGTGTAATATCTCCTTTACCCATTTGGATTGTAAGATGCTTTTGGTCAGGGGCCTTATTCCATTTACATTTTTTTTTGCCACTGACTGTACTGTTAGTAACATTATTCATATATCCATGTAAATTTTTGATATGACACGGAAAGGCAAGTGAATCATGTCCGAGCGATCTTCCTACTTAAGCTCTATCTGATCAATATCATCACAAATGTCCAGATAATAATTTTAAAAAATTAGAACTATAGCTATGAACACAACATTCATGATCAGAATCATGAATATGGCAGTTATGAAATCTAACATTCACATGATTAGGATGGCTGAGGTTCAGAATGGATTATCTTGGTAGGATCTGATCACCTTCGCTGCCCTAGGGAAGGCATAATGGATTACATGCCAGTACAATCCCTTCTGTATTTTACCCATGTTATACAAAATATTCTGGAAGGCACATTATAGATCACTATGGTCATTTTACATTGATTCATTTTTCAAACAGCTTTAGGGTATAACAAAGACACATAATCCTATATAATAAAATTCAAGTGTCTCTGCGTCCAGTCCCTGTGTCCGTGGAATTGCGCTACCGCAAACTTGCCAACACCGACTCTGGCGAATTTACGCTAGCGAAGTAGATAGAATACAATAGATAGGAGGTTGAAAATGAAAATTGAAAATTTTTCTGTCCCAAAAAACGCTGTGGCGTGTTTTACCATTGTGGGTGATAGTCTGAAAAACATTGTTTTTTTTGAGGGGTGTTACCCTCCTTCCCCCCTACATTTCCTGACATATGACAACACTACTATATAGGGGGCACATGTAGGGCAATAGGACAACTTTATTTTTTTTTGATTAAAGGTGTCTTGGGCATGTGTAGTGGCTGTAACATACACTTCTTTTTCAGACTATCACCCACAATGGTAAAACACGCCACAGCGTTTTTTGGGACAGAAAATTTTTCAATTTTTTTTTCAACCTCCTATCTATTGTATTCTATCTACTATCTATTGTATTCTATCTATTGTATTGCTCTAGCGTAAGTGCTAACGAACAGCAAAAAGTTGATCTTAGTGAATTTGCGTAATGACGATCCTTCGCCAGTGCACAACTTCGCCTGGCGTAAGGGTGCGAAGTTGCGCAAGTCTATCTACTTCGCTAGCGTACATTCGCTAGAGTCGGTGTTCGTGAATTTGCGATTACGATTTGACGTTACGCTGGTGAATTTGCGCTAGCGTTAGATGCTTTGCGCTGGCTGTCCGTGGGGCACATGCGCAGTAGCACAATCCCACAGACACAGGAACTGGACGCAGAGACATTTGAACTTTATTATATAGGATTCGCGCCGTATGCAAATTAGGCTTCGCTAGCGAAATTGCGCTATGCCTAGCGAAGTAACACTAGCGTAAATACATTACCGTTCGCCGACCAGAGCGTAAATTAGCCTGGCGAAGTGCGGTGAACACTCGCGAAGCCTGCGCTATCGAATTTTTCGGATCTTAGTGAATGTCCCACTTGGAGCGCAGAGACTTCCGTTAGTGGTTTATAATCTGCTGCCTTCAATCTATGGAAAGACCGGCGCTACATAATGGTGTGCCGCTCCTCTGCTCACTGCTACACCGCCAGCTGTACACATGCCCAAGCACCATTTGACAGAGAAGCAGCTCGAGCTGTGGGATGTGTGACCCGAGGAGTCCGCGGCGCAGTCAGTAAAGGTAAATGGGGGGTCGGTGTAGAGAGAGACTTCCACCAGCTCCTCACAGAGCGTCTTGCCTCTTTATTTATTGCCTAAAAGCCCCGCCCCTCTTTGTTGTGCTGCCCAATGGCAGAGGGATAGAGCGTTGCTGGCCGGCGGGTGACAGAGGAGCAGCTACTGTCTGGCCTCCCATAGCTGTGAAAGTACCTCCCTCTCTCTGACTCACTCAACTCCGCCTACTGGACGCCAAGGAAAAAATATGATTGGCGGAAAATCGGCATGCGCACGTGAAGCGCGAATGATCAAGAGGCGGGGGCGGTGCCAACTGTTCCTATCTTTAATCTCACGTTGTTAGAAGTGAGACCTGCTCACTCAGCGCATGTCCCCGATGTTGCTATGGCAACATTGAGGCAGAAAGTCGCCTCTGAAATTCTGTAGGACAAACATTTTTTTGTGGAAAAAAAACACTGGTGTGATCTATACCATAAACAAACATTGCCCAAACTCTTTAGGAAGCAGTAGTATTTTTAAAACTACTGAGAAGCACTCTAGGTGTCCACCATGGTTGTCCAACAAGTCTGTTTTTATAAATGTTTGCCTACATATGTTCTAGCGCCCGTTAATTTAACGGCTTAATGTCTAGTTTATTATAATAGATTAGAACATTCCAAAAGCACTGTAACTTTTTCACTTTGCTTTAACTGAAGCCATGGTTAATGCAAGATATGGAGATGATGAAATGTTAGGATTGTATGGGAAAACATGCTGGTGAATTATGCTAGAATACCAATGATGGATGTGGGATATTAGGATGGAGGAGATGACATAGATAATGAGACATTCAAGGGGCTGCTAAATCTTTATAATGGTAGTTTGCCAGCTTGGACTGGATGAAATTACTTTTTTTTTTTTTTTAAAAAAAACCAGGAACTATTAATAATTTGGCATGTTTTAAAATTTTTACAGTGATGTATTAATGCCTGGAAAAAAAGACAATAATGTTTACCAAGGCAAAGTTAATACACTAAGGGGCACATTTACTAAGGTTCGAATTGATTCGAGGTGAAAATTCTAATCAAATTTGAATTTAAAAAATTCTAATCAAATTTGAATTTAAAAAATTCTAATCAAATTTGAATTTAAAAAATTCTAAATTTGAATTTATTTTGGGCTTATTTGACTATCGAATAGCCCAAAATTCAGTTAGAATTGGCCAAATTTGAAAATTCAAATTCGATTGTCCAAGTACTGGGCCTTTAAATAAAATTCGATATAACAATTCGGCAGATAAAACCTACCGAATTGCTATGTATCCCTATGGGAAGCTCCCATTGGATTTTTGCAAGTTTTTTTGATCGAATATAAAAAATTTGATCAAATGGCTAAAATAGTTCGAATCGTTTGATTCGATAGATTTTATCGATCGATCAAATTTTTTATATTCGATCCTTTGATAATTTAAATTGCGTTAAAACCCCTCAAATTTGAATTTGAGGGGTTTTAATTCGACTTTTCGTTAATTAACCCTCGAAATTTGACCCTTAGTAAATCTGCCCCTAAGGGGGGTTATTTACTAAAATCAAAATTTTTCTCATTATTTTATTAAAATACAATTTTATTAAAACAGCAGCCATCCACAATTTTACTTATAATCAATAAATTAACTGAGAAAATGTGGTGCAAGAAAATGATTTGACACCCGAAAATTCATATTTTTTTTAAATTATCACCCAAAAATCAAGAATCATTTGTACAAAACCCAACACACATCATGATAATGTCCAATTATAAAAGGGACATCTACCATTAGCATGGCCTTGGTAGGTTTGAGATGAAGTATTTTCTGATTTGGACTATTAGCAGGTTAGGAGTATAATAAAGCTGACTTTAGTAAATAACACCCTAAAACTTGTCATATTCATTTTCTGGTAAAATGCCTATGTTCTGGCAAATTTTAGTTTTTTGTGTCTTTAAAATATTTAAATCAAATATGTGTAGGCGTCTGTAAATATATATATATATATATATATATATATATATATATATATATTCATAAGCAAGTTTATATTTGGTCTTTTTAATTTTTTTTAATTATTAGCCAATTTATTGTGCCACTTTTAGCATGGTACTCAAAAATGCTGTTTTGTTGTTTGGGGTTACTGACCCATCTAATAAAAAAAATGAGTGCGAAAAAAGTTTTGAGTTTCTTTTTGTTTTATTTTTACAGTAAAAATTTACACACACACACAGCAGGTCGGGAGATGGACACACGGTCCAAAAAAGTACAAATCCTCGTTTCATACAATCGGATTTTTGCGTCTATGGCCAGCTTTAGGGTATGGAGATCCAAATTATGGAAAAGCCCTGAGCATTCTAGACAGTAAGTCCCATAACTGTATAGGGAACCTCAAATGACAAATACTGATTTTAATAGCAGTTACTTTAACAAATAACTGAATAAAAATATATAATGCATGTATACTGGTAAGTTGCAAACTTTATAGAGGTTTACAACCAATGTAAGGCAGTATGCAAAGAATAACACTGTGGATACACATAATGGCATCTTGATTCTACACCTCATGTAAAACGGAAGCTCTGTTTTCATTTTAAAGAAAAAGATCCAAAAGCATCAAAATGGTTCTTAACATTAAACAGATATCCTAACATTATGGAAATAGACCAAACGAGATAACTCAAAAAAGGACTAATAAACTAATAAAAAAAATATTTTGAAGCACCCAGGTTTCATATATGATGGATAACATTTCCACATCAGTTCTTTGTTTAGTTCTTTATGGGAGAACATCATGTCATATGTTACTTATGCTTAGCTACACTTACCATTTTGGTGGTGATTCCAGCCATAAAAAGTAATAGGCAAGGCTGCCCTTGCTGCATACTGAAAGCATAAGTAAACGTTGAACGACTTTAGAAAACTGATATATTTTACCACCAGCGAATCGCTTTATCACTGGTGGTAAAGCATTTGCAAGGAGATTGGTTGTCTGCAGAAGATTGCCAACAACGTTTTGCAGCAGTCACATAACAGTGAAAGATGAAAATAAATAAAATTTACATTTGTAGCATTTTATTGGAACCAAAATGTTTAATTTACTGGTCATCTGTTTGAAATCCAATATTTGATTACTTTTAGTTGCTAAACCTGACACAAATAACAAATCTTTATTGTATTACCCATTTAAATTGGTTGCAGCAATGTTGTGTTCTACCAATCTTGCTCAAAAGGAAAATGCTTTTTTAAACACTACCTTCTCTTAGGACACAACAAGTGCATCACAGTATCTAAGTCCTTCAAATATGTGAAAAATGTTATATATCTAACTGGCCAGATTATAGATTCAAAATGAGATGAAGCTACATCCTCATCAGTCTTATGTCAGTGACATCATAGCCTGTATGCTTTAAAGTGTGATTGTGTTTAAAAGTTGTAACTGTTAAATTTTTTTTTTTTTTTTTTTTATCCATTTGAGGCTCATACCACATTTTTTTAGGGTGGGCTCATATCTAGGACTACAGCATGTAGGATAGTAACTCTTTTGTCTTTATTTTGCTTACTTTGATATTTTTAATAATAAGTGGCCACCAACCTCACTAATAAAGACATATATATGACCTATATAATACACAAAAGCCGTGAATATCTTGTAAATTACATCCTTATAAACGGTGAGATCTGATGTCATCAGTTATAAACGGTGAGTTCTGATGTCATTGCTGTCACATATCTCACTGAAACTTGTGTATTATAATAAATAAAGTACCCCCAGTTGCAAAATATGAAGATGTTAGAAGTTACCTCGGAGTTCCAGGCCTTCAGCCTCGTGTTTTTATATGGTCATGAAACTCCTCGGTAACTTATAATATCCTTATATTTTACAATAGGGGGTACTTATCTACATTGACCCCCAATAAGCAACTTGTGATGCTGGGGGACCAGGTCAATTTGTCCCTTCCTCCTACACTAAAACCAGCCTGATTTAAATATTTTTAATACTGGGCACAAAATAACTTGTGGTTTACTGATAAATTGTCCAATTTGATTTTTATATAGTATAATGTTCATGACACATCAAAGATAATGAACATTAAAAATTAACACAGAAAACTAATATTGTTCACCACAGTGGGTTTTACATTGGAGTGCTCATAGAATATCTCAGAGGAAGAAAACCCTTTGGTGCTGAGAGTGTTGTTAGATTGAATTCAAAGGCTGATTAATCCTGTCCACTTTTTACATGTAGATGGCCAATTACACAACTGTTAAAAGTTGGTTACTAAAGCATACCTGGGAAACCTTTGTAAATAATTGTGGAGTGTCTCCACCTACCTGGGTTCATAAGATCATTACTAACCAGCAGACACAAAAGAATAAAGTACAACCTTTACTGAATAGGAAAAACTTAATTAATGAAATCCATGGTATTGTCCCTGGTATTGTCGGCCAAAACCTGCCTACAAGATGGACAATTATTTACCTTTCCCAGCAGATCTGTTATAACAGATGCAGCTGATCCAGTTATCTCAAGTGGGTATTATATATACAAAACTGATTTCAGGCCATGCAACCACTATGCAGTTGTGATGGGGCCTGGACTACAAGGGGCTCAGTAAGGAACAGTGGGGGTGGTGGTGGGTGGATTGCAGGTAATGCATGTCTGGGGGGGATTTAGGATATCACTCTTGAGTGTGCCTGGGTTGGAGGGTGGCCAAAAATTATTTTTGCTGGGGACACAGGCCCTTGAATTTTTTTTTTTTAATACCAGTGCATGTATTAATTTGTACTCACTGTATGCACACATTTTTCCAAACACTGCCACAAAGAAAGTGTTTGTGCACACAACCTACAGAAAATTGCAAGGGAGGGGTAAGAGCTACTCACCCTGGCCCTAGAATCAATCCATTTACTTCTAGGATCAATAATCACTGATTTTAGTTAAGAAAATACCTACAATTGTCTTTTGTTACTAGCCATTCCTTGCAGTTTTAAGTGTGCTTTGCTAAAGGCACTATACAGTACACCCTTTTTAATTATTTATTCTGTATAGCCTCTTTTTATAGTCTTAAAAACATGTCTGATTAACTACACCTTATTCAATTGGAATGGGCCACATGGTTCAAACCATTTGTCGAAACAAACACTTCTGTGCAGCTCTTTTGCAGAGAATTTAACCCTCCCCGCATTGGGTTTCTTATAGACGGTATTTCCTAGAATACCTAGAATAATAAAGAAACAGGTAAATAAAGTGTTAAATAAACAATTATTTGTATTGATTTTGGACATAATTGTTTATATTGATTGTTACTATGTTTTTCAACAATAAATAAAGCAAATCTTTTCAATATTGATTATTTCATGTGTTTCTTTAAAGCAGAAGTTGAACATTTCTTGGATATAATAATTTTTACATATATTTGCATAAATTGGGATCGCAAAACATACACAAATGCAATCTGATATATCTCTCATTACTATAACATAAACACAACATATGGATGCCTTACAGCTCCTCCCAAACGCTGGGGCTCTGCTCTAACTTTCATGTTTTTTCCCTATTTGTATAGTCTGTTCTTGTTAATGCAATAGTAGTTCTCTAAACAAAAAACAATAGAGTTAGAAGTCCTACAGAAATAGTGGGAGAACCACAATGTAAGATGGTCAGGAAGGAGGAAAAGCACAGGAAATACACACAACCCCCTCTACCTGCACAATTCGGACCTTTATTAGATGGAAATGCAAGAAGATTCAGCCAAAAGTGACTACTATATAAAGGCATGATTAAATCTAATTGTGCCTACAGTTTTCACCAAAGGAGAAATGTCAAGGATATAATGCTACATTATAAATTGCTGGATACCAAAACAATGGGTGGCGATGTTTATGATAACTGAACTGCAGTTACAGTAACCCCATACGCAGCCTTGGAATGCTATTGCTTGATAAAAATTCAATGTTTCTCACACCAGTACCAGTATAAATAACAGGACAAGCTTGCAACTATGTTGGGGTTCAAATGAGCTCCTTGCTTTAACCCTAATTATCCTTCAGGCTATGCAACTCCTCCTCTAATGCAGTTGGTTTACTAAAGCAAGGAATCCAACCAAACAGTCAGCTCCTTCTAAACTTGGACAATTAACAATCTCCTTTGTGGACAATGATATGAACCCTCTTGGGGCACATTATTAATAGCTGTAGTAGCAATAATAATTGGAAAACAAGTATCCCTTCATAAGTTTTAAAAAAAGCAACTGCTAATTGAGGTCATTCCTGATTGTAATTCCAATCAATTATACATGTTTACGAGTCATTTATAAATGTTCCCTTTAAATATGAACCTCTTAGGACTGCTCATCAATTAACATTTTTTTTGTAAACTGAGGGGCAAAAAGCATACACCTTATTACAAAACTGCTTTGCACATAATCCATAAGCAAAGGATAGGGTATAGCTGATGAATGAGGTGGTTACTTTTTGTAACGTAATTTGTAAGTTATATTATGTTATATTTATTAACTGATTAACTTATCCAAATGAAGCGGAAACTGTTGTTATGTAGTTTTAGGTAATTTGATATGTTGCAGACATACAAATGAATATTAATTTGAGCCCTCATTATGCAAACCCATTTACAGTGGACCCGTCACCCCAGAAAAATATTCAAAATCATATTTTATCACATTAGTCAAGCAAAATGAACATTAATTACACTATATAAATTATTTTAATCTTGTTTTCTTCAGTCTGGGAATTCATAATTAAAGCAAGCAGGCAGGAGCCATTTTGTGGACACTGTTATTAAGGCAAGCATTATATCATCTCAGAATCTTGTTTGTGCACCAGAATGGGGGACCCAATGTCTATCCCCATGTCCTGGCTACACAATTAAATGGTTAAGACAACTGGGGGAATGTGTAGGGAGCTGTGGCATCTAGGAAGTGCTGAATGGAAAGTGAAAGTAATTATCTGCCCCGCCTCTATGTCTAAGGCATAGAGGAGAGGCAGACAATATTTGATTTGACATCTGAGATTTTTAAATGAGCTTAAAACAGCTATGAATGCTTTAATAAAAATTTTAAATTGGATTTCATGTTTAATTTGAAAAGGACTTTTATTATACAGATTTTTGTGTCTGGGTGGCGGTTCCACTTTAAAGAACAAGAAAAAAACTAAACAAACTCTGTAAACAAGTGTTTATTTTTGGGCAGCTGTAGAGAGCTGTATTGGGTAAGTCATAGTTTAAAATGAAAATGGGGAGGCCTATTTATTTAAAGTTGAATTTTAGTGGTATTTTTTAAACCACGATTAAACTCAATAAACAATGACATAAAAGTTAACTCAATAAACAATGACATAAAAGTTATTAAAAGATCTGATTATAAAAAGTACAAACAAAAATAGAGTTGCTAAGAAATCTGAAAAAAAAACCTAGAAAATCTTGAAATTTTTGTGAACAAATGTTCATTACAAACATGAAAACCTTTAAAACCCTCTGAAAATCTCTACATGACCTTGACATGGTCTTTACTGTATTTCTGGATTTTCTGGATTTTAAAATTGTGGATTAAGGAACTACGAAACAAAATGTGCTAAAAAGCCCAACTTTCCCAAAAAATTCTTAAACTGACCCCTTGGGCATGGCTGGCAGACTAATTTATATAAAAATGCAGGCTTTTTATACTGATTATTACTGATGAAAATCTTATGTAAATATGGTTAAACATCCAGACCTGGACAAGGTTATTGTATGCCACATTGCTGCTCTCTGTATGAAGTTGCACAGGCTGAAAGAACTGGAGAATTTAGGTAAGCAGGGAGAAACATACATTATGGGGGAAATGGAAGAAAATTTGCTAATAGAACAAATGTTGCAATTTAATATTCATTAGGTTTTTATTACATTGTAAATCTTAATTGCTTATTGTGAACCTGCTTTAAGGTGGTGTAAACGTTTGGAGCAAACTTTGCGAACATTTATTCACATTGCGAACGAATTGCGAACGAATTGCAAACGATGTTTGGGTTAGCGACCAATATTACACTTCCCCATAGATAGAAGTATCAATGGAGAATGTAAAGACAGTTATGTCTTTTTGTTCTGAAACATTTACAAGCTGTTTTCAAGCTGTATCTGACCTTTAATATGACATGTGGCATAACTGTTGGATAGTGAATGATATGTTGTGCTCTGACCTGATCGAAAGGTCTGATGCCGATTGCAGTAAATCAGTCTTCCCTGAGACTTAGCATACACTGACTCTATAGCAGCTGCTACAGGGAATAGCTCTGTAAAGGTCACTTAGAACACCACATATCTCTAGCTGCTAGCCTAAGTCCCATAGCACCATTTTGCAAGAAGTTAACCCCAGTAGCCAAAGCACCTGAAGCATCCAGTATATCAGCTGCAACAATAGGCAAATCAATTAGAATTTTTTGTTTTTTAAATCATTCTTAGGTCATTCTAGGTCAGGTTTACTATTGTGGATAAAAAAGCCCTATTAGCAGTAAAAAGGAGTGAGAAACATAACAGAAACATTTAAGTCTTCTTACAAGCTTTAACAAAGGTTACAAAGGCCAGTCCATGGTCATGAAAGAAAATATTGAAGGTATCATTTACTTACTGCATCCCGGTGTGCAAAGTGCATTTTCAGACACAATGCAGCATTTTATGGATTATAGCAAGCCAAAAGGCATCAAAATTGCCACAGTTGCCATTTCAATTTGCTGTGAACTGCACGTCATTAGGCACAAGAGTGAAATGTGCATCAGATTCTAATGGCACATCTGCACCTATTGATGCAGGTTGCTGTGGGAACCCTGAAGCTACTGCCTGGTATGTAGGTGGCGTTTGCTCCAGGGTACGTTAATAGGTTAATTAATAGTGCATTGATTCAGAACAGGAGGCAGTAGGCACCTATAGCATAACTATACAGATGTGCAAGGTGCCCTCAGTGAAAAAGGATTTTTAGAGCAACTGACTACAACTGTGGTGTAAATTGCCCCTAGAGTTTTAAAACATTGTTCTCCACTGTGTGTTCATTAAATCTGTCACAGCATGGCACCCAAAAATTCAATAATTCACAATAAGTACAGCACAAAGCTATCAACAGCCATTATCTGCATTTTGAGTTTTTATGGTTCATTTACTATGGAGAAAGTGAAAAACACTGGTGCAAGTTGCCTTGTAATTTTTTTCTTTTCCATAACTTCAGGTTTTAATTGCTTACTAACACAGATCTGGCCTTTTCTGAAGGTGCAATATTTGCATTTCAGAAATCATTTATCAATGCAAGTAAAAGGGAAAAAGCAATATATGATGCAAGAAATTGAATGTGCCTATTAGGGATGCACCAAATCCAAGATTCGGTTCGGGATATGGCCAGGATTAGGCCTTTTTCAGCAGGATTTGGATTCGGCTGAATCTTTCTGTCTGCCTGAACCGAGTCCGATTCCTAATTTACATATGTATATTAGGGAGGGAAAAATGTTTCCCCCTAATTTGCATATGCAAATTCTGAATTGGGTACAGTATTCAGCCGAACTGTTTGCAAAGGATTCATTGAGATTAGGATTCTGATTTGGGTACGGCTTTCGCACTCAGGGGTTTGAATTCAAAATAGTGGATGTGGTGCATCCCTAGTGCCTATACATATTTCCTGCTACTTGAGTCTAACATATGTGCTGGTTCAGACTGTTTGATAGAGTACATGCAACTGAGAATGATTTACAAACATCAGCATAGACCTGACAATTACATTTGTACAGTTCAGCACCTGTGTTTGTAAATAAATCTGTGCACAAGATGCAACTAACATGGTGAATACATTCAAGAGAGCCCTGGAATAAAAACTTGCATTGAGAAGGTATTACTTTCATGGTTCCCTGAATGTTGTGTCTACATGCACACACAACTGACTTGCAAATAGCAAATGGAATGTTAAGGATGCTTTTTCGATGCACAGCCCTGGACGAGACGCACACTAAGAAAAATCAGTGACCCAATTTGAGCATGATTTACCACTGCAGATTTCTTAATTTTCCTTGCATTGGTAAATTACACATACTGTAACTGGTATAGATAATACACTGGAACCTGAAAATATAATGTGGGTGGGACATGGGCAGCACCCACTCACATGCCCATTATTTCAACTCTGACCTATAGAAGTAAGTTGGAGGATGATGGAAGAAAAGCAAATCATTAGCTGCCTTCACAAGGTGCTGAAACCTGGGCTTGATATGCAAAGCTGAGCAACAGTTTTTCAGCAAATGAATGCACCAAGCACGCTTGCCTGCCATTAATGAATAAAGGCGGCCATACACATAGAGATCCACTCATTTGGCAATGTCACCAAACGAGCGGATCTCTCCCCAATGTGCCCACATTGAGGTGGGAGATATCGGGCCGATCTGAACGTGGGCCCTAGGGCCCAATGATTGGATCATAATGGAGGCAATATGGTCAGTCAGATCTCAATCCGACGGGATTTTTAACCCTGCCCGATCGACATCTGGCCTACTCTATTCGACCAGATATCAGTTGGGGAAGCCCGTCAGAGGGCCCCAATAACGGGCAATTGCTGACTTTTAGGGAAAAGCCAGGTGACAAAGAAACACATGCAATACTCACTTTTTGCTGGGTACTGGTTATTTAGTCACATAGGGGCTAATTCACTAAAGCATGAAGCGTCTAACGATAGTGCTAATTCGCCAGCGTGACGTCAATTCGCAACTTCGCGAATTTACTAAGTCAGACTCTGGTGAAAATTCGCTAGCGAAGTAGATAGACTAAGTTCGCACTCTTACGCCAGGCAAAGTTGTGCACTGACGAAGGGATGTAACTACGCTAATTCACTAAGATGCCCATTTTACTGAACATTACCTCTTGCGCTAGACTTTACTTCACCAGGGTCAGACCTAGCGAAGTTCAATACAATAGATAGGAGATTAAAAAAAAGTTGAAATTTTTTTCTAAGTCCCAAAAAAACACTGGCGTCTTTTACCTTTTGTAGGGTGATAGTCTGAAAAATAACGAAATATTTTTGGGGGTTACCCTCCTTCCTCCCCTACATTTCCTAATATACAGTGGGCACATGTTTAGGGCAATAGGACAACTTTATTTTATTTATTAAAGGTTTCCTTGTGTAGTGTAATGTAGTGGTTGTAACATACACCTCTATTATACATTTAAGTTCGCGCCGTATGCAAATTAGGCATGGCTAGCGTAAATGAGCTTTGCCTGGCGAAGTAATGGTAGCGCAACTTCGCTACCGTTCGCCTCCCTGAGCGCTAATTCGCATTTTAGTGAATTTGCGTAGCGCTGTTGAAAATTCGCCTGGCAAAGTGCAGCGAATGCCGGCGAAGCTGTTGCTAGCGCATTTTCGCACTTTAGCGAATTTGCCCCATAGCGTTTGGATAAAATGTGGTTTGGCCATACAAACAGATATCACAGGTTACTCCAAATAATTATTTTATTATGGTGTATTTGGTCAAATATTGCCAAACTGGATGACATATGAGTGAGCAGCATTATAGGATACAGTCAATCCTCAATTGACTACTGAAAAATCATATAGATGATTTAAAAGTCACTTTATATCTGAATTTCTCACCTATCACTGGAAATACAAAAGAAAGCATGAAATTGCACATTGCATTGCTAGCTTAGTATTAAACTGTCCCTAATTCAGAATAGCAGCCTGAAATCCTGAATGAAAATGTCACTTTAGGTTATAATAAACTGAAAAAGACACTAATTTAGTTTGTTCAGAAGCCAAAATGGAGTTTCTTTTCTGACCACATTGCCAATGGGTGGCATGCAAATGAGAACAACAGGTACTGTATATCTGCATTGATTTTCATCCCACTGCTGCATTTCTTTATGTTTGCTTGGGAGTATGGACTATGCAGATGGCACAAAAAGAAAATGTTTTGTTTCATTTAGGCTGGGTCAAGAAGAAATAGTTTCACATGAAACTTTCACTAGTAGGTTTTATATAAACCAGTTTCATAAGACACACTTGTATGGGGAGGATACATTATGCAGAAACCCATTATTCAGAAAGCCCCGAATTATGGAATGGCCATCTGCCATAGACTCTATTTTTCCAAATAATCCAGATGGTTGAAAAAGATTTCCCTTTTCTCTGTAATAACAAAATAGTACTTTGCACATGATCCAAACTAATATATAATTAGTCATTTTTGGATCCAGTCTGGTTTATTTAGGGGCAGATTTACTAAATTCATGTGAAGGATTTGAATATTCACTCGAATAGTCTCTATTCGATTATGTGACAATTAGAATATGCAAATTAAGTATTTTCGACTATCGAATATAGCATATTCGGTCGCATCGAATAGATCAAATAAATATAAATTTGATCGTTCGACTATTCGCCAGTCGAAGAACTTGCCCTTTAAATTTTTATTCAACTACCTACTTCGCCAGATTGAACCTACCGAATTGCAATAGAAGCCTATGGGAATCTCTCATAGGCTTTTTTTAAATAAGTCTTTTGCCGAATTTCAATCGTGCTATCGAATCGTATGATTCTGGCGAATATTCCAAAGTTTTTCTGTGACTTTTTTGTAGAATCGTTTGATGGTAGGATTCTGGTGAATAGTCGAAAACGCGCTCAAAACCGGCGAATATTTTCTTCGATTTTGGCGAATATTCAACACTCGAATTTGAGGGCTAAAAGCCCTCGACAATTCGAGGCTTAGTAAATCTGCCCCTAAGTCTTGGTTCTCTTATAGGCTAATCAAAGAAGCCTGGTGCTCAGTGGTGGAGGTCCGGCCATCTCACAATCTGATCAACAACAAGAAGAATCCAATGGCACACAGGACTTATTCAACACTTATGGGGCAGATTTACTAAATTCGTGTGAATGATTCAAAATTCGATCGAATTTTAAAAAAGATTCTAATTCGAATTTTCTAATGTGTTTTTTGGATACTTCAATCATCGAATTTAAAAAATTCGATCGAATGGTTTGAATAGATCGAATAAAAATCTATTCGATTATTAGACTATTTGATGGTTGAATTACTTGCCCTTCAAATTTTTATTCGAATGCCTAGTTCGCCATATTAAACCTACCGAATTGCTGTATAACCCTATGGGAAGCTCCCATAGGGTTTTTCAGCTTTTTTAGATCGAATAAAAAAAATTCGATTGAATGGTTAAAATCGTTCGAATCGTTTGATCCGAACGATTTTATCGATCGAATATTTTTTATTCGATTTATTGAATTGCGTTAAAACCCTTCTAATTCAAATATCGAATTCAAAGGGTTCAAATTTCATGGTCGAATTCGAGGGTTTTTTTAACTCTCGAATTCGACCTTTAGTAAATCTGCCCCTTAATGTTAAATAATTTTCTTGTAGACTTAGGGGCAAATTTACTATTATCCCCCAAAAATAATTAGTTTCTATTCGATATTCGATTAGCATTCGAATAGTTCTAGGCTACCTTTTATTCGATATTCGATCATTCGATGATCGAATACAAATTTTTTCGATCAGTCGAATAAATCATTCGACTGAACGAATAAATCTTTCAATCATTCGAATGATTCGTACGATTCGAACGATCGAACACTTCGATCGTAGGAATCATATTCTATCAGGACTTAGCCTCAGAAGCCTATGGGAGTGCTCCCATAGGCTTCTATTGCAATTCAGTAGGTCCGATCTGCCGAAGTAGGCAATAGAATAAACTTAAAAATTAAAATCCTTCGCTGGTCAAATGATCGAATATTCGTCTATTCGACTCTATTCGCATGTATTCTATTGTTTGACCATTCCCTATTCGATGATCGAATATGCCAAAATTCACATATTTGACCAAACTAATAAATGTTACGTTCGAAATTCGATCGAATTCTATCGAACTTCGAATCCTTCACGTGAATATAGTAAATCGGCCCCTTAGAGTTACGTTCGAAATTCGATCGAATTCTATCGAACTTCGAATCCTTCACGTGAATATAGTAAATCGGCCCCTTAGAGTTATAATATTTAGGAGACATTTTGTAGTAAAGAAGAATCTCAAAATGTTCTGGGGACTAACTAATTCACTAACTTTGTGAATAGTATGTTAAATGCATGTAATTTGTTCTTTGCACTTATATGAGCCCTGAGCCCTGTAATCCCAACTGGTGATAGAGAAGGGCTGAGGGTGGAAAATGTCATTGTTTTGACATGCCACACAAAGATATATCTCAGAGGGCCTACTCTGGTCTTCTCTAGTATGAAGCCTGATTTTCAGTTTACTGCATATAATGCCCAGCAATTAACAACTATCATGCAGGGGGACCAATAAATATATGTTGTCTAGTGAAGTTTAAATTATTCAGGTCAACACAGATCCATTTTTATTATGTAATTTAGAATTCCATGACATATGTAACTATTTTTGTCCTCCGAAAAAGAAAAGCTATCAAAATATCCAATGAGAGGAAGAATGCATATGGCATTTCGAACAATGTGGAGATGTATCTCACAGTGTTTGCAGACAATGGTGTAGTATGGTGAGCCATTATAACTACAGTAACTTCTATCATTCACACCTGTTTTATATGCAGTGTATGTGCACAAATGCAGTTCTCTTTTAAGCATTCTGTAAAGAGATACCTTGAAAAGGCAATTTGTATCAAAGGTGGAAACATCCTTCATGGCTATTGAACCAACAATACCTGAGTAACAATGTGACATTTCACAAACCTGTCACTATATCACTGAGACAGTCAGGTGTGTCACATTGCACCATGCTGAGCTGAGTCCACAGTTAAATAAAGATCTAGCTGTATTTCAATGAATACAGTGTGTTACTACTTATGTTATGTTTTGCTAATAAGGTAGCTTTTATCGAATAGATTCTCAATTGACTTTCCAAATGCAAAATTATTATTCTTATGCAATTGCTATATAAACAAAATGTTATACAAAAAGTTTTATTACAGTGTCAATGAATTAACCATATAATTGTCAGCTTCACTATGGGGCAGATTTACTCAATTCACATGAAGAATTCGAAGTTCAATCGAATTTCAAAAAGATTTGAATTTGAATCTTCGAATATACAAATTAGGCAAAGTCGACCATTGAATATTCGAATTCGAATAATTTGAATATTCAAATTTAATTTTATTCAAATATTCAATATTCATATTCATATTCAATGGTCGAAGTACTTCCCCTTTAAATTTTTATTCGACCACCTACTTCGCTAGATCAAAGCTACCGAATTGGGTATCATTATTTTTGATCGAATAAAAAAAATTTGATCGATCGAAAAAGTCGTTCGAATCGATGGATTCAAACAATTAATCGATTGATTCAATTTTTCCTATTTGATCGTTCGACCAATGGAATTGTGGTAAAATCCTTCCAATTCGATATTCGAATTCGAAGGATTTTACTTCACATACTATTCCCATAGACGAATTTCAAACTTTTTTTAATTCGAAATTTGAGCAATAGTAAATCTGCCCCTTAGTGTTGCTGGGTAATATTTTTGATAAGTTGAAATCAGAAACCATAAATGTAGCATCTGGCATGCCGGAATACAAATATGAGTAAACAGAGAGTACACCAATTCTCTTTCACTGAGAGAATTTATTTATGTCTATAAGCTAATAGGTGCAATAAGCCCGAAGATAGGAAGAGAATCTGCTTCCCCTTTCTGTGATTGCACCAAGATGGTATGTACTTGGTGCTAATGTATTGGATGTATTGGATGATACAAATTGTTTAAATTGTTTAAATCTGATTTGCCTTTGTACTACAACGTTACATTGTTGTTACAATATGCATCAATACAATTCTTTTTAATAATACTGTACCACCTTCTATAAGATTTATTTATTTATTTGTGAGTGCAAGCCCCGGAAGTTCCTTGTCAGTGCACAGATTCCACTTTATAGTATTTGTACTGCTTTTTTAATCTTATATCATATTATTATCAGAAGATAATAGTACATATTTTAAATATAAGTATTTAAGGAAGGAAGGAAGTGATGGGGTGTGATGATTGAGCACAATATTAACCAGTTTACTGGAAAATGTTTTTATCAGTTAGGGGCAGATTTACTAAATTCACCCAAAAATAATTAGTTTTTCCTCAATATTCGATTATCATTCGATTTTCGAATGCTAATCGAATAGTTTTAGGCTACCATTTTATTCGATATTCGATCATTCGACGATCGCATAACGATCATTTGAATGAATTATTCGATCATTCGAATAACCACCTCCTCAACAATTTCTTTTTACACATTTAAATAATGACACACCAGACAGATGCCAGGCTGTGATATGGCTTCTGAGGGTTTGCTGGACACAGCTTCCAATTCAGCACCCAGATTGTAGTTCAGCTGAGAGTGGTAGTTGATTTATAGAGTATTTCTTCCCAATCAGCTTACAATTCATTCTTAAATACAGTCAATTGAATTAGCTGCGCATGATATTGAAGTTGGTTAGTTCCACTTTGCTCAGTGATTCAATTGCATGGCGGCTTGCAAGCAACTTACGTAATTTGTCATACTTTAGCCTAAACAGAAATGTCTTCAGAGGGATTGAAGCAGGACCTGACCTCCCTGTATCCCACTCTAGCTGGGGTTCTCAGCTAAAGAGTCAACAGTGGCATTTTTATATCAGGTGTTTCCAACTTGTGGCCTCTAGATTTCCCAGTTTGAATTATGAACAAGTTATGTAAAGTACTATTCTAATTAAATGTGTTCTGGAGCCTGAAAACTTTTATTTAATGGCTTTAAATTGATTATGGCTTGTTAACAGAAACAGGACAAGGTTTTGTTTGTCTACTAAGCATGCATTCTTTGTGGGTGGTGTTTAAAGATGTAAATGTTTACCTGAGGTGCATTTGCCATATAAGAGAAATTAATAATACAATGATCAAATATTATACATAATACAATGATCAAATATTGTATATATGAGTTCAGTTATTCCTTGTCTCCATTATTTGTGTAGCGGTAGTGTACATATGTGCACACACACAAGAGTATTGTTTGCAAAATTACATAGAGACATTTGCAGGAGCCTGCAACAGGGAAGTGTAATGGTAAAGGGGATATTGACAGACCCAAAATGATCTGATCTGTAAAATAAATAAAAAAAAAAATGTGTTATTTTATTATTTTACATCTATACATTACATTACATTTCTATAAATCTGTACAGGCCCTCTTTAGTTCTATATCAGAAATATGTGTCATATTTATGCTAGGCATAAGTGTTTACAAAAGAGAATAAATGGGTGAACATGATGTAAGAGGCACCATTATAGTGAACAACAATAAATTACTCTTGGTCTTCTAGTCCATGGTTTACTGACTGTTCACCCGAGGAAACAGAATTCTTAATCTGGTGCCACATATTACAGGAGAGAAATTACCACTGGTGTTATATTCTCTGAACTATGAGAATTTCGGCAAAAATGTCATAGATCACTACATTTTTTTGTGACATAGAAATAGTAATAAATCTCATAGATTTTTTTTTCTTGCGGGTGTGGATTTAGGTTGATCACATATTATTTGTGGTAAAGAACACAGACCTATAACAAGATAAATGTAGAAATATTAGTTAAGAGGCTTGAACAAACCATAAATAGGTGCTTCAAGCGAAAAGTCTGAAATGATCTGCCTTAGGCTGATGACATACTGGACATTTTGACAGCAGTTATAATTAGGGGGCTAAAACAGCTTTTTATCTGTCATCATTTACATGCTAATCAATGAGATTCACGTACTGTATCTAATGTACTGTCCGTTAGGGGGCCCTAATTATTAGTCCATTGGTCACCTAGGCACCCTGGTCAGTGAGTCTTGCCAAGAAGTAGCATAAAAAAATTACTAGTAATTGCATGCCAACCCTCAACCAAAGCCCCTTTGCAACCTACAAATTGAGCTTTTATATCTTTTGGGGCCCCCTCTGTTATGGCAGCAGTATTGCTGCTTAAGATTCTCTAAGGGCTCATCCAGACGCGAAGATTCGGGGAGATTTGTCGCCTGGTGACTAAGCGCCTCTACTTTGGGGTGACAAATCTCCCTGAATGGCTTGCTCCTATCTCACGCCCGCTAGAGCTAAAATCGCCTGCGCCTATTCACACGGGGCGATACATCTTTCAAAGTCGCTCGAAATTGCCTCACGAGGACACCCTTGGTGATTTCTTGACTTCAGAATGAATTGCTTAGTTGATAATATCCCTTTTTTCTACAGAAAACAAATCTCATTCAGCAAGCCTCGCATACTATTGCTAGTTCCCAATACCTAAGTTATATAGTTGCTCTTCTTTGAATGTCTTGATTTTCAATATTTTTGTATGAAGGTGTCTAAAACTTCACCCCATATTTTATTAATTGCTTAAATTGGCTAAAAGGATTATTTTTAGTTTTCGGATATGTACTTCTTTTATATATATTGTAAGGTGTGCTTTAACAGCTTCTGTTTGACACTGTCCACTGAGATTTATTTACTAAATGCTTAGATTTGTATTTAGCCACAATAAATATTATATTTGTATTACTTTATTATTTTTTCATTTAATCCAGGTCTATCTGGAAAGAAAATACACCTTCTTTTGAACTGTATTACTCATTATAATGCAATATCATCAGCAAAGATTGATACTTTGCTTCACAGACCTAGTTCCATATCATTAAAAACATGGAAAAAAACAGATTCCAGTGCGTTCTAAACATTTTTAGCTAACTGATTAGCATGTTGCTGAAAAATATACATTTGTAAAGCTGTAACTGGTAGTGTCATTAAAGTAAGGGCTGGATTTACATAGCAGTTGCCCCTAGGCCCGCTGGCATTTTATTTGCTCAAATTTTCATTATTGGGATGGGAACTGGCATACAGGGAATTTAAATTTCTGAACCAATGTAGGTGTGGTTGGGCAGCATGCCGCCCCCTAAAATCCTGCCGCCCTAGGCCCGGGCCTAGATGGCCTCTCCACAAATCCGGGCCTGATTCCACATAAAATCTGATTGGGGGGATTTCATAATCTGATAATAAAGCCACTGCAGTTCTTAGGTAGTCTTTCTTTCTTTTTCTTTGGGATTTATGATCCCAAACCCATCAGAAGGCTAGTTCTACATTTTTGCCTGTTCCACTAAGAAATTCTTTGGTTTTAAATTACTTAGTTGATCCTCTTTGTGTTTTTACTAACATTCCCAGTATCCATGCTCCATTTGTGGATTAGGGTGGTCCAGGACTTTCCAAATAAATGATCCAAAGGTTCAATGGCTTTTGTTTTACAACCTGATGCTCATCCTGAGTGCTTCACTGTGGCTACCAGGAGATCCTGAAGCAGGACTGGCTCTTGTGTTTGACCAACATATGGTTGAAGTTGAAAGGTATCTTTAGCCTTGGTGATCTGCAACATGCATGCATAGTGACCAACTACTATAATCTTCATTTTATTTACTGAAAAGATATCCTCTGCTTTACATTTTATTTTTTATTCTTTCTGGTGTATTGTCTAACTCTCCAGACAAGAGAAACAATTTGAAATCTTAAGAAAGGACACTTTATTTGCTGTTCTCTAGAAAGCTATAAAGGAATGAGAGAGACAGGCCAAGAGTTTTTAAAGTGTAACATTATTTTGAGAGGTGAAGTTAGAAATGAATATGGTACACTAAAAATAAGGAGATGCCTTACAGCCGTGATCCCCAACCTTTTGAGGCCGTGAGCAACATTCAGAAGAAAAAGGAGTTGGGGAGCAACGCTAGCATGAAAAATGTTCTTGGGGTGCCAAATAAGTGCTGTGATTGGCCATTTGGTAGCGCCTATGTGGATTGGCAACCTGTATTGAGGCTCTGTTTAGCAGTACACCTGGTTCTTATACAACCAAAACCTTCCTCCAAGCCTGGAATTAAAAAATAAGCTCCTGCTTTGAGGCCACTGGGAGCAACATCCAAGGGGTTGGAGAGCAACATGTTGCTCACGAGCTACTGGTTGGGGATCACTGCCTTACAATATACATTAGCCCTTGTTTCTGGTGCTATATATATATATATATATATATATATATATATATTAATATTAAAAATGATGATGATGTTGGATAGACTGAGGCTGTTGTAGTTAATTACTTAATGGTGTAATATTAAGTAATTTAAAATATTTCCCAATTCAAGAAAATGGGCAATCTCATTTCTCCTTAAAATGTCAAAATGATCTTATGAATAAGTTATTTTCTTCAGCCTTGTATGCTTGCATGTCTGTTTATTGATTTATATATATACTCTACACAAATCAAGTAAGTACCTGCACTCAAACTCCAATTGCTGTGCGTGGGTGCTGGGTCAAACGAATTGTATAAATCTTACAGATGGATCTGCTGTAAAAGATTTTATTCAGTCATCGCTTGTGCATTTTGTCCCACATTGGGGCCTTTATAAAGGATCTTGATAAAGGCCCCAATGTGGGCCGAAACGTTGGCTGCACAAGTGATGACTTGCCCCCTTCCTGATTTCTTATTCTTTTGCATGTTTGTCACACTTAAATGTTTCTGC
>CM044438.1:28018871-28044646 GCA_024363595.1 Xenopus borealis
TTCTATGTTTTTTCCACAGTTCCTGTCCTGGTGGTCCTGGGGCCCCCCGTGAGGAGGGGGATACTGTCAGGATCGTGCCGCCCGGAGGCTTTCCTTGGCTCCGGGCGGCGCGTCCTCTCTGCCCAGCAGTGGCACCCATAGCCGCCACGTGGATAGCGGCGCCGGGTAGTGACATCATCGCGATGACGTCACGACGCCCGTTTTGGCGCCAAATTCGAATATTTAAAGCGCCATTGGATGCCTTTATGGCGCCCAATTATAGGACCACATTGTTAATGTTCCTGGGTTTATCTTGATCCTGTTTTCCTGTATACTGTATTTGACCTTGCCTGGACTGGTTTTTGCCTTTGCCTACCAATACAACCTTTTTTGCCTGGACTTTGACCTGTGTTTGCCTGATCCTTGCCTGTGCTGCGTTATTGGACCCTTTAACCCCTAAGCTTCCTCCTTGGTCCACTACTTCCCCTGGGCGCCTAACTAAGGCCTACCCGAATGCCAAAAACTTGAAACATTTTATAAAATCCGACCTTACAGTGGAAAAAAAACACTTGAATTTCTTTGTGATTTATTATACCCTGAGGCTACTAAGGCTTAGTCCAGACGGGGAGATTCGGGGCCGATCCGTCACCTGGCAACTTCTCGTCACGACGGATCGCCCCTGAATCTCCCCGTCTGGACTAAGCCTAAATGTCTGAATGGACATCTCAGTGTTTCTTTAGGACCATAGCCCTTCCACTGGATAAGATACTGGAGAGTCTGGAGTCAAGGATCTTGTCCACCTGATATTCCAGTTGGCTATCCACTGAGATAGTAGAAGGAGGAGATTGGATAGAAGAGAAACGGTTAGAAACAACAGGTTTCATCAAAGAGACATGAAAAATATTTGGAATCCGCATCTCAGGAGGAAGTTGTAGACGAACAGCCACAGGGTTGATCAACTCAGAGATTGAATAAGGACTGATGAATTCAGGACCAAACTTGGAAGAGGGAATCTTCAGGCGAACGTTTCTGGAAGAAAGCAACACTTTATCGCCAACTTTATACGGAGGAGGAGACTTCCTTGTACAATCAGCAAAAGTTGTATGCACCAAAGTGCTCTTTTGTAAATTGGACTTGGTTGCAGCCTAGATGGCAGACAAATGAGCCACATGATCATCAGCGGCTGGGACATCAGATAGTAGAAAGTCCTGTGGAAAGGCTAACGGATGCTGACCATACACTGACAAGAAAGGAGATCTTCCTATGGAGGTGTGACTGGCATTATTATGAGCAAATTCTGCCTATGGAAGGAGATCAGACCAGTCGTCTTGACAGAGGGAGACATGATTCCTCAGGAATTGTTCCAGGGCTTGATTTACTCACTCCGCTGCTTCATTGGTTTGGGGATGATAAGCAGAGGAAAAAAAGAAGAGAGATACCCAGAGCTTTGCATAAAGAATGACAGAACCTGGAAACAAATTGGGAACCTCTGTCAGAGACAATTTCCGCAAGAAGACCATGTAATCGAAAACTAAAAAGTTGGGTTAATTCAACTGCGGAAGGAAGTTTTCTCAGAGGGATAAAGTGTGCCATTTTGCTAAAGTGATCAATCACTACCCCAATGACAGTTTTCCCATTAGAGGGTGGCAATTCAAGAATGAAGTCCATACCTAAATGAGTCCATGGACAAGAAGGAATGGGTAGTGGTTGTAATAGCCCACTGGGGTGAGAATGACTATACTTAGTGGTGGCACAAATTTTGCAGGCAGAAACAAAGTCTTTGACGTCTTTACTAATAGCTGACCACCAGACTAGACGTCGTAAAAGTTCAAGAGTCTTTTCAGGACCAGGATGGACGGCCTGTTTTAAGCAATGAGTCTGTTGCATAATGGGCAGACGCAACTCAGGAGTTATAAATGCCATTCCAATAGGAGTGTCAGCAGGAGCAGCAGACTGAGTGGATAGGATTTGTTTAGCAAATTGAGGAAGTAAAGAAGCAATGATTCTTGAAGGAGGAATTACTGGAACTTGCTCTTCAGGATGACGATCCACAGGAATAAAGCTTCGAGATAAAGCGTCTGCCTTCTGATTCTTGGTCACAGGTCAGCAGGTTAGAACAAAATTGAAACGGGAGAAGAACAGAGCCCATCTTGCTTGCCAGGGATTTAATCTCTTAAGAGAATGGATAAATTCTAAGTTCTTATGGTCAGTATACTGGACGAGGAGCACCCTCCAAGAGGTGACGCAACTCCTCAAGGGCAAGCTTGACCGCAAGGAGTTCACGATTTCCGATGTCATAGTTCTGCTCCATAGGGGAAAACTTCTTAGAGAAGCAGGCACAGGGATGTCATTATCCGTGGAGTGTCTTTGGGAAAAGATAGCACCAGCTCCAACATCAGAGGTGTCAACTTCAGGTGTCAAGGGTAGATGTGGTTCAGGATGACGGAGGACAGAGGCAGATATAAAGACATCCTTAAGTGACTGGAAGGCCTCAAGGGCCGCAGGAGGCCAAGAATTGGGTTTTCCTCCTTTGCGAATGAGGGAAAGGATAGGAGCAATGCGAGAGGAGAAACCTTTAATAAATTGGCAGTAGTAATTTGCGAAGCCAATGAATCTTTGTATCACCTTGGTACTTAAAGGAAGTGGCCACTTCTGGATGGCAGAGATCTTGACAGAACCCATCTCAAACCCCTCAGGGGAAATGATATAGCCAAGGAATGGAATCTTAGACAGCCCAAAGAGACACTTCTCCAAATTGGCGAAGAGGGAATTGTCCCTTAAGCGAGAGAGAACTTCCCACACTTGAGATTGATGACTTTCCAAGTCTTGGGAGAATATTAGAATGTCGTCCAGATATACAACTACTGATTTCCCCAGAAGCTCTTGGAAGATGTTGTTCACAAATTCTTGAAAAACAGCAGGGTCATTGCAGAGACCAAAGGTCATCACGAGGTATTCATAATGCCCATCTCGAGTATTGAATGCCGCCTTCCATTCATCACCTTCCTGGATTCTGATGAGGTTACACGCCCCACAGAGATCTAATTTGGTAAAGACCTTAGCCCCTAATTGGTCAAAGAGTTCAGAGATTAGGGGCAAGGGGTATCTGTTTTTAACAGTAATTTTATTAAGTCCCCGATAGTCTATGCAGGGACATAAGCCAACGTCTTTCTTTTCCACGAAGAAGAAGCCAGCCCCTGCTGGAGAGGTAGAAGGAGGGATGAAACCTCGCTGGAGATTTTCTTGAATATACTCTTTCATGGCCGAGGTCTCTGCAGGAGACAAGGGGTAAGTCCGACCATGGGGCAGCATGGTACCAGGAAGGAGGTCAATAGGATAGCCATACTGCCCTTGAGGAGGAAGATACTCTGCCGATTTTTTGCAGAAAACATCGGAGAAATCTCGATAAATAAGTGTTAATGACTGAAGTTCCATAGAACTCCAACGAGATATTTGACTGGAGGACCAATCAATGGAGGGATTATGGAGTCATAACCAGAGTAACCCTACCACAACAGGAGAGGATGGACAGGAGATAATCGGGAAAGACAGTCTTTCAGAGTGTAGAGTCCCAATCTTCACGGGTAACTCCCTCGTAGTTTGGGAAATTAAATTAGAAGACAATGGTCTGTCGTCAATGGCAAACGCCCGTAAAGGAGAGGGCATCTGAAACAGAGGAACACCATTCTTTTGGGCAAAGGCAGCGTCCATGAAATTACCAGCAGCCCCAGAATCAAGGAAAGCAGACTCTTGGACAGTTTTATTTGGCAGCCAGATCTGTAGAGGGAGAGGAAACTGGTGAGAGTTCGCTTGATTTTTAGGGGTAACAGCACCCTCAAGCGATTTTCAGAGTGTACCTTGGGAACGGGGACCTCTAGGTTTCCACAAACAGAAGTTGGCAGAATGGTTCTTTTCCCAACAGTAAAGGCAAAGACCCGCTGATCGTCTTCTCAATTTGTCTTGTTCGGAGAGCCGAGCACATCCTAGCTGCATTGGTTCATCAGCAGGAGTAGGAGGAGGAGAAGATGAAGGAGCAGATGCAGTAGGAGACAGAGTGTTGGGAAGCACTAATCTCTGAAATCAGGGAGCCAATAATGATTGGGACCTTCTGAGACGGTCTTTATCCGCTTGGTGCTCTCTTTGTCGAGTGTCCACCTTGACAGCCAAAGCAATAAGATCTTACCAACGAGAAGGTAACTCACGGGAAACCAGATGTCCTTAAGGCCGATAGAGAGCGACCAATGTACGGAACTGACGTATTCAGGCACAGTACGAGTCCCTTGACGTATCTGCATCAGGCGTGAAGAGGGGGAAACAGCCCTGCCAGGAGTGTCAATGATTTTCCGCAGCTCCTTGATGAAAGCCTTGGAATCATCTACAAGTGGATCCTGCTTTTCCCACATGGAGGAGATGCCCACTCTAAGGCTTTTCCAGTCAGGCGAGAAAAGATATATCCCACTTTGGCATGTTACGAAACAAACTGACTAGGAAGCAGCATGAACTGGATTTTGCACTGATTCAGGAACCCTCTGCAGGCCTGGGGATCTCCTCCCTAGAGAGGAGGCGCCGTGATACGTGGCTCAGGAGTGTGGAGAGAAGATATTGGAGGTGGAGGCGTAGGGTGTGGTGGAACCAGAGAAAGGCAGACAATTTGTCCAGAATGGCCGTAAGGGCAAGGTCAAAATTAGTCTGCTGAGCTTCGTAAGATTCCATGCGGCCAGCCAATCCGCAGCGCGCTCATCCAATATCCGGTAAAGCTTCCTCAGTGGGGTCCATGGCCCAAGTATAATGTCAGGGGCGCCTATCGGCTCCTAGTGGGAGTTTGTTAGGACCAAGGAGGAAGCAATGAGGTTCAGGCACAGCAAAGGTTCAGGCAATATTCAGAGTCAAATCCAGGCAAAGGGTCAATAGGCAGGTGGCAAGTGGCAAGGTCAGGTTCAGGCAAAGGTCAGAAGTCCAGGAATCAATAAGGGAGTAATTTAGGAAAAACCCAGGGATAATTAGCTAAAGCTATACTTGGGCATTGAACCCGGATCTCCAGCGTCCTTTTACTTTTGAAGTTGGCGCCAAAGGCACAGGTGGAGAGAAGAGGCTGCACCGTCATCGAGCTGGCGCCGCTAACCACGTGGCGGCATGGGCGCCGCCATTGTGGGATCGACGCCGGCAGAGCAGGACACGCCGCCCGGAGCTCCTGGAAGGGCTCCAGGCGGCGATTGTGACAGTCGCACTGAAGAAGTATCGCTAGCAAAAAGTCACCAGCATTCGAAGCCCAGGATGCAACTTCACATTTAATGAATTAGCGTAGTGGTAACAAATTTTCACCTGGCAAAGTGGTGTGAAGTGTGCAAAGTGGTTACTGGCAACAATTCGCTTTTTAGTGACTCTGCCCCTATGTGAGATGACTTTTTGGTTTTCTATACCT
Organism: Xenopus borealis; assembly: GCA_024363595.1. Taxonomy (NCBI): domain Eukaryota; kingdom Metazoa; phylum Chordata; class Amphibia; order Anura; family Pipidae; genus Xenopus; species Xenopus borealis. Next base: position 28,024,273 of record CM044438.1, read on the forward strand.
GTACTGTAATCTGTTAGTGTAAGACATGCATTACTGAAAAAAAAACCTAAGAAAACAACTAATCTCATCTATCCAGTCAACCCATGCAAATATTTCTTTTATTTGGGTATGTTATTGGTCTATGCGTTATTGAATTTGCTTGTAGTATTAGTCCCTGCACATCTGGGTACTTATCTATTCTTTTATCAAAGCAATGTCCCCATACGGAGAAAACATTAATGAGTAAATAGTTTGATTTTCCTGTTGTGGGACATGAACAGGAAATGTTATTTTCATTTGCCCTTTGTCAATAAATGAATGACCACAGCTGTCCCCTGGGCCCTTAAATTGATAAAATCCAGTTGGTGTCACTTGCCTGGCTGATTTTTGACCTGTACAGGGAAGGATCTTAAGCTGATTTTACAACTACATTTCTTAAGGTACTGTAGTGAGAAGAAAGAAAGAACAAATGTATAGAATACTAATTTACAAAATAACAACAGTGCAGTTACTCATAAGAACCAATCAGCAATTGAAGGTGGCCATACACAGGCAGATAAAAGCTGCCGACAGACAGACAGAGTTGGCAGATTATCGGCCTGTGTGTGGGGCCCTCCGACGGGCTTACCCAATCGATATCTGGCCGAAAGTTGACCAGATGTCAATTGGATGGGACTAAAAATCTAGTTGGATCTCAGGCGCATCTGTTCGTTGATGCGGTTCTGCAATCCGACCGCCCGTACGTCCTCCATTGTGATCCGATCAGCCTGATATCGGCCCACCTCAAGGTGGGCATATTGGGAAGAGAGCTGATCGTGTATGGCCACCTTTAGCTTGAACACCCTAATTCAAGATGAAAATATAAACAAGATATCTTTGGTAGGTAGCAATAGATAACTACATTGGTGCAATTAACTCTGAATCCAAATTAGTACTGAAGCTAACTCCTAATTGGTGTGACTAATACAGGTATGGGATCTATTATCTTAAAGGGCAAGGAAAAGCAATGAAATAAAATCCCATTTTTACTTTCTTTAATTAAAAAGAAATCTATCTCCAGTATACTTTAATTAAAAAATGTGTACCTTTTTTCATAAGAAACCTGACTGTATGCAGTGAAATTCTCCCTTCATCTAGTGCTGTGGATAGGAATTGTCAGACGGTCCCTAACTTCTGGCAGGGAAACAATCATCCTTATGAACTGCCTTACTTACCAGTCACGCAGAACTCAAGCAGCTTTATTTTTTGATCCTTTATTACAACCCCTAAGAAGCCCAGACCACACTGCACATGTATGTAGTCTAGTCTTGCAAAGATGTATAACAAAGTTATAAGATGACAGTCCCCTGTGGCCAACTTTGAAAGCATAAATCATTTGTTTGATTAGGCTTGTGGTGCAGTTAGTTCATGTTTATGTTTAGTATACAAAATACAGCATTTCTAGCCTTATTCTATTTTAGACTTTCCTTGCTCTTTAAATGCTGGGACCTGGAGTTTTTCCAAGTTTACAAAATAAAGAGTATTAGAATCTACGTTCTGTGGCACAGTAACTTGAAGTGCCACAGAACGTAGATTCTATGTTCTGCAGCACTTCCGGGTTTAGGAACGGAGGATCGGCTTTTTGAGCCGCTCGCTCCGTTCCTACGCGATCCCCTGCGTAGGTTTGGGGGGTAAACCTATTTTTCGGTGTTTTTACCCCACAAAAAAAACAGTCAATGTGTTGATTTTTCATTAGCTGAAGTTACCCACAGGAGTATTTGTATGTGCTAACTTCATTTTGGAGCCTCTAAATGCCAGATACTGTGGTAAGCCTATTCACAATGGGCACCAAACTGTTTGGAGGACCCTTGGCAACCATATTTAGGGTGCTTTTTCTTGGTATGTAGTGATACACGGGCGATATAATGCTGGAAGTTGAAGCTTTGGGGCAATTTTCAGATATTTCACCAATACTGTCAATTTTGGGAAAGCCTTGCGACTCAGTCGTTTGGAGCAGAAAGACATGGGTACCCATTTTAGATTCGGTAGAATGTGTACTTTCCAAAAATATATGGTTTTGGGGGTAAACATACTGTTTCAGGATTTTACGGCCTTGGAATCTAAAGTATGCCATTTTCTGCCTTGGTGCTTTCCAAATTCGGTAATGTGCTGCTGGGAGTTTTTGCTGTACAGAAGTCCTAATTCTCCCTAAAACTATACATATCTGGTATTGACACGTTCTAGAGACATGAGGCTTTCTAAAACAGTTGGATTTTCATGCGTAAAATGAAATATTTTTCTGGTATAAATGTATATACTGTGAAAAATAGGAATTTTTCATTTTTTTTTGTATTTAGAGCTGTAAATCTTTTTGCAGAGGTGGAAATACATGAAAACTCAGGCAGATTTAGAAAGCTCTGTTTCTGCCGAAAAAAAAATGTATAGTTTTCCTAGGTAAACTATAGGTTTCCCCTCAGAAAATGCCCCTAAAGCGAGAGAGCACAAATGTTTAAAAACCGGCTGGCATTTCACGTAACCAACATGTGAAATTCTTCTGGCACTTAAAGGGTTAAATAAAACCAATTGGATTGTTTTGCCAACAATATGCATTTAAGAAGCTTAGTTAACAATATAATACAAAGTATTGTCTTATTACAGAGCAAAAAGGAAATAATTAGAAATGTATTATTACTTGGATTCTAATAGAGTTGGCCATCCCTTAACTCAGAGCTTTCTGGATATCATATTTCCATTTAACAGATCCCATACCTGTATATGAAAATACTATGTAAAGATAACTGAGGAGTATGGGGTTGTAATACATCGTTGCATGTTTGATCAGGTGCAGAAACTCATAGAAATCAAGAAGGTTTCAGTGGGTACCAGTAAATGGTACCTGCCAATGGCGTACCTACTCCCTGGTGGGCCCTGGCACAGGATGGGTACCTGGGCCCCCCCTTACCTCTATAAATCGCATGCTGGAGTGTTGATGGCATGTGTGATGTATAATCTCCCCCTAGATAACTGCCTGCCATGACCATTTTCGTGGCTTCAATGGGCCCCAAAGGGATGGGGCCCTGGTGCAATTGCACCCTCTGCACCCCTGGTAGTTATGCCACTGGTACCTGCTGATTTGTTGTTATTTGTGATCATTCTATTGGAGGTGTGAGTGTGTGTGTGTATGTATGGATACTGGGTTTCATTAGGTGTTGAACTTGATGGACGTTGGTCTTTTTTCCACCCATCTTAACTGTGTTACTATTAAAATGTTGCACCATCTATTACATTACACTTCCCCCCAAAGCCTTCTGTTCTATAGATCAATTCAATTTGCTGTTGCTTGTATATGATTATTTTGACTTCTTCAAATCCAAACATTTTGTGTTGCAAGTATCATCCCCAAATATCTATTTTCTGAAAAGTCATCCTGATAACACTTTCACTGATCTGATATTTAAAGGCCAATACACATATATCCAGAGTAATCCCAGAGCATATTTACAGCAAATTCTATTTAAAATCTGTATCTATGGTTGTCTCACCGTGGCCAGGTCACCTTTTGCATGTTCCTTATCAGATGTGCATTATGTCAGTGCTAAAACAAAATGTTGGTTGCATGACAGGGAAATGGTTAAGAAGGGCTATGTATTTGATTGTATTGTGCATTGACACTAAACAGTGCTGACATATTTCAGCTGGGGGTTCTGAGATGACCTACATTTGAGGTATGGTTTATGTGACTTCACATTGCCTTGCTAACCATACAAAGAAGAAAATGTTTGGGCATTTGGTCACCTACAGCACTGAATTCATGGATCTACTAGGTTGCAATGTGTTGTGTTTGGTAGCCGAGGATGAGGAGAGTATAACAGTGCTTTATTAGCAGGTCATGCAGCCATTACATAACAGCATTAAGACTTACTTTCACTTTCAAGTTGTACAGAAAGTCCTATGTATGCACAGTGCCACCTGCAGGCCATTTGTATCAACACCACACAATGCTGGCTGTAGGCACCATTCTTGGCCTACTGAAATTACAGACAAATAAGGTTGTGGGTAAACCATGAATGAAATATATGCATCATACTGCTCCTGTAGAGGGGCAAAGGGTGGGTTGTGCTACTGAAACATTAATGCACAGGTGGTCACAATAAATGGGGTAAGCTTTCCCGCTGCATAAAAACAGAGCATGTGCAGTTCCTATTATGTATGCATATTGCTGATTTGCAGTTGTGGGAGGAAGTCTGCACCACCAGTGCAGTGAAATGTAGACTGTGTGGTTTATATAGCTGCATCTTATATCATAGGCGCTTGGTGATAACATTTACTAGCTTGAGAAGCGGGCTGGTTAAATGGCCAGTGAGGAGGGTTATGATGGAATGCATCCTGCCACCAGCAACTGCACTGAAAGTAAAATCACTATAAACTTTCAGATCAAAAGTGATATTGGTTAGTTTGAATAAATTAATTACATTAATTTTATTTCTTGGACATTGTACTATATACCTAAGGGATGTGCCTAGGTCACGTTAATTCATGCAAAATAATATATACTCTATAGCTGCAGGGTCATAGTGCTTTCTCCAAGACCTAAGTACAGTGGTTGGCGAACATGCTGTATACTAAAATACTGCACAGTATGCAAAAACTTTGGGCTTTATATGCAGTCTACAATCCCTGGGGCTAAATTCATTAAAGCTGTATAAGCATAACAGTAAAATTGCATGAAAGATCTGCTTTAACTCACATACCTTTTATTTAATATTGTACTGTCATAATATTCAGATCAGGTATATTTGTTTTAGATTTCTTGTGTGCATTTCTCCCACAGGAGTCAACCCATGTAATACCTTAAGGTCAGATTCTCTGACAAGCCCTGGATGACCCAGTCTGACACTGTATATGAACTTTTAATCCTGTGTATATGCACTGTATTTGTTTATTTATACCAAAATCTGGGAGGGACTCTAAGGGGCATATTTAGAAAGGTTCGTTCGAATTGATTTGAAGTGAAAATTCAAATCAAATTAGAATTAAAAAATTTAAAATTCAAATTTATTTTGAGCTTATTCGACTATCGAATAGTCCAAAATTCGATTCGAATTTGCAAAATTCGAAAATTCTAATTTGAGGGGTTTTAATTTGAATTCAATTCGAGGGTTAATCAACCCTCGAAGTTCGATCCTTAGGGGAAGATTTACTAAATTCGTGTGAAGGATTTGAATGGAAAAAATTAGAATTTCAAAAAATTTTTGGGGCTACTTCGACCATCGAATTTGCAAAATTCGACCATCGAATAGGCCAGAATTCGATTTGAATTTGCTAAATTCGAAAATTCAAATTCAATGCATTTTCAATGAATTCGATGAAATCAAAGCTCCCATAGGAGTTTCCCAAGTTTTTTTCTAATGAATATAAAAAATTCGATCGAATGGTTAAAATAGTTTGAATTGTTCGATTTGATCGAATGTTTCATATTCAATTGTTTGATAAATCGAATTGCGTTAAAACCCCTTAAATTAAAAATTCAAGGGGTTTTAATTCGATACAAATTCGATGGTTGAATTCGAGGGTTAATTAACCCTGGAATTCGACCCTTAGTAAATCTGCTCCTTAGTAAATCTGCCCCATGGACTATATAAAACCTTACAATTTAAAGGTAATTGTTAATATTTTCAATTGTATGTGTACCCATTGTTCTTTTCTTTGTCTAGACAGGTTTCTCAAAAGCAAAAGTAAATCAACATTCATATTTTCTCCATGAATTATCACTATGAATCAAGATGTATTTTTTTTTTTTGTTGAAAACAGACTTGTGTGGTTGTGGCAAATTTTTACACATGAGTTGTTGTGAGTGTATTAAAGTGCTGCACTCCAAACAGTAAAGAAAATATGATGCTAAATAATGCACCGTCTGTTCTAGAGAATGAAATACAAATCTGGGACACTCTTCTATAAGCATGCATTTAACTCTGTGTGACCTGAGGCCAAGAGGCCTATTGTAATTTTGATGACTGCCCATACACACGACAAAAATCTGGGGCAGGCAGGGTAAACTATTAAATTTACGTTACCAAATGAACAGAATAAAGTAGCTAACTAAATATTATATTATAATCTTTAATAATCAGCAAAATAATACCATGAACAATGGTGTCACCAAGAACTGGACTGTTAACAAAATGTGTTTTCAAAAGATGACTGCACAATGTAAAAATGGAAGTGTGTGCTATGTTATTGTTCCTCTATGGCTATGTACATGCATACTCTACTGAAGAATAACAACTAGCAATACCAGCTGGTCCATGGATGCAACTGGCAAGTGTGAACCTAGAATTATAGCTTACAGCCATGTTTTTGGTACCAATAATTCCAAGGTTCACTAGTATCCATGAATGCATTTGGATCTGCAATCATAAATGAGCCTTTTAATATTTAATGTTAGAATGTAAGTTATAATTAGAAAGATGTTTTGCAACAGTATATTATTAATGGCCTTTAGTTTGTTTCATGATGATTTTAGGAGAACAAATACTTCTATGTTAAATTTATCTTATATAGAGTTGATACATTTTTATATTGAAATTATTGCAACATTGGTGTTTCGTGATCAGCAGGCCCAGATTTCGATGTGTTGCACCCCTAGGCCCCAATCCCCAGACTCACATCTCCCTCCTTCCTCTGGCTGACATCTCCAACCAACCCCTCCCGCCTCGAACCTCCCCTTGCACTTGTTGGTAATAGGAAAGAAATGAGCCACATTGAGACCTGGGAGATTCAAACAGCTGTGACAATGAGGCATATTTATGAAAAGTTGAGCGTTTTCTTGTGCAAGACTGAATATGAAAAAATCTCTTTGGGGTTTAAGCATTTGGTAGCTCTGAAGTTATGAAAACCATTTAACCACCTAACCCCAGAATAGTTGCATGTACTGTATGTCCAGTTGGCTGAGAAGAAGGGGGTCACTTATAAAGCTCTGAATTTTTCAAGTCGAACTGTTCAGGGAAAAATACAAAAAAAACCTAGATTTTTTAATAGTACAATTGTGTTAAAAGTCCAATAATGAAAGTACTCCAGTTCAGACCTGTCGAGAACCTATAAAAGTCAATGTCAGATGTCCCGTTAACAACTGGAAGAATTTCTGAGTTATGCTGGGTTTCTGAAAAAATAGTCACTTTCGGCCAATTTTATGAAAAAAACTTTCAGTGCATAATCCGAAAAAATTGTAGGATTCGGATGTTTTTACGATTTTATCTTGACTTTTTCCACACAAGAAAAATTTGTGAAAATGTATTGATAGGGGTAAAAAGGGGTAAAAAGTCCATGGGGATTTGGTCAGAATAGTTTTCAGAAAATAGTGATTTTGATAAATACACTACTAAGGGGCCGATTTACTAAATTCACCTGAATAGATCGAAGTTCGATTGAATAACGATCGTAGGATTGCTGAAAGAATACTGGTCAAAGATTAGAGAAATCATAAAAGAGATTACTGACGTGAAGATTCCGAACTCACCAGCACACCTACTTCTTCACCATACTTCCACACCAGTACAAACTTACCGGAAATCTATCACCCTGCTCATTTGGTTGAATATGCAAATTAGGCTTATTCGATCGTCGAATAGCAAAGGATTTAAAATGTTTCAATTATTCGATTGCCTACTTCGCCAGATTGAACCTACCGAATTGTAATAGAAGCCTATGGGAACCCTCCCATAGGCTGCTGAGGCTAAGTCCTGATCGAATAGGATTCGTACGATCGAAGTCTTCGATCGTTCAAATCTTCGATTGTTCGAATCATACTGTAATGCCTGCCGTCAAACGTCGGCGCATAAATACTGGCACACGTCAAGTCGGACACCCATGCCGTAATGGACGGCCTAAGGCCCCATCACCTTGAAAATGTCTATTTTGGAAGCTAAGCAGGGTCAGGCCTGGTTAGTACCTGGATGGAAGACCACCTGGGAATACCAGGTGTTGCAGGTTTTTTTTTATACCAGTATATTTAGGTGTTATGACATCTAATTTGTGCGCCTAGCTTCCTATTGGTTCCTGATGTGTCTGTCCGTCCTCAGCCTCCTGATTGGTTCCTGGTCCCTTAAATACCTTCCTCTTCCTCCTCACATTGCCCAAGCTGGCTTCTGTTTCCACAGTTCCTGCTCAAGCCATGCCTGACATCTGATTCCTGGTTTTCGACTCCTGGCCTGTTTTTTGACCTCTGATCCTCTGCTGCCTGCACCGACTCTTTTGCCTGTTTCGACTTTGCTTCTGTTTCAATCCTTGATGGTACCTTGATCTCGGCTATTCCCTGCTCCTTTGCCTTCTCCGCCGCAGAAAGCCCGGGGCCCCAAAAGGGCGTCGGTGAAGACCGGAGCTGTAAAGGAGTATCCGTGTCCACCAGTCTTCCTTGCACCAGTGGCTCTCCTTCGGGATCCAAGCTATCCATAGGATTCAAGGTAACAGATTGTTACACGTACAAATTATTTGAATGATCGAATAATTCATTAGAATGATCAAATGATCGTTATTCATGTTGAATGATCGAATATCGAAGAAAAGGGTAGCCTAAAACTATTCGATTAGCATTCGAAAATCGAATGCTAATCGAATATCGAGGAAAAACTAATATTTTTTGGGTGAATTTAGTAAAATTGTCCCTTAATGTTGGAAAAAAAAATTTTACCTGATGAAAGTGCTCAAGAATATTTTTTGCATGGTTTATAGGGAGGGAATCTCCAATAACAATTAATATCTCAAGCATTTTCCCCATTGGCAATAAAATACAAAAAAGGCTAAGTGCTGCAGATAAAACATTAGCTTGTGGCCCAAGGGACAGTTTCTCTACTGGAGTATTTCAGCCAGCAAGATGCACCTGAAAACGCCCCTGCTGCCTTCCATTGACTTTAATAGGAATAGGACAGAAATAGACTGGCACTGCTCTATCTCTGGATTTCAGCATGAAAATACGCTGTTGTGCATTTTTAGTCCATAAACTACTTATGCTATTGGTGTCAGGCTCTATTAGCTGTATGAACAGTATTTGGAAAGTACTTTTTTCTGCCAACTTAACTATACAGCCACCCTATGTTCACTGGCTCATACCTTTTGGCTAAAATGCCACCCAGAAATGGCAGTACCCTTATTTGATTGGATGAAAGAGAGACACGGTTTTTCATTTTCAAAAAAATGATGCCTTTTACTGTAAATAAGTAATCCACATCTCCATTCTTATATCTATCATAAGATTATCTTTGAATGCTATTTATAATTTAGCCATAAAAGTATTTTTGCTTGATACTTTTACATTACTTTTCTTACCCCCATGTTCCTCTGTGAAGGAGCTGCAGTAGTAGTCTGTTAGAAACTCTAACTGACAGGTTAAGAAGGGACAGTCAGGTTGGCAAAACAATCAGGTTTAGGAACTTCAAGTAACAATTACTTACAAAAGCAGATCTATTAGTGAAAAATTATCAACATTACCAATAGTTAACTTTTAGGGGCAAATTTACAAAATTACACGTGAATAGATCGTAGTTCGACCGAATATGATCGAATTACTATCGTACGATTTAATCGGATATTCGAATATTCAAATTTGGCCTCTTCGATCATCGAATTCTCGAATAGATCGAATGATCGGATATTCGATGATCGAAGGAATGAAAGTTTTAAAATCCTTTGAATGCCTACTTTGCCAGATTGAACCTATCGAATTGCAATAGAAGCCTATGGGAACCCCCCCCCATTAGGCTTCTATGGCTAAGTCCTGCTCGAATACCATTCCTACAATCGAATCGTTCGATCGTTCGAATCTTACAAATTTTCATGATTTTTTTGTTAAATCGGTATTCGAGAAATCGAATATCGAGCAAAATGATAGCCTAAAACTATTTGATAAGCATTCGATATTCGAATGCTTATCGAATTTTGAATAAATTCGTAGGATTTTGGGTGAATAATAGTAAATTTGCCCCTTAATGTAGATCAATATTTTAAAACGTAAATTTTTAGTGTCAGTATTAATTTAAAAACCAAATATAAAGTATCAATAATAAATTAAAGGCTTGTAACGTCCAATTAATATCATTGCGTCCCCTAGATGTTTTGGTCTGATGCTCCTGTGTCATAAGATGATAAAGTTAGGGGTAGATTTACTATTATTCCCCATAATTAACTTGATAATTGAAAAAATAGGCGGCACTTCTGGACTGGTTTATTCGGCAGATAGCTGTACACCTAACATGTTTCGGGATACAATCCCTTAATCATAGGCCTATGATTAAGGGATTGTATCCCGAAATGCGTTAGGTGTACAGCTATCTGCCGAATAAACCAGTCCAGAAGTGCCGTCTATTTTTTCAATTATTGAGTTTGTACCGTGGGGACACTGGAGACTGAGCACCTGGCGGTAGGGAGAAGGCAAGGTGAGCTTGAGTGGTCTCTTATTTTAATTTTCTCCATAATAAGCCCGACCAAATTCGCAATTCGATAAGCATTCAACCATCGAATGCTTATCGAATTGTTTTAGGCTATCATTTTGCTAGCAATACGAATTCTTGATGAATTCATACGATCGGATACCGATTGTTCGATTTCAAGAAAAAATCGTGAAATTGCCTTAGAGCGTCCGAAAAATGTGTACGATTCGAACGATCAAACGCTCCGATCGTACGAATGGTATTCGAGCAGGACTTAGCCTCAAAAGCCTATGGGGAGCTTCCCATAGGCTTCTATTACAATTCGGTAGGTTCAATCTGGCGAAGTAGACAGTCGAATAAATTAAAAATTTTGATTCCTTCGATCATCGAATGATCGAATGATCGAATATCCTGTCATTCGATCTATTCGAAATTCTATAATCGATGATCGGAGGCCAAATTTGCATATCCGATTTCACGAAGAATTCGTACGATCGGTATTCAATCAAATTTGATCGAACTTCGATCATTTCACGTGAATTTCGTAAATCGGCCCCCCTCGCTCACACGTGCTTTAGCATGTGTTAGGGTAAAGTGGCTATCATATCAAATGCTGGGAACAGAATCTAGTTTCCTGTGACTAATTTCAGAATGATTTAGTACGTGATGTTTTGAAACAGAATATCATTAGCCTAAATAAATGTAAGTGAGCGTGTCTCTACCCCTGGGACTTAGCTGGGGATTCCCTCTCTGCTGATTCATTCCATGGCTGTTTTGTTGGACTGGCAATTTATAATTCTGAACCTCACTGCCCATTTCAAAGCTAAAATCTTTCCTACTAGAGTGCAGCAAATAAGCTTAAAGTTTCAGTTAACAGCAAATAGAAATGCTGCTTTAATACATTATGGTGCCAAGGAAAAAGAGAGCTAATCTAAATATACTATACACTATGGCTGCTGGCATATAAAATACAAATAATGCATGTATCTTTACTCTCAGCAGCTCTTTATAGACTGATCTTTTTCAGGGGTTTAACTTAAACTGAATATCCACAGTGGGTGAGTGCAAAGTATAAAGCTATACATTAATAAATATGTAACTAAAAGCCCCTGTTTTAAAAAATAATGGACTTGCACAGATACTAAATTAGTAATGAAGGACCAGAAAAATATCCCCTCTCTTTTGTATGCTTCTCATTTTTATGTATATGGCGAGGCAGACCAATATCCATCCATATACACTGGATATCAGTTGGGGCGGTTAGAAAATGTCATGTGCTGACACCATGTTGGTAGGGTTGCCACCTTTTCTTGAAAAAAATATCGGCCTTCCTATATATTTATCTTTTTTTCGTATTAATAACATTGGGATCATATACCCTAAGTACAGGCCTGTATGTAAATATGGCTCTGCCTGCACACAATATGGAAGTGCTCCCTAACTTACCTTACCTGAATTATGTGCATGTTAGTGGTGGGAATGGGGCAAGAGAGGGGAAGCCATTGTGCCCTCTTCTTTTATTCAAAACACATTAAAAGGGCAAGCAGATTTTTTTTATATTCAATTTTGAAATCTGACATGGGGCTAGACATATTGTCAGTTTCCTAGCTGCCCCCAGTCATGTGACATGTGCCTGCACTTTAGGATGGAACTACTTTTTGGCAGGCTGTTATTCCTCCTACTTAAAGGAACAGTTCAGTATAAAAATAAAAACTGGGTAAATAGACAGACTGTGTAAAATAAAAAATGTTTCTAACATAGTTAGTTAGCCAAAAATGTAATTTGTAAAGGCTGGAGTGACTGGATGTCTAACATAACTGAAAAGAACACAACTTCCTGCTTTTCAATTCTCTAACTCTGAGTTAGTCAGCGACTTGAAGAAGGACCACATGGGACATAACTGCTCAGTGAGTTTGCCATTGATTCTCAGCATTCAGCTCAGATTCAAAAGCAACAGTCATGGCCCATGTGCCCCCCCCTAAGTCACTGATTGGTTACTGCTTGGTAACCAGGGTAACCAGTCAGTGTAAACCAAGAGAACTGAAAAACAGGAAGTTGTTTTCTGTTAGACATCCATTTACTCCAGCCTTTATACATTACATTTTTGGCTAACTAACTATATTAGAAACATTTTTTATTTTACACAGCCTATCTGTTTACCCAGTTTTTATTTTTATACTGAACAATTCCTTTAATGTAACTAAATCAGTCTCAGTGGGAGCTGGCTTTTACTATTGAGTGTTGTACACAGATCTACCAGGGATCTTGTGTTAGGGAGTTGTTATCTGGTTACCTTCCCATTGTTCTTTTGTTAGGCTGCTGGGAGGGGGAAGGGAGGGGGTGATATTACTCCAATTTGCAGTACAACAGTAAAGAGTGTCTGAAGTTTATCAGAGCACAAGTCGCATTACTGGGGGCAGCTGGGAAACTGACAATATGTCTAGCCCCATGTCATATTTTAAAATTGAATATAAAAAAATCTGTTTGCTCTTTTGAAAAATTGATTTCAGTGCAGAATTCTGCTGGAGCAGCACTAATAACTGATGCGTTTTGAAAAATTTTTTTTTTCCCATGACAGTATCCCTTTAAATACAGCACTGCTGCACATAATCAATGATTTATTCATTGGGGATTACAGATCATTGCACTTCATTGTTGTCTTTTGGCGCTCACAATGCAACAGAATGCAAAGTGTGAAAAATGTGGTGCTTTGCTGCACTACCATACCCTGGGATATTAAAAGAGCCCTATGGGGCATTTGCACCTAAATAAGACTTCTGCATATATATGTACAACAAATAATATATAAACAGTTTTCTCCTATAACTGTTCATTTAAAACAAAATTTGTACTGAGCACTTGGCAGATAATTTTGTGATTTATTTTGAAACCAGCTACTTTTACATGGCACTACTCTTAGTTTACTCAACAAGAATAAACTATTGTTTTCAAAATGTCTGTCTCTAAATATAACAAGCCTTTAACTCATCTGTCAGCCGAAAGTAATTATAGCTGTTCAGTGAAGGGGAAGGATCAGGGAAAAGAGACACAAACATAGCTGTTAATTTTCCACTGATATCTAAATGTGTCAGATTGTACAACCACTTAGATAGGGGGCTTAAGTTATTGGGGCAGTGATTTAAATAAGTGGATAGAACAAAAGCTTAAATGTTGACAGTGTGTTTCCAGAAGTCATCTGCTAAATCATTAAAACATTATGTCATTATTATACTTGTTTATACCTTATAACACATTAAGATATTGATTATTTCTTGTATCATCCCCCTGTTACACCCCTTTATTTGGGGAACATGAGGCCTTTTATATCTTATTTTCCCTCATCCTGATGATACCTCTGAAGGTGTCTGTGTAGACAGCTGGCTGTCCATCTGTCACTCACCAATAAAATGGAGGAAGAAATGCTAAATTCTAGGCTTTTAGTCATTTCCTTGGTAAAACTCAATAATGTAATAAAGCTACAGCCTTGCTCTTCAATCTGTAGAGTATTAATTTCTTCCCCACCCATCCATTACATATCATGCAGCCATGAGCAAAAATCCTAAATTCTGTATGAATTATTAATAACTCCAATTATTAAAACAATTAATATGAAGGGTCCTATGTTGGTGTGATTTGACTAAATGTCATACTATTTCAATTTTAATTGTGCACTGCAAATTTTAATTGCACACTTTCATGAATAGCTTGAAGATGTTGTAGTCTTTTAGTGCAAACATAAAAACTTTTAAGAACTTTTATTACATTCACTGCTCCCTGGCACAAAATATTAAATTCACAAACCTTCTTCCACTGTCAGAAGTTATCACTAAACAGTTTCCAGATACACAAAAGGCATCTTTTTATGCATTGTGAATATTTTTCAGTTACTGACTTTTATTACCTTCCCCCATAAATGTGTTTTCATTTAGAGTTATGCATATGTGGATACTGTCTATTAGGTCTGTACTGCTGAAGAGACAAAACACCTAATAATGAATACCTCCTAATTGTGATAATATCATAGCACAGTAGAACTCTCCATACTCTGGCCAATAAAATGCCAACTTGGCCGCTCCAGACCGAGTTGACAGCTTATTGGTCCTTACTGGGCCCTTATATCAAGGCAAATATCACTGCAGTGACTTGTTACTTGTACAAACATTAAAAGTGACAATGACTTGACGGGAGTTGATTTGCACCACTACCAATTCAAAAACTATAATTTTCTTATAACTAAAGGGTTAAGATTTCCTCCTCTGGATAATTTACAGTAATGTGTGGAATAACCATTAAGCCATTTATATTTTTGCCTATGCATTATTTATTCATTACATGCATAGATACCCTTAAGAGGGGTTGTACTGTGAGTGCTAAATAGGAAGTGGAAGTAAAAAATTCTGTTTTTCATATGTCCAAATGCTGTTACATACTATATTTCAAGCATAAAACCTAGAGCATCAATACTTTTTCATCTCTCTGTTCATATTATATGCTTTTTCTCATATCCATTCTGCCTGTAACAACCAGCTTGCCAGTTTTTCCCAATTTTTCACAGCATTCCCTGTACTCTGCCCCTCATGTTCTTTTTCCCATGTTAACATAAGCTCTATTACTCTCCCCAAACTGTTTCCACTTTGATACTATGTGCCTTTAGCGTATTTGCTTTGGCCCTTTTACATTCCAACATGTCATAGTCCCCCAAACTCATCATTCCACAACAATGCACCCCAGCCACATCCCCAGCATGCAGGTCTCTCCTCAATACTGGAGATATGAGCAAGGCAGGATTTAATCATTCAGCATTAATCTCCTTAAATCAACTTGTGCTTTTTCCCAGAGCATGCTGCTTGTATTAATATAGTAATGGTTTGTGTAAGCTTCAGAGAGTAGCAGACGCACAAATTATGGATTTCGTGAGCTTGCTTGTGGGTGTGTTGGAATACACTTATCCTCCGCCTCCTCACTGGCTGCAAAGAAAGGCACATTTTAGTGTGAGCACTGGGACAGTTAACATCATTACATCATATCATGTTTGTTGGTTTCTATTTTTTTCCTACAAATATTTTTTCAATGATTTTTTTTTTTAATCCAGAAAACAGGATACATTTTACTGCAAACGTGTATCGAGCACAATTTGCATTACTTAATATATTTCACAGCATATGCTTTCAGGATTCTCTTGCTCTCTGCCCCAATGTCACATATGTAATCAGACTTAGTTCATGTATATATACAGTTAGGTCCATAAATATTTGGACAGATACAATTTTTTCAAATTTTGGTCCTGTACATTACCACAATGAATTTTAAATGAAACAACTCAGATGCAGTTGAACTGCAGACTTTCAGCTTTAATTCAGTGGGTTGAGCAAAAATATTGCATAAAAATGTGAGGAACTAAAGCCTTTTTTAACACAATCACTTCATTTTAGGTGCTCAAAAGTAGCTGGACAATTGACTTAAAGGCTATATCATGGGCAGGTGTTTTGCCATTATCAATTAAGCAGATAAAAGCCCTGGAGTTGATTTGATGGGGGTTGCTTGTATGTTGAAGATTTTGCTGTGAACAGACAACGTGTGGTTAAAGGAGCTCTCCATGCAGGTGTAATAAGCCATCCTTAAGTTGCAAACACAGAAAAAACTTGTCTGAGAAATTGTTATTAGATGATGTGACAGAGGACAGCAGCCAAATGAATTCTGAGGTGTTCAGAGACATACCGTCTGCTGAAATCCAGCTAAATGTAGTCAAAATTGATTGGGAGGTGTTTCATAATACAGCTGGACAATGACCCAAAATATACAGCCAAAGCAACCCATGAGTTTATTAAAGCAAAGAAGTGGAAAATTCTTGAATTACAAAGTCAGTCACCTGATCTGAACCCAATTGAGCATGCATTTCACTTGTTGAAGGCTAAACTTCGGACAGAAAAGCCCACAAGCAAACAGCAACTGAAAGCCGCTGCAGTAAAGGCCTGGCAGAGCATTAAAAAGGAGGAAACCCAGAATCAGTTGATGTCCAAGACATCAGGCTGTCATTGTCAGCAAAGGGTTTTCAACCAAGTATTAGAATGGTCATTTTATTTAGTTTTTTTAATTTGTCCAATTACTTTTAAGTACCCGAAAAAAAAGTGATTGTGTTAAAAAAGGCTTTAGTTCTTCACATTTTTATGCAATCTTTTTGTTCAACCAACTGAATCAAAGCTGAAAGTCTGCAGTTCAACTGAATCTAAGTTTCATTTAAAATTAATTGTGTTAATGTACAGAGTCAAAATTAGAAAAAAGTTGTCTCTGTCCAAATATTTATGGGTCTAACTGTATGTTTTACGTACCTAAAAAGTTTTCCCAGAAATTATAATGATTATTTGCAGCCTGGGGGCAGGTAAGCATTGTTGTTTTTTCCTTCATTTTACACTTTCCTGGAATTAACATTTTATTTTTCATGGTGCCCAGGAATACAGAAAAGCATGGTTCTACTGTATATAAAAACCTAATAAGTGTTGCCCTTTGCATTATTCTCACTTCTGTGGGCATTATTTTTACAACTACCACTTGGTTTCTTCGTTCATAAGTCATTGTGGTGGTGGTCACTGATATAAAATTGCTGGGCAAATTATATAGAGCCATGAGTACAATTTTAGTATCCACTAAGGATCCACTATTTTGGATTTGGCTGAACCCCCAAAAGGATGGGGATAAAGGTTAGACTGCATTTTGAAATATTTTAATTTGGCCATTAATGCTTAGAAATTGTACTATACATAATAATGTATTAACGCTGTGCCTCTTTAACCCCACTGTGTTGTAGTGTTTATACCAATACCAACTGTTTAGAGCTTTGTACCATAAATACTTTTAATCATTTGTATTGGTTACCAAGAAAATGCATTCTCTGATCATGATCCATGAGCTCTGCAGATAACAAGCATTTCTGTTTTGGGATTAGAGGTGGCCATCTGACCAATGTTTGAGCAGAAGCTTATTTAATAAGCTATTTTTTCCAGTAACCCTTTCAGAGAAGCAGTAGAACATTTATTTTACACGGGGTAGTTAAACCCCATAGAATGTAAGAGTATAACAAAGGGATTTTATGCAAAAATGAAATTGGATGTTTTGGATGTTTAACTCACAGCACTTTATGGTGATCTAGTACTGAAAATAAGCAAGGCTGTGCTCCTGTTAGATATTTATTTTATTATTAAATATATTTATATTTACTTATTTTTATCTTACAGTTAGTTTGACCAGTGTATCTTTAAACAGAGGGACATTTACAAAGGAAAAATATATAAAGCATGGATTAGAAGCATTCAGTAAAGTTAATCCTCACTTCCACTTTTTCTATTTTCTGGAATTCACCTAAAGGCTACAGTAATTCTCGTGCTTTGGTTTTTCAAACCTCAAGTTGGATAGTTTTCATGAGATCTCATACTGGTTTCACTTTTGTAAAGAGCTTATAAGTGTAGTGGAGGATTCTAATTAGGTTTATGTCAGGCCAAGGGAGTATCTATTCTGGGAAGTCACATCTTGCTTTCAAATTTTCTTTTAGCATCAATCAGAAGTTGTTTGGGGACCTAACAACAGGAAGGGGACCTACAGATTTTTGAGAGGTACCTTATTTAAGAAATATTACTACACATACAGTTAACACACTGCACAAAAAAAGGGGGAAAAAGTATTTGAAGGTTACAGCTATGCTAATACCTGTGCACTGTAGTCATTAGGACCTTTGTGTTTTACCAAACCCAGAGCAAATCGGAACAATCTGGAGAAAATCTTTTTAAACTATAAGGATGTCAAGCACCCTCCAGTAATAACTTTGTTATGGACTTCAGCATTTGCCGTCACGGGGAAGAACCATTCGGGGTTCAGATGAATGCATTTAGTTGCGGGTGGGCATCTGCGTTGATACACGGAAAGCAGTGATACCGACTGTGTCCGGATATGAACGTTCTGCGCATGCACCCTGGGAATAAAAGGATGCTCCAGCCTATTCATTTTGCAAAATGATCACCCCTTTCTGTGTTGATGCTGAGCCTTGTATTTTCTGGTGTCTTAAGTGCTTTTCCATCTGCCTGTTTCCACATCACTGAACCTTTGCTGTCTGGACGGAACCTCTGCTTGACTGATCTATTACTTTACAATTTTGCCTTGTCGGTCAGGATTTCCCTGGCACTCCTACCACTCCTCCACTGGTTGCAGTCCTGTTTCCACTCTCAGTAGAGACCTGCACAAGTCCATTTTGTGGGACCCATAACCGCAATCTGCAAACCAGACCCACGACCCGCATTCTTACCCACTTGGACCTGCGACCCGACACAACCTCAAAATAACTTATCCGCAACCCGGACTCACAACCAGCTAACCATCAAGAATTAGGAAGTGCTGTCATTGTAAACTGGAAGTGACATCATCGGAAGTAGACAATCGCTATGGAGAAGATCTGCAGCCCAACAATCAAACCACAAACCCGCAGAACCACCGACACGCTTCTATACCCGCGCACGGAACTTCTACAAGCAACCCGCAGGGTACCACAAGATTTTGCGTGTACCCGACCCGCTGCAGGACTCTAACTCTCAGTGATTGTCTAACCTGTGGGAGGTGTAGGAAGAGGCTGTATCTCCACCAACTTCCTCCAGAATAAGCTACCCTACTCCAAGGAAAATTAATATTTCAAGTCTGCACTTTTACATTCAAAAATGTATTGTACATGTTAAGGGCAAGTTAAACAAACTTTAGTACTTCAGATCAGAAAACAGCATATTTCAACATGGATTTTAACATGTTGCCATGTTGAAAACTGAAAAAAATTATTTAATTTCTGAAGAATTATTAAGACTACGAAGAACTATAGCACATACTGTATATCTATAGTTAGTTGAAAAACCTCTGTGTTTATGTGTGGGAAGCCATGCAGCTACATGTGGTCTAAAGATATTTGAATTCTACATGCAGGGGTGGTGATGAATTATAGAGGGCAGGTGTGTGTGTTACAATTTTTGAGCAACTGTGTAAAACAGGTATGAATGGAATGATACATGGAGTACAAAAATAAGGAGATTTTTTTTTTATTGTGCTGGCCAGCAGAGGTAGGAAATACTGAAAAGGAAGAACCTTGAACTCCTATACCTTGACAGTAAAGCAGCAGAAATCTGACTGCCACAAACTCTTATAATAACATGTTCATCAAATGTGTGTGCTGGCTATACTGAGAACACAACACAAAGATACCTGCGTGAATTAGATCAATTAGAGAGCCCTCCCTAGAGCAGCACTCACTGGCAATTTACCGTGTGATGCAATAGCACTAACTGTTGGTCTCCAGAGCAAATTAGGAAGGAAGGAGCGAACTTACTGTATGTAGTTATGTACCAGGTGAAAGTTGCAAACGGCCATTACTTATATTATCATTAAAATAAATATTTCCACTTGGCAGATTATTGCAAGTGAGAATACTATTTACACATAGAGGAGACTGAAAGGAGAACATAACCTTGAAAATGAATATGACTAAAAAATACCATATTTTATATAATGAACTTATTGCACCAGCCTAAGGTTTCAGCTTCGAAATAGCAGCAATAATCCAGGACTTCAAACTCGTCACAAGGGGTCACATGCTCAGTGGGCTTTGAGCAGCTGTTGAGAAGCTAAGCTTAGGGGTTGTTGAAAATTATCAAGCAGAAAATAAGTTTGGCCTTTAATATACTGTAAGCTAATGCTACAGGCCTAATTATTAAATTCTCAAGCCAGTGCTTTCTGTGCTACCATGTAGAAATTATTTGTGTTAATTAATAATCAGCCTTATATTGTGACATTTGTATTCTATGTGTGCTGCATTTTGTAAGAGGGTCCCTAAGCTCAGTTACGGACAGCAGCACAGAGCATGTACAGTGAATCAGCAGAAAAGACGATGGGGAGCTACTGGGACACTTCAGAAACACATGTAACCCTTTCTTGGCCAATATTGACCAAACCAACTAGCATAGGTAGAG
>CM044438.1:28067362-28084178 GCA_024363595.1 Xenopus borealis
GAAAGAGACAGAGATAGGGACAGAAAAAAAACTCAGAGTGTGCAGAAAGAGACAGAGAGACTCACTTCAGCTTCAGTCCAGGATCTTTCTCCTCCCTGTTTCCCCCTGATGGCGGGGCAGGCCTGCATGGGAAGGAAACAGAGGCGTGGCTGGGAGGGGCGGAACAACAATCAGAGGATGGAGGAGAAGGAGCGGTCCTAGAATTGCATAGAAAGCTAAACCGGACCTGGAAAATGTAAGGGGCACCTGTTTGCCGCCCCTAAACATCTTGCCGCCCTAGGCCCGGGCCTAGGGGGCCTCTCCCTAAATCCGGGCCTGGCAGCCTCATGATTCTTCTTTGGAAGCTGAATCAGAAGATGGGGATATTTCTTCATTTGACTGGGATTGGAGGAAGAGGACCAGAAACCTTCCACTTCCTTTCTTCCAGGAACAAAAAAGAAAAATCAAACCTTTCCCTTGCATCAGGAAGTTTGTGGCCTCATGAGAAATGAATGGGAAGTAATCTCAAGGAAGCTTAAAGCTTTAAGAAGCTTTCCATTTAAGCAAGAAACTTTGAAGGATTTATGGACAGTACCATCGGTAGAGGCTCCGACTGTTAACCTGGCCAAAAGCGCCCTGCTCCCGGTGGAAGATACAGCAACTCTGAAAGATCCCATGGACAGGAGAATCGATTCGGAATTCAAAAGATTTAAATTATAGATCCTTCATTTTGGCAGCTGAGACAGTTAAACCAGCGGTAGCTAGTATTTCAGTGGCCATTAAACTGCCATTAAGGAGGGTCAGGACAAGAAGGACATACTGGAAGGATTGGCGGAACTCAGAATCGGGACATCTTTTCCTTTTTGGTTTCTAGATCACTAGCTCTCTCAGTCTCCGCTCGAAGAGCTTTATGGCTGAGGTCTTGGGAGGCTGGCACTACCTTCAAGTCGGCTCTCTGCTCTATACCCTTTCAGGGACAGCTTCTCTTCATAAAAAAAACTGGAAGAGTTAATTTCCAAAGCAACAGGAGGCAAGAGCCAGTTCTTTCCTCAAAAGAAAAGGAAACAACGAACAAAAAGGTTCTTCAGCACCAAGATTCCATTTAAATCCAGGCCTTCTAGTAACTCGGAGTTCAAGGGCAGGAACAGGAAAGAATGCTTTAAGTCCAATAATTGGCAAGGTGGACAGTCTCCTTTCCTCCTTTCAACAATCTGGTTCCAGAACTACCCCATCTTCCTTCTCCAGAAAATTCTTCTGAAAGAAGGGGTCCCCATGGGTTAGAAATAGGAGGAAGACTACATCTTTTTCTGGCCACCTGGGAAAAATCCACAGACGATCAGTGGGTTTTGGACATCATAAGAAAAGGGTACCTTTTGGAAATTCAAGATCATCTTCCTCCTCCAAGATATACAATATCCATCCCCACTGCTAAAACAGGGGGTTCAAATAGAGGCTCTACTAGTTTGTCTCCATCAACTGTTGTCTCAGAAAGTTATAGTCCCAGTACCTCTTCAGAAACAAGGGAAGGGAGTTTACTCTCACTTCTTTTTGGTAAGAAAACAGTCAGGAACTTGGCATCGGATTTTGAATTTACGAGGAGTGAACTGCCTTCAATGGTTTCAGAGATTCCGACTCATTGTACTCAGTAAGAGCAGCAGTATATCCAGTGGATTGGATGTGCACATTGGACATCCAGGATGCCTACCACCATATCCCAGTGGCAGGGGTCCACCAAAGGTTCCTGAGGTTTTACATCCACAAACAGCACTTTCAATTTGCTTGTCTTCCTTTTGGGATCTCAACAGCTCCACAAGTGTTCTCCAAGATTTTAGTATCTGTGGCGACTCACTTCATAAATTCACCGGAACTGGTTCAAAGAAACATCTCTTTATTCATGGTGAGATCTCAGCAAACGTTTCGGGGACCACCCCCTTCATCAAGTGCTACTTACAACATGTGATAGAGAAAACATTTAATATAAAATATAAATGTTTTCTCTATCACATGTTGTAAGTAGCACTTGATGAAGGGGGTGGTCCCCGAAACGTTTGCTGAGATCTCACCATGAATAAAGAGATGTTTCTTTGAACCAGTTCCGGTGAATTTATGAAGTGAGTGTGCCATTGTTAATACTTGTTTGCATGGAAAGAATAGCTCCCAGATGCAGCGGAGCCTAGCATTGAGCACCTCCTGTTCGGAATGTGATTAAGTTGAATTGAATAAGTGGCATAGTGGAGTTATACTGAGTAGTATCTGTGGCGGCCTTTCTGAGATGGCAGGGTGTGATAATATTTCCCTACTTGGACCACCTCATCCTCCCGGCATCATCAAGATCCCAAGCAATCAGCCCCAGGGATGTGGTAATAAAAGTCCTGCATGTGTGGCCTTGGCTTGTTTGTGTGCACCACATGGTCCCTGGGGGCGGCCCTTAATACTTAAAATGGCAGTTTTCTATTTAAGGTTACCCAATGGCACATGCTAGTGAGAAACTATATTTATATGGAAATGGTTTATTTAGATTAAGTAAGATTCAAGTCTTGCCTTACTAACAGTGTCCACAAAATGGCTCCTGCCTACTTGCTATAATTATGAATTCCCAAACTGAAGGAAACAAGATTCAAATAATTTATATAGTGTAATTAAAGTTCATTTTGCTTGACTAATGTGATAAATTAGGATATTGAATTTTTTTTTCATGATGGGTGCACTTTAATATCAGTTGTTCCTATTTCCTTGGAATTCTTTTACTTTGGTCATTGTATTTGCATGAACCCATTTACCGTCTGTACCAAAAAACTGGTTCCACACTCACATGTAAATGGTTGTTTATGGTATTCATTTGCCAGAGTAATCCATGTTATTTAATAATCTGACATGTATTTGATTTATCAGGGATTATACTGTAGGTCTGGCCATGTTTTATTAGAGAAAGTGCTACATGAGAATGTCTTTGTCCCAAACCTTAAAAAAAAAAAAAATCTTTGGGGAAAACACAGTCCTTGTATTGTTCTTAGCAATGGCATGAACTGGTTGTAGCTGGTGATGCTGTTTAATGAAAAACATCAAATAACTAAATAATAGACTACAGGGCTTTGGCAATCATCATAGGTCTCTTTAAATTATCCAGTTTTATGTAAAACTGGCACAGTTATGAAACAGAAAGCAGCACTACATTATTAAAGGAGGTGTTTAAAGGTGAATAGAATTATAAATAATTCAAGTATTGCTTTATCCTCTATCACAATGAATGGCAAATTGTTCTGTATTATGAACACTATTGCTTCATTAACATGACACCTTCTGTGCTGCAGGTTAGAAGAAGGGGGTTGTTAACTAATGTGGCATAGTGCAAACATTTATGCAAAAACATCACTTTAGATTGGCATGTGTTTCAGTTATGTGCACCCAGGCATTGCAAGAAGGCTTGGCCCTCAACGTAAGAGGAAAATTAATGTAATTCAGGAAGTTAAGGTTCGCAGACCTCCAGATGTTGTTGGACTACAACTTCTAACAGCAGTAAATACAAATACTATAACCTACATTACACATACCCTTTCTCCTCTGATCAAATCAACAGCATAACACATGTTCTTTTGCTTCTGACCAACATTTTTTCCCTAATGGGTCCCCTATGATTCTAGGGAAGCCTAGGTACAATCACTCTGTGCCACAACCTAAATGAAGTTAGTTTGTACCCAATGATCTCTAAAATATGATAAAATTATGCACAAATGGGCCAGAGTTGTTCTCATTAATATTTCATACTCTATATACTTGTACTTGGGTTCATACATGATGAGTGCTGTGCCCGAATTTGCAGCAGTGTATCTTGTACTTACCACTACACCAGCTGAATAACACTCAGTTGAAGGGCATGTTAATGTATGTGTATGACCTGCTCACATACCACACCTTATCTCACAGGTACAAATTGCAACCATTAGTATTCAATAATCTAACTAGAACAACATTTTGCAAAAATTGCAAATATTTGCATTAAATGCAGATATTTGCATTTAATTGGGGCAAGTTGCAATATACTGGAATTCTGGGAAGGAATGTTGCATTTTGGAGATATAACATGGTGCAATTTGCAAATGTTTGCACTTTAGTCATTTATTAGAGGAATACTATAGCACTGTTTCATGCATAGTAACATTCACTAAAGGATAATGTTAGTGTGGTATTATGAAGTGCAGGGTAACAATAAAAAAAATGATTCTCTTTTCTACTACTGGATGGTAGGAACCCCCAGGGAAATGCAGCTTTAAGTAAGAGCTTTGCTGTTAGTGCCTAGTGCAGCTTCTGTCTCACATGATTCCTAATGCCATCCATTGATCTGAGAACTATTGTTTGAGCTCTGTGATGAATGCAGACCTCAAGCTCATACATTGTACAGCCAATTAATCTGTCAGTTTTCCTGCACTATCCTCAAGAACATCTTAGCATGTCCACACAGTACAAAGTGCAGAGTTACAGCCTCAGGGATGTATTTGCAGTATAACTGCTAAACAATAACAGGAATTCCACCAAAAACCTAAATGTGGATTATTTGTAGGTAGGGTTGTCACCTTTTCTTAAAAAAAAATACCGGCCTTCCTATATATTTATCTTTTTTCCCTATTAATAACATTGGGATCAGCCATCAAAAATACCGGTCAGGCCGGTAAAAAAACGGCCAGGTGGCAACCCTTTTTGTAGGTCACATCTGGATTAATCAGTATGATTAATTATGAAGATATATCTTTATCTATACAGCACTATTGACTATGCAGCACTGCACTTTTCTGCAATACAGCAATAGTACAAACAGAGGGGGAAAATGCAGCAATTAATATAAATATGCACAAAGATAAAAAATATATTATAAGATATGTTAAGCAACACAGAAGAAAGGTGATCCCTGCCCCGTAGTGTATTGAATATAGTTACAAACTGCAGGTCAGTAGCAGTAATGGACTTCCTAGTCATGTAAGAGAAATAGATAGAATTACCCATACATTCTATTGTAATGGCCTTATACATGGTGGCTTAAACCAGAAAATAAGCACTGAGTTGTAATGTTCTAGGACAAGGCATTGAAACTTCCATGGTATTGGGAAACATTTCTTCGAAAGCATTATCTGGATGGGTGAATTTCACATCAATAATTCAGTAGAAGTGGAGCCTTTCTGCTAGTGATGGGCGAATCTCCCGCGATTCGCTTCGCCGAAAAATTCGCGAATTTCTCTAAAAATTCGCGAATTGGCGAAAAATTTGCGAAACGAGTCGCGGGACAATTTTGTCGCGTGTCGCGTCAACTTTGTCGCGCGTCGCGTCAACTTTGACGCGTCGCGTCGTTTTCGGCGCGCGTCGCGTCGTTTTCGTCACGTCGCGTCAAAAACGACGCGCGACTGACGCGCGACTCGTTTTCGGCGAATTTTCGCCAAGCGAAATTTCGCTGGTGATTCGCGAATTTATTCGCCAGCGTCGAATCACGGGAATTTGCCGCGAATTCGACCTAGGCGAATAAATTCGCCCATCACTACTTTCTGCAAGTACAATTTAAATGGGGGGAAAAGCCACATTTTAATATAGCTGTATAAAAAGTTATTAATCCATATTAATTTGCTGTCTAGAGCTTTTCTCCAGGTTATTATGCACGCTGCCAGCTACTCTACCAGCTGAGGAATGTTCATTTATGAACTCTATTTGTATGCATGCAAATCTATAGAATCAGAAGAGCAGCGCATTTTCGATCGACTCAGCACCGCGTGTGAATAGGTGCAGGCGACTCTTCATTTTAGCCGACACAAGACAGGGGTAAGCAATTCAAGGAGATTAGTCGCCCCAAATAAGTGGCAAATATTCGCCAGGTGACAAACCTCCCTGAATCTTCCCGTGTAGACTAGCCCTTAAAGGGGTGGTTCACCTTTAAGGTAATTTTTATTATGTTATAGAAGAGCCAATTCTAAGCAACTTTTCAATTGGTTTTCATTATTTTTTATTTATAGTTTTATAGTTATTTGTCTTTTTCTTCTGGTTGTTTGCAGCTTTCAAATGGGCGTCGCTGTCCACTTCTAAAAACCAAATGCTCTGTAAGGCTACAAATATATTGTTATTGCTACTTTTTAATGCTGATCCTTCTATTCAGACCCTCTCCTATTCATATTCCAGCCTCTTATTCAAATCAATGCATGGTTGCTAGGGTAATTTGGGCCCTAGTTACCAGATTGATTAAGATGCAAATTGAAGAGCTGCTGAATACAAAGCTAAATAACTCAAAAACCACAAAAAATAAAAAATGAAAACCAATTGCAAATTGTCTCAGAATATCACTCTCTACATCATACTTAAAGTTAACGCAAAGGGGAACAATCCCTTTAAGAAGAATTTTTGAAGAATTATCTTATTGTTATTTATATAGCTTTACAGAGATTATATATCATTCACGTCAATCCCTGTGCACCAGGAGGTTGAACATGCACATTTTAAATTGATAGCATTATTTGTTTTTGCCTTTTGGTTCTGACTCTTTTAGCAATGTAGCAGACATCTACTCCCCTCCAGTCAAGACTCTAAGGCTAAAAGGCCAAAATCAGCTAAAAAGCTAAAAAGGCCAAAATCAGCTAGCTGAAGTACAGTGACAGTGGCTGATTTCAGCCCCTACAACAGTATTCTCCTCTCTTCTCCATGTATAGAAGTAATAAATTAGCTGGGCGCGAACGGATTTCATCGGATTTTGGCTCAAAATGTAGAGACTTGTGATACTTCACCTAAATCCACAGTCAACGAATCAACGCTTATACGGAATAGAGAAGCTACTACTTGCGGTAGGGGCTGAAACCAGACAGCATATGTCAACTAGCTGGTTTTGCCCCCTGTATGGCCTAAGCCTTAAACATAAATGAGGAATTAAGGGAACTACACCCACATTTTTTGGCATACAGAAAGAAAACGGGTTTCTTGGCAACTTTTCAATATATTTTGCGTATATTTATTAGTTCTACAGTTAAATATAGTTATTTATAATTTTATATTTCTATTTATTTATATATATATATATTTATTTATATTTATAATTTATAGTTATATATTTATTTAGAGTTATATATGTAATTGCTATTAAAAGCATTATTTGGCTGTACCTTTCTGTACTGCTGACACTTGAAACAATGTAGACGGTTCTCTTCTAGTTAAGATTTTAAATCTACAATCTCTTTTATGCTTCTTCACAGGTTGTTCACTGTTAATCAGCTTAATACTGCTATGCCAAGAGTCAGATACTACTTCCAGTAAAAATGTAAAATTACTGTAATCTTTAGGGTCTTTTCTTTTCTAAGTATGCAAAAAAATATATATTTTTGGGTGGACTTTTGCCTTTAATAGATGGGTGCTTTGGAAGAAGGGGTTTCTTGGAGAAAGAACAATACTGAATGTTTCAAGAGGATAATGTTAGGTGAAAATACCATTTAGGAAGAGGCATTCCTTATTTAGCAGGAAGTCCGTAGGAAGTTGGAAATTATATTTGCCATTTTCTATCTATGGGTAGGGGAGGTGAAAAAGCATACATTCATTCAATTTCTTTAGATAAACTTTTATGTTATTGGAATCCAAATATACCCATGCTATAGTGCAACAGACAGGGATAGAGTCAGCACATCATAATGAACCATTTAAATAATTTGATTCATGTTCAAACTAATCTAGATTAAATGCAGCTGCTCATGACATAAATAACTGAAAAGCAAAAAAAAATACACAATTGCATTATTGACAAAGATCAGCCAGAATGCCAGTTGTTTATTTTTCTGTATTCTGTAGTACATTGTACACAAATGTAAGGGATACCTCTCACTAAAAACTGCCTTGGGTCCTTTTCAGTGCTCCCTTGACATGATCTGAAATAACACTGCATTGGGAGAAAACAACATGGTGTGTTGTACTCCTTAATAATGGGATTCTGGATTTTGCAACCGCAACTTATTTATTAAAATACAGTACAGGAAAGAAGCATGGCTCTCTGACTGTACAGCTCAGTCTCTGCTTCTGGAGCTGGCCCCATCTGTGTGCTTCTTTTTTTATGATAAATATTAATATCAACAACTCAGTTATTTTTTATTTATATTTTATTTATTTTCCATAAAATAGAAATTAACAATATATACTGTACATCATTTTATTCATCCCAAAGCATACATATAGAGGCACATTTATCAAAGGTCGAATTTGGAATTCATGTGAGTTTTTCTAAAATTCCCAAATGAGAGCAAAACAAAATTTATTATAAAAATTGAATTTCCTAAACTTGGGTGAAAAGGATTGACGTGAAAAACTCGAATCGGATTCCAATTGAATTCGATTTCAGTTTTTTTCCGAAACAGCTCAAATGTCACGAAGGTTGCAAACATCACCAAATTGATCCATGGACCTCTCTCATTGACTTATACAGACTTAAACAGCAATTTGGCAGGTTTTAGGTGGCGAATAGTCGAATTTGAGTTCTTAAAGAGCCAGGGTTCTATAAATCTCAAAAATCTAATTAGAAGTTTTCAAATCAAATTTAGATGATTCCCTAGCCAAATTTGACAGTTTTGGCCTTAAAAAAACTTGGAAACTGAATTCGAATTGTTAAATCTGCCCATAATGTGTACCTTAAAGGAACAGTAACACCAAAAAATTAAAGTGTTTTAAAGTAATGAAAATATTATGTAGTGTTGCCCTACAATGTTTAAACTGATCTGTTTGCTTCAGAAACACTACTATAGTTCATATAAACAAGCTGCTGAGTAGCAATGGCGGAAATTGAAAAACGGCTATATTGCACAGGATAAGTAATGGATAACAGATTATGTTCTACAGAGCTTATCTGCTATCTGCTGTGTAACTTGAGCCTTTTCTCCTTTGAATGGCTGCCCCCATGGCTACACAACAGCTTATTTATATAAACAATAGTCATGTTTCTGAAGCAAACACTGCAGTTTTACCCAGTGGCGTAACTACTCTCTGGTGGGCCCCGGCACTGTACATTTTTCTCAGGTTTTTCCTGTTTTTCCTGCATTCTCTTCGATCAGGTCATCAGGTGTAAAAACAAAAGTTTTGGGTTGATCATGCTTTTGCTCAACTGTTGCTGGTTACCAAGTGTGTGTCCTCTTTGAATCCTTACAGTGTCTCCTACTTGTAAATCTGGTAGTACGTTGGATTGCCTGTTGTAGTACAATTTGTGTTTTCTTTGTCTTTCTTTCATCCACATAGAAATGTGTTTAAAAAAGCCGATAAAGCTCAAAAACCCTTATGATAGCTTTACTTCCATACATGCAAATGCTTTTGGAAGACTGCACATTTTATTCCAAATGAAAACATGAAGAAACATTTATCAAATATGTATTACATGTATATATTATTACAGAAAGTGAAGAAAAGCAGTGTCCACATTTTTCTTTACAAACTCAAACATTCACTGAAATTTCAAGATTTTTCTTTCCTTTGAATCACTAAACTAATATTTAGTTGTATAAGCATTGTTTCTGAGAACTGCTGCACGTCTGTATTGCATGTTAAGACAACCATTTCACTGGCACCTGTTACATTCTACAATTCTTCTGAATTTCACTCCATAACTTCAATCTTGTTATTCTGGAACCAAGTTGTTGCTAATTTACTTGTGTGTTTGGAGTTGTTGTCTTGTTAAGACAACGATTTCAAGGGCATTTCCTCTTTGGCATAAGGCAACATGACCTCTTCAAGTATTTTGATGTATGGAAGCTGATCCCTGGTAAGCAATAAATAGGCCCATCACTATATTATGAGAAACATATCATGATGCTTGCCCCATCATTCTTCACTTTAGCATGTACTATGACATGAATTCAATGTTTGGGGTCATCTGACAAATTTTCTGTGGCCCTTTGACCAAGAACAATCTTGCTTTCATCAGTCAACAAAAATGTGCTTCCTTATTAAAGGTATCCTGTTAATGCATCAGTTAACAGTGCTGTTCCAGAAGAACTCTGCACTGAAATCCATTTCTCAAAAGAGCAAACAGATTTTTTTATATTTAATTTTGAAATCTGACATGGGGCTAGACATTTTGTCAATTTCCCAGCTGCCCAAGTCATGTGACTTGTGCTCTGATAAACTTCAATCACTCTTTACTGCTGTACTGTAAGTTGGAGTGTTATCACTCCCTCCCTTTTCCCCACCCATCAGCCTAACCAGATAACAGCTCCCTCACACAAGATAACAGCTGCCTGGTCGATCTAAGAGCAGCACTCAATAGTAAAAACCCATGTCCCACTGTGTACTATTCAGTTACATTGAGAAGGAAAAACAACAGCCTGCCAGAAAGCAGTTCCCTCCTAAAGTGCTGGCACAGGTCACATGACCAGGGGCAGCTGGAAAATTGACAAAATGGCTAGCCCCATGTCATATTTCAAAACTGAATATAAAAAAATCTGTTTGCTCTTTTGAGAAATGGATTTAAGTGCAGAAGTCTACTGGAGCAGTTTTGTCGGACAGCTATTATTTTACACAAATGTAAGTCCAGACTTTCCTTTCTGAAAGTTCAGTATGCTTGTAATTCTTTGGGTACAGCTCTTTTAAGACTGAGCCATCCTTTCATTATGATTTTTTTAATTGTTTTTATTGCTTTTTAACAAAATAAAATATAAAATAAGATTACAATTATAAAACACAAATACAAAAGAAAAAGTAAAAGTAAAGCAATCATTTCACAGTGCCTTTATTCATTAAATCTGTCAATTCTGGAGTGTAGTCTTTCGCAGAGTTGTATGGGAGAGCAGGCATACATTGTACATTGGTACACATAGGGGCAAATTTACTATTATTCCCAAAAATTTGCTCGACCAAATTCGTAATTCGATAAGTATTCGACCATCGAATGCTTATCGAATTGTTTTAGGCTATCATTTTGCTCGATATCCGATTTCTCGATGAAATCGTGAAATTTCCTTCAAGAGTCTGAAAAATTTGTACGATTCGAACGATCAAATGCTACAATCGTAAGAATGCTATTCGAGCAGGACTCAGAAGCCTATGGGCAGCTTCCCATAGGCTTCTATTACAATTCAGCAGATTCAATCTGGCGAAGTAGGCAGTCGAATAACTTTAACATTTTTATTTCTTCGATCATAGAATGATCGAATTTCCGATCATTCGATCTATTCGATATTCGATGATGGAAGAGGCCAAATTTCACTTTACGATTTCACGAAAAATTTGTACGATTGTTATTCGATCGAACTTCGATCATTTCACGTGAAATTCGTAAATCGTCCCCATAGTGGTGCAGATCATTTAGGGCAATGCATTTACAATGATTCCCTCAGAGATGTTAATATATATTGTGATTTAGACATGCAATAATACAGAGTAGGCATGTCCTGGGACTTGTTTTGTGGTGACCCCAGTGAGTACTCCACACACCTGCTCCAGAAAGGGACAATTGTGGGGGAAGCACCATCCTAGGGGAACAAATTCCACATTGTCATTTAGGACACCAGTCATTTGACTTTATTTTTGCCTTGTATATGCAGGCATAATATATACATGGTGCAAATTAAGGGTTTGGAAACATCTCTCCTAATGTTGAAGGACACCTCCAGAGCTTCCTCCCACTCCTCATCCTCCAATTCCAGTAAATTTGATGCATATTATTTTTTGCTGACACTTTTCTGATTTTTTTAGGTATGTTGAGTAGGGATGCACCGAATCCAGGATTCTGTTCAGGATTCTGCCTTTTTCAGCAGGATTCGGATTCATCCGAATCCTTCTTCCGCCGAACCGAATCTGAATCCTAATTTGCATGTGCAAATTAGGGGTCGAGTGGGAAATCACATGACATTTTGTTACAAAACAAGCAAGTAAAAAATGTTTTCCCCTTCCCACGCCTAATTTGCATATGCAAATTAGAATTCAGATTCGGTTCGGTATTCGGCTGAATCTTTTGCAAAGGATTTGGGGGATTCGTCCAATTCCAAAATAGTGGATTCGGTGCATCCCTAATGTTGAGATGTGATCCAGTTCACTTCTAGTTCATTTCCTAGCAGATTTTCATTCTGCTCTTTCAGGAAAGCGACATTACATCTGCAATGTGCATCTCTTTGCCAAGTGTGTATGTAACCTTTAATCAATATATTTGTAGTCTTAGTGTCAGGCTTACCCTGTATTATAGCCAAGATGTGAGTAGACATGAGCCAATCCGAAGATTGACAAACAGTTCAAGTAGAAATAGTAATTCTGCCTGTGTCCTACGTCATGTTGCTGCGCACATTCACGCTAGCAGCCACTTAGACGCCTGCGTCCATCTCACTGCTTGTGTCCGCCTCGGTGCCCACGTCAATTTCGGTGCATGGAACATGGTGACGCACATGTGTCCACTTCGAGGCACGCACGTAGGATTTAGTAGGATTCAGTAGGATTCTCTGCAATCTCGACGCCAGCGTACGTTTCGCGTCCAAATCTCTGCAATCTCGACGCCCGCGTCCATTTCACCTGCGTCCCATTCTCTGCAATCTCGGTGCCCGCAACCATTTTGGCGTGTGGAATGTAATGACACCTTGACGCACAAACGCGCTGAATCCTTACACTTAGGGGCAAATTTACTATTATTTCCCAAAATTAGTTCGATCAAATTCGATATTCGATTCACTTGGTAAAGTGTTTTTTTGAGTATGCTTTGTGATCACTTTCTACTTTTCCATATAGATATTCATGATACTATGGCAAGTAGTTATTTTTCTATCTGTGCACACTATGTGTGAGCATTCTCGACGCATAGACTATAGGCTGACCATCTTGTAGTATTACCTCTCTAGTGCCCTCTGAGCTGGCATCCATAAACAGTGTAATTTTTTTGTCAACATCATAGAACTTTTGTGTAGGTGTGTTTGTGACCTTTTGCTTGAGAATTTCTAAATTTTTGTTCACTTCAATTTCTTATCTGGATGTAGCTATTGCATTATCCAATGTCAGGTTTGCCTCTGACTTGATCATCTTTTATGCCACACAGTTCTGTCACAAATTAAAAAATCATGCAGCAGCCAAATTCACAGTCTTTTGCTTTGTGTTTTAAGTAAAATATGCATCTATAGCTTCTGCTTGTCCTTGAGCCCTTGTAAAGAATGAGGTCAATTTTCTTTAGCACATTTAGGGGCAAATTTACCATTGGTCGAATTCGAGGGTTAAAAAATCCTCGAAATCAACCATGTGAATAGCTGGGGAATAAAAAAATTGAATTTAACGCAATTCGATTGGTGGAACGATCAAATAGCAAATATGATTTCTGTGTTGTACTCGTTAATAATGATTTTGCAACATTAAATTATTTATTAAAATACAGTGCATGAAAGAAGCATGGCGCTCTGACTTTACAACTCAGTCTCCTCTCCTTGTAAACAAAAGGAACACCAAGAGCCCCAATAGTGTAATATGTATTGGTAAGGGATAATGAAATAAGAGTAAATAGCATATACTCACAAACCAGGGTTACCAATAGGCAACCACTGTAAAGGCAGGTGGGGAGATTGTCCTGACCCCACTCAGGATTAAGAAGCCGCTCTCTTAGAAAAAGGGTATCAACCCTCCACCCAGGTGTCACGATCCCTTGTCACGGGACCAGTCTCTGGGCACATAAATAGCACAGGAGCAGGTAACGGTACAACACAGCTTTATTAACAAGCAATCCCTTAGGTGCAAACAAGGTGTAACTGCCCAACAGGGGCACAACTGTAGGGAGTATTTGTGGCCTAGTCCCTCTGGCAGTGCCGGCCCCAGGCTCACATGTGTGTGACAGTTATTTAGTAGATCTAGGCCCATAGTCCGGTTTCAGTCACAGCCCAGTAATGAGAGTAGCTTCCCCTGCTGCCTGCTGTAAGTGCTGTATGGTCTCTGTATAGTCTCTGCACATCAAGTCCCTTATAATAATCACTTGCAGCTCCCAGGCAGCCCAGTAACAGTTTACCTCACAGTGAGTCTCACAGTTGCACTTCTGTAGGTGGAGGGTATAACTGGCAGATAAACTCAGCTGCTGGAGTGTAACTCAGTTGACAGTGCTGGGGAAATGCAATCCACAAGGAGGGGACGCCGCAGCTTATCCCACTCTGTTTTGCAGCCACCAGCCCCCCACTGCAGCCTTTACAGCAGCTTCTCCTTCAACAGCCACTTCCTCTCCCCTCTGACCTCTCAGAGCCAACAGCTTCCTGTCCCTGGGACCTCCCGGCCCCTCCCTCCTGAGCCAGCAGCTTCCAGAGATTAGGAGTCTTTTCACACCAGGGTGGACTTATTATTGTACAGAAAGAACACGAAACAACACTCCTAGAAAAAGGACTATCATTCTGCCCCGTTAATACAACAAATATGTTTGACCTTTTCGCAGATCTAAATTCATACATAAGGAAACTCACTCTAAAAAGACATTTCACCATCAAAAAGAACCCTACCCTTTTCACTTCTGCCCCTCCAATAATCACAGATAATGACAACTTACCAATAGTCTTCACCAACCCCAATGAAATTCAGATTGAAAAATACATCACTACACAGCTTAAAGGGAAATCCAGATTCTACCCCACTGCCTCCAAGGGAAACTTTATAGAAACCTTCTATTCCTTAGTTCTTGAGGACCTCCAGTCCCTGCAATCTCTTACACCCACCATCAAACAAAACCTCACCTATAAAGAAAACTCTGCATTAAAATCTCTCCTTAAGAACCCAGATCTCGTAATCAAGCCCGCCGACAAAGGTGGTGGCATCGTTATCCTTAACTGATCAGACTATCTAGAGGAAGCGGCCAGACTCCTAGATGACCCTAAACACTACAACAAACTAACTTCCGACCCCACGATTACATTGAACAAAAAAATTAAAAGGACTTTATCAACCAAGCTCTTCTGCAGAATATTATCACCAAAAATGAACGCAACTTCATTCTCAATTTTCACCCCAAAACACCCTTTTTTTATTATCTACACAAAATACACAAAAACCTCCGTAAACCGCCCAGACGACCCATCATCTCAGGTATTGATTCTATGACCAGTAACCTTTCCCGATTTCTGGACCAACATCTACAACCACTAGTAACAAACCTCCCATCATACCTTAAAGATTCACAACATCTCATACAATTACTGTCCCACATCTCCTGGTCCCCCGAATATCACTGGCTCACCTGTGATATCACCTCTTTATACACCAACATCCCCCACCAATTTCGGCCTTTCAGCAATACAACACTTTCTCAGTACTCTTCCCCTCATGCCACCCTTACAACAACAATTTCTTGCACAATGTACAGAATTTATACTCAACAATAAAAATGTTTCTTTTAACGACAATTATTATCATCAGATTAGCGGTAAAACAATGGGGAGCTCTTTCGCACCATCATATGCGAACCTCACCATGGGCTATATCGAATCACAGTTATTTGGTTCAAATCACCCCTTCACCGAGAACATTGTCCTTTACAAACGCTATATTGATAATCTCTTCTTTATTTGGAAGGGGGACATCACACTCATCCCATCCTTCATACACTTCCTTAATACCAATAGAGCCGGCCTTCAATTCACCTCACAACACCATCCCACATCCATTGACTTCTTAGACCTCACTATTTTCACAGAACATGATCAGATAAAAACCAAAACTTTTTTCAAATCCGTAGATTCCAACAACTTCATCCACTTCAAAAGCTTCCATCATCGACCCTGGACTCAGAACACACCTTACAGTCAGTTTAGACGCATTTACAGAAACTTTTCCGGTCACCATGACTATACCACACAATCCAAAATACTCACGAAAGAATTCTCAGCAAGAAAATACCCGAGGAAATTAATCAAAGTCGCCTGTCATCAAGCAAAACAACAACCCCCTGATCCACACACCACTACCATGATCAATACCCAACTCAATCCACCCCCCCGTTTCATCACTCAATACAGTAAAGAACACCAGGGAATCAGATCCATACTTAAAAAAAGATGGGAAATTCTACTCCATGACCCATACTTAAGACCCCTACTACCCGACAAAGCATTAATCACATACAGGAGAGCACCAAATCTCACGAATTTATTAGCTCCCAGCAGGCTCCGTAATCCCAAGACCAACAGCAACACACCCGATCAAACACCACTGACACCGGGCTCTTGGTCCTGCCACCGCCCCCGCTGCTTAGCCTGTTCTTTTGTTTCCAACACCTCCAATTTCATGTCCACGGTTACCAATATCCAGTACCCCATAAAAAAACACATATCCTGTCAGTCTAAATTTGTAATTTACGTCATCTCATGTGCCTGTCATCTCCAATATGTTGGCAGAACCACTCAAGAGGTCCGGAGCCGGATAAGTCAACACAAAAGGAATATTTTGAACAAATTCCCCATGCACAGTGTTTCACGTCACTTTCACTTAGCACACCAGAGCAATCCCGACACTTTCTCCATCGCTCTTATAGATAATATTAATGAGACAGAACCGGCGGCATTTGAAAAACTTAGATGTAA
Organism: Xenopus borealis; assembly: GCA_024363595.1. Lineage (NCBI taxonomy): Eukaryota > Metazoa > Chordata > Amphibia > Anura > Pipidae > Xenopus > Xenopus borealis. The sequence continues at coordinate 28,083,853 of CM044438.1, forward strand.
AAACTTGAGATGTATTGGATCCAAACCCTAAAGACACTCGTTCCTGAAGGACTTAACGAGGTCTTAGAGAAAATTTATTAAAAATCAATCCTCATAATCATATCCGTTTTGTTCCGTTAACACTTTTAGTCAGTCCTCTCTTTTATTTTCTTTTATCTTGTTTATGTATTTACGACTTACAGTCTCATGTTTTTACTGTGAAAAATAATATATATTTCTATTTTTAGTTCAAACTTCCAATGTTTTCAAATATTGGAATAACAATCAAGGTGGCATAGTGTGTACTCTATGTATCAATGTATTATATGGATTACAGCTACTGTTGG
>CM044438.1:28091804-28106260 GCA_024363595.1 Xenopus borealis
CCCCCCCCCCCACCAACATACAGAATAAGGGTATCATTTTTTTTTTTCAATTTATATAGGGAAACAAGGCCTCCCCTCCTCCAAAAGCTGCCACCCTAGGCATGGACATTCAAAGGAATGTCTATAGTGAGTGAGTACATTATTTATTATAAAATACAACGTTTAAGTCATGTGACTGGTGCTACATACCACAAAGTTATTTACTGTTTTGCATGTTTTATAGTATATTTTGATATGTGCATAGTGATATGCTGGATGTGTAATGTTCCGCTTGTGTCCTTGACTGGCCTGTGGATAAGTGACAAAACTTTTACCAAACGGACCGCTCAAAGCTCACCTTTCCAGTACTGTTTCACTGCTCCCGATCGGGTGCTCAGTAGCAGGGCCGGACTGGGAGAAAAAAGCAGCCCTGGCAAAAAAAAATCAAAGCAGCCCACTTCAGGTATGGGATTGGTTATCTGGAAACCCATTATCCAGAAAGCTCCAAATTACAGAAAGGCCAACTCCCATAGACACCATTATAATCAAACAATCCAAATGTTTAACATTGATTTCATTTTCTCTGTAATAATAAAACAGAATGTTGTACTTGAGCCAAACTAAAATATAATTAGTCTTTATTGGGAGCAAAATCAGATTATTTGGTTTATCCAATGTTTACATGATTTTCTAGCAGACTTAAAGTCAGGGGTGTCCATATTTTGTTACCCTGGGATCTACTCTCTTTGTCAGTGATCCCCAACCAGTAGCTTGCGAGCAACATGTTGCTCTCCAACCCCTTGGATGTTGCTCCTAGTGGCCTCAAAGCAGGTGCTTATTTTTGAATTACTGGCTTAGAGGCAAGTTTTGGTTGCATAAAAAACAGATGTCCTGCCAAACATTCTCTCCTGTAGGCTGCCAGTCCATATAGGGGTTACCAAAAAGCCAATCAGAGCTCTTATTTGACATCCGCATAGACTTTTTCATGCTTGTGTTGCTCTCCAACTGTTTTTTAAATTTAAATGTGGCTCACAAGCAAAAAAGGTTGGGGAACCCTGCTCTATGTCATTACAGTGCACAGATCTTGGGCCTAGGCCCAGCAGCATAGATAGAAATAGATATAGATAATACAAATAATAATTGAAAATAGATAATAGGTACACCAGTGACCCAGATTAAGTGTTGTATATTTGGGAGTGGGAGTATTCTAAAAGGGATCCTGTGGAGCCTAGGGGCCTCACACCCTCTTAATCCACCCAAAAGTAGATTTAATCTTACACCGGTGAAACTTTGCAGACTGCACAGAACTCTGAATTAAATAGCAGTGCTTTACCCAAAACTGGATACCTAAGCTAACCCAAGGATCAAATCTATCAAAAATGATCAAGACATGGTACTGAATATAATAATATTACAAAGCATTCTACTATACTCTGGCTGGGAGTGGAATGAGGCCTGAAAGGATGCTAAAAAGTTTCGCTTTAAAGGGATCTGTACAGTAAATGACACCAACTGCAATTAGGGTTGCCACCCGGCCGGTATTACAAATTTAAAACACCCGCCAAGGCCGGGGCCGGTATTACAAATTTACCGGCAATGTAGCTGCCGGTAAATTTGTAATACCCTTAAAAAAGACCCATCGGCCAGCCACCAATCCCCTGTATACTTACCTTTCCTCCCCTTCTTGAACGCGCAGCGTCGTGGCCATGCCCCCAAACAGTCACAGACACGCCCCCTTTGATGTCATGTGCCGCCCCTTTTTGGCCCCACCCCCGCAGGCCGGTAAAATAATTTAGAAAAGGTGGCAACCCTAACTGCAATAGTAGGTTGCAGCAGGAAACCTATAAAGAGGCAAGCAGCCATTTGAACAAGATCCAATGAATAACCAAGCAGAGCCTGGAAAGAGCAGCCTGATTACTTCTCTCACCTCTAGGACATCAGAAGTCAGGCAGGGAGGAAGGATAGGAAAGGCAATTGTGAGGAAGCTGCTGCACATAAGCAAGGGGATGTGGGCAGCTACTTACAGCAGGATGGGGGGGTGGTGTTGTGTAGGCAGCACATCTCTTCCAGCACGTTAATGTTAGGCTTCCTACTCTGCAAAACTTGCCATCCTCCTAAATCGAAGCACTGATAAGAAGTTTGCAGTCAACTAGTCTGGTTCGCTCTCAGGCAAAAAACAGAGAGAAGTGGGAGGGGCAGAGCCACGGAGGAAGCTAGGATGAAGGAGCGGTCCTAAAGCCCGCTAGATTGAAAAAGCTTCTGAGCAGCAGGCAGTACTTGTCTCTCTTCCGGGATAGACCCGAGAGGCCCATTTACATTAAACAAACAGTGGCCCAACGGGCATTTGCCCGAATTCATTTATGGCCAGTCCGGGCCTGCTCAGTAGGCAGCATCCCTGTGCTATAATCCACTTCAAATCCAAAGAAAGACAGCACTCCGATAAGGGAAACCAGGTTTATTACTGATTTGGGATGCTAAACCCTACGCCTTTCGGGAATCATTCCCTTAGGGGTAGATTTACTATTATTCCCCAAAAAAACCCTCGAATTCCTTCGAATATTTTTAGGTTATTTTTTCCTCGATATTAGATCTCTCGATAAAATTGTACAATCGAACGATACAGGAGTTCGATCGTACGAATGGTATTCGAGCAGGTGTTTGAAAAAAAATGGGGGATTCCCATAGGCTTCTATTGCAATTCGGTTGGTTCAATCTGGTGAAATAGGCAGTCGAAGAAAATTTTAATGTTAAAGTCCTTCGATCATCGAATGGTCAAATTATCAAATATCCGATCATTCAATCTATTTGATCATTTGAATTTTCGGTATTCGATCATCGAAGTGGCCAAATTTGCATATTCGAACATCCGATTAATTCGTACGATCAGAATTCGATCGAACTTCGATCTATTCACGTGAATTTCGTAAATCTGCCCCATAATCATAGGCATGATTAAGGGAATGATTCCCGAAACGCGTAGGTCAAAGCATCCCAAATCAGTAATAAACCTGGTTTCCCTTATCGGAATGCCGTCTTTCTTTGGATTTGAAGTGGATAAGTGACAAAAGCAGCTCTTTTTCAAATTTACCCAGATATATAAATAGTTGCATACTGTACATAGAAGCCTGTTTTCTGCCTAATGTATGTAAAATCCCTTTCTTGTTTATTACATCTGGACAATAGTACAATATACTATTTGACAGCCTGCAGGTATGTAAAGAGATGCCCTTGTATATGAAATGAAATACTAAAAAATACTAAAAAAAAAAAAAATGATCCAGTGAAGGGATTCAACACCCCCTTCTCTGGACAAAAATGTCTATTCTAGTCTGGGATTTTAAAACTTTAATATTCACTATTTATTAAAGTAAAAAATCAAAACTCTCCTACAATCACCCAAATCTGTCAATGGCATTGTGTAACTTTAGAAAAAAACAAACATGATTGTAAGCACTGCAAACCCTTAAGAACCCACTCTTGTGCAGAAAATGGTGCCAAAAACAGGAATCCCATAAATTACCATTGTAGCAAGTAGTGGGTCTATAAATAAAGGAAACAAAACATAAAATGAAAGCAAACTGTAACATACAGTGTCCCAAACCCAGAACTAATTCCAAGGTCCCTTGGAGTCCTGTTTGGAAGGAGCCCTATTCAACTCAGATGCCTCCAGGATTTAATGTTAGAGACCCAGGGAGAGAGTTCTGGATAGGGTTGCCACCTGGCCGGTATTTTACCGGCCTGGTCGGTATTTTTGATGGTTGAGTGCAATGTTATTAATAGGAAAAAAAGATATATATATATATAGGAAGGCCGGTATTATTTTCAAGAAAAGGTGGCAACCTTAGTTCTGGATAAGCAAGAGAACCGAACATATAACGAAGGGGCGGGTCAGGCCCGGACTGGCAATATGTGAGTTCTGGCAAATGCCAGAGGGGCTGCTATAAGGTGCCATAGAAAGTCAGTATTTAGTGGGCTGGTAGGGGCTGTTTGGGCCTCTGTGTGGGCTGATTGGGCCTCTGTGTACCTGAAATGCCAGGGCCTATTTTACTTCTCAGTCCGGACCTGGGTGGGGTACCAGACAATGGACACATGAAACAAGCTGGGTCAAACTAACAGACAATGTGGTACCAAATCAGGGAGCAGGAGCGTAGTCGAGGTCACAGGCCAGGGTCAAAACTGACATATGATGTACAGTAAAAAAAAGAGTCAGTAAACAGGCAATGGTCAGGACAGGCAGCAAACTTGGAATGGTCAGGTACAGATAAAGTGAATAACAGACTGAAAAGGCTAGAATAGCACCAAGGAACTATTAAGAATAGACCTTTACGTTGGTTAGCATGAAAAGGAAGTTGCAGCTTTAACTTTTCAGATTTCTCACCAAGCACGATAACATCAGATGCACATCAAAACCTGAAAGCAGCACAAGAGCACATCAAACTAGGGTCTGCGTGAGATGAGGGAGGAGATGGCAGGCGTTCCCGCTGGGAGCGAAACAGAAGCACTAACTGTAGATACAACAAGGTATGGAAAGCCATTTAGATCAAGCAGCTGTTGTGGGATTATTCATAGCAAAATACAGTGGAAATAACCAAAGAACCATTTGAGATATATAGGATTGTCTAGATACTGCACAGCAGGTAGAGGAATGTTGCCCAGGTATTGGGTCACAAATTGGCAAAAATAGTAAACAAGATAGGACAGAAGGGTCTTATCTGGAATCTAAAACAGAAAACAATCTCTAAAGATGCTAAAGTATCAAAATGGCAAGAATGAACTGCACCACCTGAACAGAAAAGTGACAGTAAAGAGTAAAGTTCTGGAATAAGAGGCCCCTTATCACCTGTAGCTAGAGACAGAGCAGAAAACTTGCTATACTGATATTTTTATCTCCCTGAGGAAATGCCTTCCCATCAGCAGGAATGTGATTCGCTGGCAGGATGGCATTTGGATCACTTCGTTTACCTCACAAGGAAACTTCAGGTGACTTCGTAAAAACAGAAGCAATCCATATGCCATACCGCTGTCAATTCACATTCTTGTCAGCAGGAAGGCATTATGAGATCAGTCATAAATGTGTTGTGCCTCCAGGGTTCTTCTGTGTCAATAGGTGCAACTTTGCTCAATATGGAAATCGTAGGGAGCATAGCTTCAGACAGCAGCAGGGTCAGAAGTGCCCCTAGCCAGTGTAGCAAACTGAAACTGCCATTGTTCCATAACCCTAATTCTTTGCACATAGTGGACATACAGTACCTTCTCACTGCACACACATATATTTCACATATTTAAAGACATAATCTTCTTCCTATTTACAACTACAAACTACTATGTGTTTTCTCTCTCGTTTCTCAATATGGAGCAGCGAGCATAAATTCTCTGCTGTTGTGTCAACATCTCATATCTTTTAGTCATGACCACTGCAGGTGCTCCCTGGACCTAATGTATTTCCACTTTGCTGGTAAACACAGCATCCAGCTTATCTCCTTTGTGGGCTGTGGATACAGTCATGCCAGCTGTGTGTCACTGTGTGCAGTGTACTCAGGGGGAGATAAGAGGAGACATATTCAGCATACATAGGAGACTAATGATAAAGCAATATGCAAGAAATAAACATGGTTGCATCATAAACTAGGTCACTGTCATCTGCAGATATTTGACTTATGATAATGACATTCTGAGTTCAAATCCTTGTATTGTAGGCTCTATTATTAAGTATATAAATTTCGAACAAAAGCAGTTGAAGGAAGAAGTAAAGTATAGAGTTTAAGGGTAGAATAATGGTTCTAGGATCAAAGGGTTTACATGATAAAGGATTGTGGCCATGAACATCTGTAGCAGCACAGGTATGCACAATGTAACATTTAAAAGTTTGTGCTCTGCTCCATGCGCTGGATATGGTATGGGCCGAGGAGAGAGGGAGGAAATCAATGGAGTAGGCTGATATTTGATGGAGATGAAAAGAACTATGAACTATGGGAGACAAAGTTTCTATTCCACATGCGACTGTTGAATCTTAAAGAAAGCATCCTGCATGAACCCACAGAGGACACAGACTTGGATGAGGACAGAGGTAAAATAGAGTTATTTAAATTTTTGGATGCTAAAAGTCTCTCTCTGATTATGAGAGAAGCAGTGTCGGACTGGGGTGCCTGGGGCCCACCAGGAAACCTCATCTCAAGGGCCCATCCCCCATACAAAATAGCGCCCTACTAAATTTTCCATATCCCTATCCAGCCTGTGTGCTCAGTGCAGCACCAAAGATTGCTTTGAGTAAAACCCGCAGATTGAGCGAAGTTAACCCAGAGAGGGGAAACTCAGCGCATCACTTATCCTGCAATCAACACAGAGCAGGGGAACAAGAACAGCCGAACGACGAGTGTCAGGACAGTCTACTGCTCCCTCTCTGACAAACAGTGTGACTGCGCACCTCTCTCTTCCCCCACCCCACGTGAATGCCGTGACAAAATCAACAGGTGCGCACTGTTGCACAGACAGGGGAAACATGCGCACGGCATGGCCACGGTGAATACAGGCAGGCACATCAGACAGAGGCAGGGAGCGGGAGCCTTACCTGGCAGCCCAGGTGATAACCGTTCGTTTTTGGAAGCAAATACAATGCGCAAAACCGGAGCCCTGACAAAAAAAAGTGAGGACTCATGGGGCCCAAAAGGACTGGGGCCCACCGGGAAAACTCCCGGTGTCCTGGTGGGCCAGTCCGACCCTGGAGAGAAGCAGCTGATGATAAAAAGAAAGTGCTTAAATTCCTGAAAAAAACACTATGCTGGCAAAGGTAAGCCAAGAATAATTAGCTTATATACATAGTTAGCATCTCTTCAGAAAGCTGCAAATGAAAGTGTCACAGACTTGCAAAAACAGTCACTGAGAAATGCTGGAGAGACACTAAGAGGCACATCTATCAAGGGAATTTCGAATTCATGTTGGTTTTTTAAAATTCCCATGAACTCAAAATTGACCAATCGAAATTTATTATAAAAATCTAATTTTCTAAACTCGGGTGATAAAAAAAATTTACTGAAAAAATATCAGGAAGGCTGTAAACATCACTAAATTGATCACCACAGCAGTTTGGCAGGTTTTAGGTGGCAAATAGTCGAATTTGAGTTCTTAAAGGGCCAGAGTATGATAAATCTCAAAAATCAAATTACATTTTTTTTAAAAACTCGAATCGAATTTGGATACCTGTGATAAATCTGCCCCTAAGTGATGGACTGATGATTGCAATGATTCTTAAGGGCCTACCTGAATCATTTAAACCCTTTGCAATCCATATGACACAAGGTGATGGAAAAGGGACTTTTACTGAGTTTAAAATGCAGTTAAAGGGGTGGTTCACCTTCAAGTTATCTTTTAGTATATTGTAGAAGGGCCACTTCTAAGAAACTTTTCAATTGGACTTCATTATTTATTTTTCATAGTTTTTTAATGATTTGCAATTTTCTTCTGTTTCTTTGCAGCTTTCAAATGGGGGTCACTGACACCATCTAAAAACAAATGCTCTGTAAGGCTACAAATGTATTGTTATTGCCACTTTTTATTACTTATCATTCTATTCAGTCCATCTCCTATTCATATTCCAGTCTCTTATTCAAATCAATGCAGGGTTGCTAGGGTAATTTGTACCCTAGAAAACAAATTGCTGACACTGCAAACTGGAGAGCTGCTGAATAAAAAGCTAAATAACTATAAAACCACAAATAATAAAAAATTAAAACTAATCGCAAATTGTCTCAGAATATCACTCTCTACATTATAATAAAAGTTAACTCGAAGGTGAACAACCCCTTTAAGATGTTTTGAGGACACTGAGAAAAACAGTGTCAACCCAAACACTGATAATGTGATTCAGGTCAGCACCCCTGTTACAACACTAAGGTAGAGAGGCAACATTGTCTGCTACAATTGTGACCAAAAGGGCCACAAACCTGGCACATACCCAAGCAAACTAAATAAAAGAAAGTCACAGTGGTGTATCTATTGCAAGAGCCCAACACATAAAGAGGCATTTTGCAAGGGGCGGGACAATATAAAGCAAGCAGCTGATGACACAGAGCAAACATTTGCCTTCAAAATAAGTGAGAGGCAGTCAAACAATTTAACACCAAAGGGACTAATGATGGAGACAGGATCAATATCACATATAATTACAAACATTAAATAGTTTACGATTTAATGAGACATTCAAGCTGGAGAACCACTATATGGAGTTGGCAGACGGTATAAATACTTCTGGTGTAGTGCTGAAGAGAGGTGACACAGAAGTGTGCCGGAGTGACAGAAAGGGGAACAGAGTAAAGATAATGTTACTAAATGCACTGTATATCCTCACATATCCACAGGACATATTCTCTGTTCAAGCAACGACGCATCTGTTAAATTTCAACAACATGGGAGTGAACTGATCCATAAGAACGGTACCAAATTCACCATAAAGAAATGTAATCAACTTTATTATCTGAACAGTTTTGATGAGACTGGTGACAGTTGTAGCAGTTGTTATGATATTCAAACCTTGCATGATATCCTTGGTCACTGTAATTATGATGATCTTTAAAAAGTGTAGTTAATGGAATGAAGATTAAGGGTAAGGCTGAGCCTAACCTAAATTGTTTTAAATTTGCACCCAAGGAAAAGTTGTTAAATGGGAGTTTTTCCCCTTTAAATCTCGACCAGAAAAATTTGAGGTTTAATAAATAGGCCCCTACAATAGGGGCCTAAAATTGTCCCCTGCATTGCACCACATTGTTCTTAGAGGTAAACATTGCCCATAATGAACATAAAATCACCCACCAACCTGCAGAAAAAAAATCAATAAATCATTGCTTAGCTGCTTAAACAATGATTTTATAATGTCCTTTATCCACAGCTTCATTGATATTTTCATTTCTCTATTTTCTAATAGAAAATATATTTTTGTAGTGTTATACTTTGTGAATACAAAATATATCCTAAACTAACATTCATCTCATTCCCAGTATCATTTTGCAGGTTTCAATCAACATATTCTCAAACCTTTGGCAACACAATCCACCATTTTGATGGCTTTGGTTCAATTAGTTGAAAAAATATTCTCAGTTTGAAACAAGCAAATGGATTTTTGTAATAATGTATGCACGCCTAAATGGGCATGTAAAAAACCCTGACCTTAACCTGATCCACGTTCCACATGGAGATTAATATGTGTCTTCCAGACGTTACAGTGGTGACAGATAACAGAAAAGAATAGCAGAAAATGAAACTTTATGCCAATGACAGCTCTCATCTACACAGACATGTGACACAACAATAATACAGTTCTACCAAGCAGGCAAGAAGGGGAACCAGATCAATATGGACAACCTATAACTAGATCTCCTTTACACTTCAAGGTGATATCCATTCCCAAGGACAATGTTTTGATAGAAACAAAAAATGCAGCTTTTCCTGGAGAATGAATAAATAATTTGGAACTCAACCTGATGTAATAAAATTCTGATTCACAAGGAAATGGTGCAGGTGACAATGGTGCACATTGCTGACTGACATCATACCAAGGCATACAATTGATTGACTGCATATTTGAGAGACAGCATTAATACATTTACATTTGTGATTAGTAGCAGTTATACAATCTGCTTTATGGAATATCAGTTAAAGGCGATCTCCAGCTTCTAAACCAAAATTCAATAAAGAGGCCCACATAATACAGAAACACCTGATTTAACCATCACAGTTACCTGTTTCTTCAAAAAGTATGACTAAATGCTATTTTCTATGCTGACATCCAGCTGTTTAACAGGTCTCTTTCTGCATCATTTGAAATCCTGGCAGGGAAGGAGTGACTAAAATACTAATGTTACAAACTGTAACAACTTCTCCACAGCTTACAGACATCATGCAGTAACTACATAACCCACAATGCATTGCACTGTGGTGTTCCATTCCTTATTAAAGCATGTGTACAAGGAATTGTGGGGTTTGGAGGATGCAGGCTGAGGACAGATGGCTGCAGATACAAAGTAATAGTAGTCAGCCAGCTCAGCAAAGTAGTCAGACAGATCAGCAGGAGAGCAAGGGGCTAGGCTTAGGGAACTGTTCCAAACCATTCAAAATCATGAAATTATGTTTGTTAAAGTTCCCCTTTAAAGTAGGTTACTTTGTGCATAAAAAGACAGAACAATGTCCTGTGCAGTAATTAAGTAGCCTTGTCTCTAGGAAAGGACAGCCATATTTGATACATTAAAAGAAGTAGGAAATGAAATGCTAAAGAGGAAGAGGGAAGTAACCACACACCTATGACTAGAGAGAAACAAAATGCAATGCAGAATATGGAAATTCATACTTAATGCAACCACAGACAATTGTCTGATGATTATAAAACAAATTGAGATACATAGACTCAATGGGGTAAATTCACTAAAGGGCGAATTGTCGCCATTGATTGTTTAGCCACACTTCGCACCACTTTGCTAGCAACAAATTCACTAAAATGCAAAGTTGTGTCTCAGCTGCCGAACGCTAGTGACTTTTCGCTAGTGTTCCATCAGTAGAGTGAGTGTTTCATAGCGAAGTTTCTCTAGCGTTCATTTCTGCCTAGCAAAACTTTGTTAGTCCTCTTACGTTTGAATAGCGCTGGTACATTAAAGTCGTATGGACGTCTATATTAGTGATGTTGTTGAAAATGCTTAAAGGACAACTATACCCCCCGAACAATGTAGGTCTCTATAAAAAGATATTGCATAAAACAACTCATTTGTAAAATCTTGCTTCATGTAAATAATCCATTTTCATAATAATATACTTTTTTAGTAGCATGTGCCATTGAGTAATAATAACTAGAAAATAGCCATTTTAAAAAATAAGGACAGCCTCCTGGGATCTTATGAGTCAACAATGCACACAAACATACTAAACAAACTATAAAGTTAGGTCACATAAGCCAATTAACAGACAGAGTTCTGTCTTTTACTTCCATACTTCTTCCTGTTACAGTTAGGGGACAATTTACAAAATTCACATGAATAGATCGAAGTTCGATCAAATTCGATAGAATTTCTAACGTACGATTTATTCGTTTGGTCAAATATGTGAATTTTGGCATATTCAATCATTGAATAGGGAATGGTCGAACGATCAAATAAATTCGAATAGAGTCGAATGAACGAATATTCGATCATTCGACCAGCGAAGGATTTTATTTTTAAAGTTTATTCGATTGCCTACTTCGGCAGATTGGACTACCGAATTGCAATAGAAGCCTATGGGAGCACTCCCATAGGCTTCTGAGGCTAAGTCCTGATCGAATAGGATTCGTACGAACGAAGTCTTCGATCGTTTGAATTGTATGAATCATTTGAATGATCGAATGATTTATTTGTTCAGTCGAATGATTTATTCGACTGATCGAATAAATTTGTATTCAATCGTCGAATGATCGAGTAGAAATAATAGTAAATTTGCCCCTTTGAGTTGAAATATTTCTGGTCAGGTGATCTCTGAGGCAGCACACAGGCCATCACAAAATGGTGGTTCAAGGCAAGAGATGTAAAAGGGCAATATTTACTTAAATACATATATACCTGGTTGGTAAGATTCTTTTAATATGTCACTTAATTTGATATAAATCTGTTGCTCAAGGAGTTATTTTCGGGGTATAGTTTTCCTTTAAAGTGTCCACTTTTTATTACTAATGTCCAATTAACCAGAATAAAGACAGAAGAGATCATCTAATGCCCCACACATGAGGCCTGCATAAAACAAATGTGACATGCCCCTCAAATGAGGGGTAAAATGCTCTGTAAAATTTGCATCTTAGTGAATTTGTGGAGTTACAACCGTTTACCAGATCGAAAAGTCGTCTGGCGATAGGGTGTGAACAAATTCTAGCGACTAGCTCGTTCGCAAGTGAACTGTCCCCTATGCCTGTTCGTGAATTGGCAATGTGCCTGCAGATGGAATTTCTGGGGAAATGTCGCTAGCGTCAGCCACTTTGCACTTTAGTCAATCTGCCTTTATGAATTGGCACAATGATTCATTACTATCATTCACATCTTTTACTGTGATGTGCTTATTTTATGTATGCCTTGGCAAGAGCAGTATGCACCAAAAGGCTGCTAAAGTATGTGGATGCAAATGGTGCAAAGTGAATACTAGGTGGGTATTTATGGGAGTAAGTTCCAACTATAACAGCAAGACGAGTAGGCCTAAAATACTGTTATTTGGACCTCCATACCTTATGACATTTTAAAAAATCATTAAAACATTAAATAAACCCATTAAGATAGTTTGCCTCCAATGAGGAGGGTTGAGTACAAGGTACTGTGTCAGCGTCCAGCACTAATTCGCGCTGAAGTCCCCACACTAGCGCCTAGTTCCCATACCGCGCGTGCGAATAGTTGCGTGCGTACGCATCGTCGCGCGCACGTTTTGACGCAAATGCGCTGGCGTCTTAAGGAACGCTCAGGCCTAGGTTCCTTGCAAAGTGATCTTTACCAGACACAGAGCTTCGTTTGTTTGTGAACTGCTTGATACCTTCTGAAAGAGATTCCTGTGTATGACCCGGCTTGCTCCTGACTACGTTTCCTGATTACTCCCTGGCTTGTCTCATTACTACTGATTCCTGTGTATGACCCGGCTTACGTCTGACTCCGCTACTCTGCACCGGGTGCCGAATTTGTATCATCCATCTCCTGCCGTTCCTGCAGTGAATTATCGGCACCCCTGCTATTCCTAACTGGAAACACTCTGTTTCATCTCCAGGGTGTCATTCAGTGGGAAGCGTGGGAGAGGCTAATTACTTCGCACTCACCGTGATCCTGACAGTATCACTTTGCCATGGAGTCTGAAGAACCGGCCCCTTCCCCTTTGGAGATTATCGCCCAACAGATGACTGGTCTCACTCGGGCTGTTAGAGATCTACAAGCTGGTTACCAGCAACTACAGACTCAGATCCAAGATTTCTATATTTCTCCTGCTGGGCCATCCGCTTCGGTTCCCATTCCAGCTGCTGCAGCACAGTCTAAAGATCCAAAGATGCCATTACCCGAGCGCTTCTCTGGGGACAGATCTAAGTTCCGGGCTTTTCAGAACAATTGTCGTCTCCTTTTCGCTTTGAAACCACAGACCTATACTACTGAACAGGTGAGAGTGGGAGTGGTGATTTCGCTGTTATCTGGGGAACCTAAGACTTGGGCCCATCGTTTGTTTGAGATGCAAAGTCCTTTGCTGGCCGATCTTGACACCTTCTTTGCAGCAATGGCCCAGATGTACGATGATCCTAAGAGATCTGATACTGCTGAGAACATGATTAGAACCCTTCTCCAAGGTAGACGTCCTGTGGAGGATTATGTTACAGAATTCCGTTCCTATGCTTCTGATACAGAATGGAACGACAAGGCTCTGAGACATCAATTTCGTTTGGGTCTGAGTTCGGCCCTAAGGGATGAACTGGCTCGAGTTGGAGTTCCTGATTCCCTGGATGCATTGATAGACTTGAGCATCCAGATCGATAGACGTCTGAGAGAGAGACGGGCAGAGAAGGGAGCTACGTCCTATCCGGGAACTTCTTGGGTGATGCCTTAAGCCCCATTCTCTCCGCAAGTCATGTCCTCCTCTTCTTCCGTAAACACTCCCGAACCTATGCAGATAGGGCTTATTAGAACGGCCATTTCAGCTCAGGAGAGAGCCCGGAGACGAGAGAACCAGCTTTGCTTGTATTGTGGTCTTTCGGGACATTTTTTGAGAGACTGTCCTACTCACCCTGGGGGTAAGCCTGTTCCTTCCACATGTCTACCATCACTTTCTTCTTTTACGGTGGAGTCTACATTATTAATCTTACCCATTTCCCTACAGTGGTCCCGAGGGTCCCTAGAGAACAAAGTGGTCATTGACTCTGGAGCTTGCGGCTGCTTCGTGGACGCTGAGTTTGTTAAGAACCATTCTATTCCAACTCGTCCTAAGCTGCGGCCTGTCCTCGTAAGAACAGCGGACGGTTCTCAACTATCCTCTGGACCGGTTACATTAGAGACTATTGCACTCTCTGTTATTGTGGATTCTCACCATTTTGAGACTTTATCTTTTGATGTGGTTTCCTCTCCTCTGTTTCCTTTGATCCTGGGTTTTCCTTGGCTGCAAGCACATAATCCTTCAATAATTTGGAGCACTGGGTTAATGCAATTTTCGTCTGAAGCTTGTATTCTCTTCATGACTTCATGGACGTCTTTGATCAAAAGGGAGCTGACACATTACCTCCTCATCGAATTTATGATTGCCCTATAGACCTACTTCCGGGAGCTCCAATTCCTTTCGGGCGTATTTATCCCTTGTCAGAACCTGAGTTAGCGGTTCTAAAGGAATATATCGACGAGAATCTGAGGAAAGGTTTTATTCGTATCTTTTTTGTGGAGAAAAAGGACCACTCTCTACGCCCTTGCATTGACTATAGACATTTGAATCAAATAACGGTGAAGAATCGTTATCCTTTA
>CM044438.1:28111919-28129027 GCA_024363595.1 Xenopus borealis
GATATTCACAGCTTTTGTGTAATATATATATATATATATATATATAGCTGCTCAAGAATTGTTTGCCCTTGCGGCTGCTGGCTAGCATTGTTTGCTACAGCCAAGTTTATTATCTACAAGGATTCCAAGGTCCTTTTCCATTATGAATTTGCCTAGTGCAGTCTCATTATGGGTATAAGTGGCTTGCATATTTTTACATCCCAGGTGCATGACATTGTTTGTTAGAAACAAACATTTCAATTTCCCAGCAAGCACCTTCTGGGGGTTTTTCAATTTTGCATTATCATGTCTTTTATGGCTTCTATTATGATGTAGCTCCTGATAGAGTTCTCATCCATTGGTGGTCCTGCAAAAGGTCTTTCCTTAAAATATGTCTTATTAATGAACTGTATACATACCAGATTAAAAGACCACAATAACTTTTAATATATTAAATAATAATAAATAATAATGTTTTCCTTTTGTATTTATCAAAATTACATTTTATACGTTATAGCTTTTACCTTGTATTCAGGGACGCTCCGCCAATGAGGCGAGCTGAGGTGCAGCGTCTCAGGCGCCAGCGCCAGCTGGGATTTCAGGGGCGGCAAAAAGCTGCTCCCAGTGCCTTTGAGAGACGAATTTCTGGTTTTTCAACTGGAAATTCAGCTTTTCTAGTTCAAGAGAGTGCAATTGCTCTCTCCACCCTAGCGTTGCTGCCTCCCTCCGGAAATGTAATTGGGCTGCTGGGGGGGGGGGGCATTACAGGAGCCGCCTCAGGCGGCAACGTCTTCAGGATCGGTGCTGCTTGTACTATGCACAAATAAGTGCTTCTTTAATTAATACATTTAAATTCCCCTAGAAGTTGACACAGTAACTATGTACGTTACCTCATTTAAAATTGTATTAAGCAAGTTTAATTAAAGGCACATAAGGTATCTGTTTAACAACTGAACTATATATATATATATTTATATAAAACCATCAACCAACTGATTTGTCAAAATATGACATGGCGTTTTTTCTGTGATTTGCATTTTTCTAGCAAAAACCGCAAGTGTTATTATTTTTTAATTTGGTTCAATTTCAAATTTTTGAGATTTGTCCAATTAAAAAAATTCAAACTAAAATTTGCCACCTGAAACTTAACTAGCCTCTGCAGAAGTGGGAGGTGTATTGTTAAAATACAATTTATTTTAACCTATATGTACCCTCTCCATTTACAGTAGAGATACCGGACAACATAATGCAGAAAGTGTCAGTGTTGCTGGGGGTGCCACAATGCTAGGTGGGAGACTTTAATAATGGAATGACTCTGGTACTAGATAGGCTTAAAGGGGTTGTTCACCTTTGAGTAAACTTTTAGTATGTTGTAGAAAGTGATATTCTGAGACAATTTGCAATTGGTTTTCTTTTTTTATTGTTTGTGGTTTTATAGTTATTTTATTCAACAGCTCTCTAGTTTGCAGTGTCAGCAATTTGGTTTCTAGGGTACAAATTACCCTAGCAACCCTGCATTGATTTGAATAAGAGACTGGAATATGAATAGGAGGTGGACTGAATCGAATGATAAGTAATAAAAAGTAGCAATAACAATACATTTGTAGCCTTACAGAGCCCTACAGCGCTACGCAACAAGTTGGCGCTATAGAAATACATGTTAATAGATGGTGTCAGTGACCCCCATTTGAAAGCTGCAAAGAAACAGAGGAAAATTGCAAATCATTAAAAAACTATGAAAAATAAATAATGAAGACCAATTGAAAACCTTCTTAGAATTGGTCCTTCTACAATATACTAAAAGTTAACTTGAAGGTGAACCACCCCTTTAACTCAACTGACCCTAAACCAACAAAATTAAAAGACTGGGCTGAATCAATGGGGCTGCAGTATGTATGGAGAGCCAGATACCCAGGGAAACAGGTTTATTCTTGTCACTCTACCACACACTGGACACTCTCGAGAATAGATGTGGCCCTAGTATCTCCAGAAATGGCCACTAAAATAAGTCACATACACTATGGGGTAGATTCATCAAAGAGTGAAGTTCCACCACTAGAGGGAAATTCCACAGCTCTCAATTCATTTCCATGGGATTTTGCAAGGCGTATTCATCAATGGGTGAAGTGAAAGTTCACCCTTTGATGAATACGCCTTTAAAAATCCCATAGAAATGAATTGAGAGCTGTGGAATTTGCTTCTAATGGCGGAACTTCATTCTTAACTTCACTCTTTGATGAATCTACCCCTATGGAGTTAGGTCAATTTCGGACCACTCCCCTTACCACTCCTCTTACCCTACAACCTTATGAATGTGCAGGAACCAGAAGGTGGCTACCTCAAAAAGAGGTCACCAAAATCGTACAAATAACATCAGAAACTTACTGGGAAGAAAACCAGGGCTCTACCTCCAAACTATATTATGGGATGCCTTTAAGGCAGAGTCTAGAGGTACCCTGGTCCAATCTATAAACACAGAATGAAATAGGTCCAAAGGAGAGGTTGACCAGGCAAGATTAGACATGGAAGAGGCAGAAAGGGCATACACCATCCCCTGACACCTACCAACTGTTAATACAAGCCCAAACCAAACTGAAATGTAAAATGACTGAAACTACCCAAAAGAAATTGCTATAAGCCTCCCAGAGGGGCTATGAACAAGGGGATAAGTCAGAAAAGCTGTTGGCCTATCTATCTAAAATTACTACCCCAAGAACAATTATACATAGAGTGATGGATGCCACAGGAGAGTCAATCACCAAACCTAAGGAAATAGCAGATGTTTTTGCTCACTATTATACCAATTTATATCATTACCCAGATTACATCCCTCCCATGTAGCAATGCTTGATACCCCAATTACAGCAGACGAAATAAGAGAAGCAATTACGTCAATGGCCCCAACTAAGGCCCCAGGGCCAGATGAGTGGTACCGGACACTAAGGGAAAAGACACCAGGTACAATGTGTGAAATCCTAGAGCAGGCAAATCAAGAAAGCAGACTTCCATTCTCATTTGCTAATGCACTTATTGTATTGATCCATAAAGAGGGGAAAGACCCAGCACAATGTGGATCATACCGCCCCATTTCTCTGATAAATGTGGATGCCAAAATTTTGGCAAAGGTACTAGCAGTCAGGTTGCAACAAGTCATTACACAGTTAGTTCAGCCTGATCAGACGGGATTCATGCCAAGAGGTCTACAGATGTCTGAAATGTCTGAAAAGTTTATGCTATAATATACAGGTCCCACATGATAACCCGGGGTCCAGGGTGGTAGTCTCCCTGGATTCCTAAACAGCATTTGACTCGATTGAATGGCCATATCTGTGGCTAGTACTAGAGCATTTTGTCTTCGGAAGAAGGTAGGGGGACGCAACAGGGATTTCGCCTGTCCCCTAACTTGACTGGTCTGAGAAGAAGATGCAAAAAAGAAAGGTTGTGAGAGCACTCCATAGCTTAATACAAATGTACTAAAATACAATGGAAGTGCTACTGATCTGGCCAAATTAACTATAGACTTAAGGAAAAAGAGGAGAGATTGATCAATGCACATTTCCTGGTCCCCTGTCATATAAGTAATCTATGCAAATGCATGTGTGCAAAGACTGGGGTTTTTTAGTTACAAAATTATGCTCATAAGATTGATAAGCCACCACACCACATCAAGGTAAAACCCATATGGCGGCCCCTAACGATTTACCTCTGGTCATAATATCAAATACTAAAGCCTCCCAGCATAAAAGCATTACCTGAAATAAAGTACCTGGGAATCAACATACATCTAGACCCCAACCAATATGTACCTCTGAATATACTCCCCATTAATCAACATCTGGCAAAGGTATTACAGGTTTGGGGCAATCTTCCTTTGACACTAAGGGGCAGGATAAATGTTGGAAAAATGGTGTATTTACCCAAATATTTGTACCTATTCCATAATTCCCCGATAATACTATCTAAACAAACATGTAACGCATTACAAGCTATGATTCCTATAGAACAATAAAGCAGCCAGAATCTCCTCAGCCACTTATGCTAATGGGGATTTAAGCCTACCCAACTTTTATTACTATTATATAGCGGGCCAACTTAGCTATTAACTGGTGGCTAACACAGGACTTAAATAATCCAAATGTTATTTTACAGGCTCAGTTGGTGGGCTCGTTAGAAGCCCTGGGCAACTATATTTTTAGAAAGCCAAGGGACTATCCCTCATTGCCCCCATGCATGGCAGCTCATCGCGCAGCATGGTTGACCACAATGAAACTAAACAAGAACACATCCCCTATTCTCTCCCCACAGTTACCCCTGTGGAAAAATTCACTTCTCCAACATTTTTGTAAATCAGAGACCATGTGGTTCTGGGCCTCAAAGAACATTAAGGGGCAGATTTACGAAATTCACATGAAATGATCGAATACCGATCGTACAATTTTTCGTATATTTGGATATTCTAATTTGGCCTCTTCAATCATTGAATACTGAATTATAGAAATAGATCGAATAATCGGATATTCGATAATTGGATCATTCAATGATCGAAGGAATCAAAATTTTTAAATTGTTCCAATGCCTACCTCGCCAGATTGAACCTACCGAATTGCAATAGAAGCCTGTGGGAAACCCCCCATAGGCTTCTGAGACAAAGCCCTGCTCGAATACCATTTGTACGATCGAATCGTTCGAATCATACAAATTTTTTGGAGGCTCGAAGAAAATTTTACAATTTTTTTCGTGAAATCGAACGATCGGTATCCGTATCAGTTCTGCACTGCAAGGAACTAGCCCATCAAGTATGAATCCAATAAAGAAAGCACTGACCACAGTGATAGCTCTATTACTGTAATATTTAATAACTAGAACTCCACATTCTTTCACTGCCATTCAGTAAACCCATGAATGCAAATAGAAAGTACAACCAAAATATAATTTCAATGTTAATGTTATATAGCAGCAGCTGGACCCCAGTTGTTGGGAAATAATGGGGAAGCAGGAAGGAGAAATGGAACAGCAAGTACAGCAACAAGACAGGGACAATAATAAGCTTATTCACTTACAGCACAGCAGCCACATGGGTATGTGAGGAAAGCCAATACAGAACTACAGATAACAGGAATCTCTAATTAACAACACTATCCGATCCAAGGTGAAACTAGTAGTCTAAATCACACAGCACAGGTAATGGCTTTAAAACATATGTTGTGCATTTAAAAACAAATTATGCTTATGTAAAATACGTGTTATTTTAGTTTATGTTTTATTTTTTAAAAACACAAAAAAACTGTTCCAAACACAAACCTCTATTCTATCAACTTTTTAATATATGTCAACTGCAAAAAAATGCTGCATGTTATGTTTAAAAAAGCGCGAGACTTGACTGCAATAAAATGCACATGAATACAGACAGACAGAATATAATGGAAGCATTAAGATAATGCACTTAGATATGTGTCTCCAACCCAAGTCAGACAACCAAAAAAATGCCCGGAAGAGCCCTAAAGATGGTCCCTTAATAACCCCTCACAGTTTGTGATTGATGAAATAAAAGCTTTATTAACTCCTAGAATTATTGGACAAATTTAAACATTAACAGTAAATTGCCAAACACTGTATCCCACAGCTTACATAAAGAGGTTGCTATTTCTTCTTCCTGTTGGTACTCTTACGTGTTTGTCTATCCCTAAATATCAGCCCTGCTGCCAGTGACACCATCTGCATTACAGATTTGGTTTCTAGCATTTAACTAATTTTTAATGGTATTTTCAGTTTAATTACACAATGCTTTAAAAAATGAATTGTTTGAAAATGTTTCCCAAAAGGAGAACATACAGATTGGGCAAGGGGGTCAGCAATAACATTGCTATCCAAATTATATGGCAGGCAGACAACTGATGAGACTGAGAACAGATTGCTTTGTAATAAAATCCATTCGGAATCTCTCATACTTGGGATTTGCTTGCCACTAGCATTTTTCCCCTAATTGCCTACCATTTCAGAAATCACCTGCCAAATTGCATGTTATTAGCCAA
Source organism: Xenopus borealis (assembly GCA_024363595.1). Classification (NCBI taxonomy): domain Eukaryota; kingdom Metazoa; phylum Chordata; class Amphibia; order Anura; family Pipidae; genus Xenopus; species Xenopus borealis. The sequence goes on from CM044438.1 coordinate 28,117,931, forward strand.
ATGATTTATTCCTATGGACTTACATACAGCACAATGGACACAATAGATGAGTTTTGAGCTTTGGGGAAACATCCTTATTAAAATGATGCATATTAGAATTAGGGATGCACCGAATCCACTATTTTGGATTCGGCCGAACCCCCGAATCCTTCCCAAAAGATTTGGCCGAATACCGAACCGAATCCGAACCCTAATTTGCATATGCAAATTATGGGTGGGAAGGGGAAAACATTTTTTACTTCCTTGTTTTGTGCCAAAAAGTCACGTGATTTAGCTCGCTGGCCCTAATTTGCATATGCAAATTAGGATTCGGATTCGGTTCGGCCAGGCAGAAGGATTCGGCCGAATCCGAATCCTGCTGACAAAGGCCGAATCCTGGCCGAATCCCGAACCGAATCCTGGATTCGGTGCATCCCTAATTAGAATAATGGAAAAATCGGCACAAAGCACACTTTCTAACAATATCCTTTTTATTTTTTAGTATATTTCTATTTTATATTTCTATTTTAGTATTTAAAATAAATATACGGTAAGCATGTTATACTTTTTTATATTTGGTTATAAAGCATCTACTTTTATCAATCCTTTGTGCTGGATAATGTGGTGAAATGTGTCTAAATTAAACTGTCTGATTTGAATGCCCTTTATGTAAGTAGGATTTTTTCTGTCCCTAGGTGTAGCTAAATTTCTGAAAAATGCTGAGCTTTCTAAACTCATATGTAATGAACACCTAATATCCTGTCTGAAATAAACACAGAGCTCCAGTATACTCTTTTACCCTCTAAGATCTGTGAACCAGGAGGCGTCTGCCCCCACCAGTAGCAATATGCAAACTGATCACCCCCCCCACCCGCTAACTATGCCGTACCTCAAGGTGACAGCAGTCAATAAAAGGTCTAGGAGAGAAAGCTGAACAGAAATCTCTGCAAAGAGAAGAAACATTTTGTGCACCAGTTTGGGGTCTATTTCACCCAGGACTTATACAGCACAAGAATTCCACTGAAAATTTTCCATATAAGGATGTGCAGTGAGAGTTAATCCTGGGAATGTCCAAGAAATCCCTGTGCTTTACATGCAGATCAATATACTGCTCTGAGATCTGTAAAAACTTCAAATCTGCAGGGAATTCCATATATAAAATTGGCAAACAGCATGTACTGTACAGCTGATTTAGTAAAAGAGGTGCTAAACTGTACAAGTACAATTGCCTGAGGATAACAATGACTTTTCTTTCTGGTAATGATCAATACTAATGCTGGTGATTTGGGCAACTCCACTTGTGTATTTTAGTATATATGTTTGTAAAAATGCCTGTTTGAGCAGAATTATAATGCCATTTAGGGACTTATTTAAAAAGTTGTTCCAACCTATAGGACTGCTAATGCTAACATGAATGTCATTTTAAAGATTTTTCAGACTGTTTCCCTCTTTATACTTATAGGAGTTGTTCACCTTTGAGTCACCTTTTAGTATAATGTAGAAAGTGATATTCTAAGACAATTTGCAATTGGTTTTCATTTTTTATTGTTTGTGGTTTTTGTATTATTTAGCTTTTTATTCAGCAGCTCTCTAGTTTGCAGTGTCAGCAATTTGGTTTTTAGGGTACAAATTACCCTAGCAACCCTGCATTGATTTGAATAAGAGACTGGAATATGAATAGGAGAGAGACTGAATAGAATGATAAGTAATAAAAAGTGGCAATAACAATACATTTGTAGCCTTACAGAGCATTTGTTTTTAGATGGTGTCAGTGACCCCCATTTGAAAGCTGCAAAGAAACAGAATAACATTGCAAATCATTAAAAAACTATGAAGAATAAACTATAAAGACAAATTGAAATGTTTCTTAGAATTGGCCCTTCTACAATATATAGTAAAAGTTAACTTGAATTTTTGTTGTCCCCCCCCCCTTTTTTATTTTTTTATTTTTTTTTTTTTCTCTATGTTTGTTTTCTTCATAGTAATTATCCTTTTTCTTTGGTTATGTATTTTATGAATATTACTGTACTCACAACTGAAATATTGATATAAATATGGCTAATTAATGGAGATGTTAACAACATTTGTCATTCAATAACGGCGTACTATTTTATCATATGTACAATTGTGAAACTTCATTGAAATAATGTACAATGCAAACTTGTTTAAAACAATAAAAATTTACTGTGATAAAAAAAAAGTTACCTTGAAGGTGAACCACCCCTTTAAACTACTTGTTTCTTTCCAACATTTGGAGGGTCCTCAAGTCTCACTGACAGTCCAACTTTGTCATGCCTTATTCAAGTACATGCTTATTGTGTTAAGAAATTGACTATGATGGCATAACTTATCCCCAATTTACTTCCAAATGGATTACATGCCCATTTGTGAATGTTCTAAGCTGTGTTTTGGAAAAGATCAGGAAGTACCACCAAAGTATTCAGTAAAACACTAGGGACCAATTTATAAATTATCCAAGTTCAGAATAATTACAAATAGTACCAATTTACATGGGACAGTCCCAAATTGTGAGCTCTAAAAACTTACCAGGGTACACACGGAGTAACTGAAAATGCAAAGTTGCGTCTCGGCAGCCGAACGCTGGCAACTTTTCTCTAGCATTAATTCTGTTGGGCGTGCATTTCATAACTAATTTTCGCTAGTGTTCTTTTAAATTCATTTAATTATTTCAATAGCACCCCAATAGCCTCCACCAGATTTTAATTATGTAGTACAAACAGGGGGGTAACTGGCCTGGAGGAAGCAGACCTTGTAGCTGCAGGGGGCCCTAGGAGGTATAGGGGCCCCATGGGTCCCTAATCAATGAGCAGTTTCAACATATAATGGTATAACAGGACATCTTCTCGATATGTTGGGAGCGCTAAAATGAATTTGCTCTGGGCCCAGTAACATCTAGTTACACCACTGAATACAACACTGATAAGATTTTTTTTTTACATTGACAAATAATTCTTACAAAAAAAAATTCTTAAAAAATTATTTGGCAACACACACAGATGACGAATTGCAACGATTCAGAAGATTAGTCACCCAACCTGTCCAATCGAACTATGGAAAATATCGACCCCTTCAGTTTGCAGTCATTTGATTTAGGCATTGATTAAGTTATAGACTCATCGACTGTAAGGCAGCATTTTGCTTGCATCCAAAGCCTTCTCCAAGATGTATGGCTGAATAACTGTAACAATACAAAGGAACTGTGGAAATACGAGTCAAAGAATGTAAATCAGGGTACAAAACGTGCATTCTTTTTCACTATTTGATAATCCACTGCACAAGAAGCAAAACATTGTGTATTTTTGTGTTCTAAAAAAAAGCTCAACTGTAAGAGATGTCAACGAGTTTTACTGAATTGCTTAGAATGTGTTCAGTTCTTCCATGGATTTCAAGAGGGTCAGAGGCACTACTATGTCTATAGATTTTTTTTAAAAGGTCCCTACAATAAAACTACACAATACATTAGGCATTGCAATCATTATGATAATAAGGGGTAAAGTTCTTCTTTTGCTTCAAAACCCTTACCAGTCTGGTAGGAATGCAAAATGTGAACATTCCTATTAAGTCTATCATTTTCACCACTGCCTGGTTGCTATAGTAAACTGGAAACTAGCAACCAGATAAATGCAGGAATTGGATTTTTAGTTATTCTATAGGTGTATGTGAACTGCCCCTTTGAAATCATTTCACAGTGCCAATACTCAGCAGTTGTGATGTGCGGGATCTATGGGGCGGCCGGGTTCGGGCCGACCTCGCACTCTTCTTTGTGGGTAGCGGGCAGGTGTGCATTGAGCTCTTCTCCTGCTCTCCCCGCCAGCTTCCAAGTTCCGTGTTCTTCTTTTATAGAGGCTGTGCCTTTTCCCCTGCCCCTTTTGTGTCATCATCAGTGGGGCAGGGCAGCACGGATCTATAAAAGGAGCCCAGAAGTCGGGCTCAGCGGGTGCGGGTAGAGGGAGGGCGGGTGGTGGCCGTGTGCAGGTCAGGGATATACCAACCCGTACATCACTACTCAGCAGTAATTAGGCTACAGTGAGTACAATATCCACAACATTATTACACGGAGGGCTGTTTATCACATTAATCAGATTTGCCCTTTCATTGTAGACACTGGGCTGGGGCAGATTCACTAAAGGACGAAGTCGCCGACGCTGGCAGTTTGCCAGATATCTCATTCGCATGGACATCGCCAGTTCACAAACAAGCACAGATGGCAGCGTGCTAGTGAAACCACCCGTCCATAGTGCTCGTTCGCAGTCTGTTGGAAGTCGATTTTTAGATTTGACGAATGCTTGCTACTCCAATCAAATTTTTCGAGTTTGTTCCATTCGGACTTTAATAATTAAGCCCCTAAGGGGGGGAATGTAATTAAAGTCGCAAAGAGAAAAACATTGCGCACCAATAAGATTAAAAATCCACATCTCGCAATGTAATATTGTTCCTTAAACTGTCATTGCATTGCAAATCGTTATTGCGCATGGCGGATTATAATTGCGCACTTAAGTTTTATTACATTGACAGCGCATTAGCGCAAAGTATAAAATTCACAAACTGCCTTCAGCTGGCGGAAGTGTTCGCTAAACAGTTTTCGGGTTCGCAAAAGGTATATTGCACTCACGAAAAGGCTTAACTTTTCGCATTGCGAATAATTTTTGCGTTTCCAATATATATTACATTCCCCTAAAAGTGTACAAAACATTACTGTACAGGGATATGACTTCATTTTTATCCTGTGAGATCCCTGTAGTAACCATTTACTGTCTGGGCATTAATATTTCATAACTGTGAGTCTAATGATAAGAGAACATTTTAAGCTCATAAATAATGTTGTGTGAAGCACTGAGGCATTAATGGTTAATGCACATTAGGCCAGGTCATGTGATGAGATGAACTGACCACAGATCCTGACATTTTACAAGAACAGATTTTTCTCCTAATTAGAGCCAACATTCACTGCAGGAGCAGGACAAGCAGAGAATAGAGCTCAATTCTCGGAGAAGAACTGGCCCTCTCCACAGTGCACATTTTTCATTGCAATTGCCACCCTAAGGGCCCTTACACACGGGCGTTTTTACCTGCGCTCCCCTGCGTTCTGTTTTGCTGCGTTCAGCCACAGGGGAGCGCAGGTATAGACACACTCAATTATTTTCAATGGGGCTGTGTACACACGAACGCATGTAGGCACAAAAAGCAGCATGTTTGTCTGAACCTGCGTTTGGCGCTTACATGCTTCTCGTGGGTACAACCTCATTGAAAAGAATGAGGTGCGTCTAGACCTGCGCTCCCCTGTGGCTGAACGCAGCCAAACGCAACGCAGGGAAGCGCAGGTCCAAAACGCCCGTGTGTAAGGGCCCTAAGCATGACATAAAGAAATAGATTGCTTGCAGAACAGTAGAGAAAGAATCACAAGCACACAGGAAAAATACTACTGCAGCTATAGCACTTGCCTCAAGAATGTTCGGGACTGGGGTTTTCCATCAGGCCCAGATTTGTGGCAAGGCCACAAAGACCCGGGCCTTAGGTGGCACGATTCCAGGGGCAACATGCCGCCCAGCAGCATTTTGCTGTCCTCTGTACCGAAAGTGATAGGAAAGCGTGCGCACAAAGGGGTAAATTTATCAAAGAGTGAAGTTCCGCCACTAGAGGGAAATTCAGCGCTCTCCATTCATTTCTATGGGATTTTGAAAGGCCTATTTATCAATGCGTGAAGTGAAAGTTCACCGTTTGATAAATACGCCTTTAAAAATCCCATTGAAATTAATGTAGAGCGGCAGAATTTCCCTCTAGTGGCGGAACTTCACTCGTAACTTCACTCTTTGATAAATATACCCCAAAGTGTTTGCACATGTGCACACAAAGTCTGTGCACATGTGTGCATATGCATCTGGGGCGGGCAGGGGGACGGGGCAGCAGATGGCCCCTGTATTCTGGATAACATATCTTTCTATAATTTGGATCTTCAGACCATGGGGCAAATTCATGGTAGCGTCTCCACTAGTGACCACTTCGCCACAAGCCACATCACTTCACCAGGCGCAAATTCGTTACCACTACACTAATTCACTAATATGTGAAGTTGCTTCTCGACTGCTAAGCACTGGCAACTTTTTGATAGCTTTAATTCTGTTGGGTGCACATTTCATAACTAATTTTCGCTAGTGTTCATTTCTGCCTAGGGAAACTTTGCTAGCACTCTTGTGCTTAGGTTAATTTGAATAGGACAGGTATATTAAAGTCATATGGGCATCTTTATTAGAGATGGTGCAAATACTTGAAGTTACCACTTTTTATTACAAGTGTCCAGGGAACCTGAATAAAGACAAAAGAGATTATTTAATGCCCAACACACGAGCCTACCCTAAAACAAATTTTTCATGTGACTCAAATGACTAGGGAAAAATGTAAACACAAAACAGTTTAAAGGAACAGTTCAAGGTAAAATTAAAAACTGGGTAAATAGATAGGCTGTGCAAAATAAAAAATGTTTATAATATAGTTAGTTAGCCAAAAATGTAATCTATAAAGGCTGTAGTGAGTGGATATCTATCATAACAGAATACAACACAACTTCCTGCTTTTCAGCTCCCTAAATCTGAGTAAGTCAGCGACTTGAAGGGGGGCCACATGGGACATATCTGTTCAGTGAGTTTGCAATTGATCCTCAGCATTCAGCTCAGATTCAAAAGCAACAGTTATGACCCATGTGGCCCTCCCTCAAGTCACTAATTGGCTACTGCCTGGTTGCCAGGCCAACCAGTCAGAGTAAACCAAGAGAGCTGAAAAGCAAAAGTAGTGTTCTGTTCTGTTATATTAGACTTACGGTCACACCAGCCTTTATACATTACATTTTTGGCTAACTAACTATATTGAAAAAATTTTTATTTTGCTTTAATATCGAACAATTCCTTTAATAGATAGGACTTTTGCAGGCAATCCCGCTTAAAAAAAGACAAGTCGCCGGCGTTTTTACAACTTTAATGCATTTCCGGCAGGCAGGATATGATGTAACTGACATGATATTGAGGAAGCTTAATTTTAGCAGTTCACCTGGTCTAAGGTGGTGAAGGAAACTCAGGTGAAAAAGGTAACGCTCAGTAAAATCTGTACTTCAGTGAATTAGAGTGCGAATGAACACTAGCGAATTGTCATCTGCGCCTGTGAATTGGTAATGTCTCTGTGAATGGGATTTCTGGCGAATTGATGCTATATTCAGCCACTTCACCCTGTAGTGCATCTGCCCCCACAAGTCTACTATAAAATCATTTAAAAATTAAATAAACCCAATACAAAATCATGTAAACCCAACAGGCTGGTTTTGCTTCCAATAATCAAGTTTAGTCTAATTCGATTTGAGATTCTGAGTCTGTAAAATTTGTGCGAGTTTAAGATATTTGATTTCTTTATTAAATAGCCCCCAACAGAGTTAAAGCTCACATGAATTCAAACATCGACCGTTCATAAATGTGCCTCTTAGTATAAAAAACTCGATTCCAACTAATCCTCCCTTTGTATACATCTCAAACCACTGCTATCCCACTAATCAGTTGTTCTGACAACTTGTGCCAATGTTATTTGCTCCCTCTGGTGACTAATTCTGGGTAGAAACAAGCCGATTAGATGGGTCATCAGGGCCCTAAAGGAAAATGTGATATGTATTGTTAAATGTTATTGTTCAAATATTTTTAGCACACAATGCTTGAATCAAATTAAATGTATTTAAAAAAACCCACTCAGTTCAGTATATACTGAATTTACAGTGGAGATAAAAAGTCTACACACCCCTGGTGTGCTGTACAAAAATGAGACAAAGATAAATCATTTCAGAACTTTTTCCACCTTTAATGTGACCTACAAACTGTACCACTCAATTGAAAAAGAAACTGAAATCTTTAAGGTGGAGGGAAGAAAACAAAAAAAACTAAAATAATGTGGTTGCATAAGTGTACACACCCTCTTTGTTGATGTAGCTGTGTTCAGAATTAAGCAATCACATTCAAAATCATGTTAAATAGGAGTCAGCATACACCTGCCATCATTTAAAGTGCCTATGATTAACCCCAAATAAAGTTCAGCTGCTCTAGTTGGTCTTTCCTGACATTTTTAGTCACATCCCCCAGCAAAAGTCATGGTCCACAGAGAGCTTCCAAAGCATCAGAGAGATCTCATTGTTAACAGATATCAGTCAAGAAAAGGGTACAAAAGAATTTCCAAGGCATTAGATATACCATGGAACACAGTAAAGACAGTCATTATCAAGTGGAGAACAAAAGGCACAACAGGGACATTACCAAGAACTGGACGTCCCTCCAAAATTGATGAAAAGATGAGAAGAAAACTGGTCAGGGAGGGTACCAAGAGGCCTACAGCTACATTAAAGAGGACCTGTCACCTTGAGACATGAGTAAAATATTTATTTTCAATCCTTAGTTAAACCCTTTAGTCAGCTGTTTTTGTCTATATCTGAAACGGATTAGAAAATATCCTTCATGTAAAAAGGGCTTCATAGGAGCTGCCATGTTTAAACACCCCTTTGTTTTCCGTGTGTGCGGTTGTGCCAAACTGCCAAATCTCATTCATGCTTAGTCAGAGTATACTCTATGATAGACAAGCTCTGTATAACTCATGTCACACCAGGACTTGATATTCTATGGGAATTATTTGAAACACCTTCTATTGTTCTATTCAGATTGTGTGGGCTACTCCAGCCACTAACAACTGCACAAACTGGTGATATCGTGAGAGGTCTGCAGTACTGATTCTACCCATGATGCTTTGCTCTCCTGACTTACTGGAAAGTCAGGGCTTCAGTTAGTGTCTCATGCACATTTTGAAAAGTAGTTATAAATTGAGAATTAGTGAGATTTGAGCATAATAAATAGGGGTATGTGGTTTGCTTTAAAAGTTTTATTTTCTTCCTAGTGTTAACTCAATCATGACAGGTTTCCTTTAAAGGAGCTGCAGGAATATCTGGCAAGTACTGGCTGTGTGGTACATGTGACAACAATCTCCTGTATTCTTCATATGTCTGGGCTATGGGGTAGAGTGGCAAGACGAAAGCCTTTTCTTATGAAGAAAAACATCTAAGCCAGGCTACATTTTGCAAAAACACATCTGAAGTCTCCCAAAAACATTTGGGAAAAGGTTTTATGGTCTGATGAAACCAAGGTTGAAGTTTTTGGCCAGAATTTCAAAAAATATGTTTGGTGCAAAAACAATACTGCACATCACCAAAAGAACACCATACCCACAGTGAAGCATGGTGGTGGCAGCATCATGCTTTGGGGCTGTTTCTCTTCAGCTGGGACTAAGGCCTTAGTTAAGATAAAGGGAATTATGAACAGTTCCAAATACCAGTCAACATTGACCCAAAACCTTCAGGCTTCTGCTAGAAATCTGAACATGAGGAGGAACTTCATCTTTCAGCATGACAACGACCCAAAGCATATATCCAAAACAACAAAGGAATGGCTTCACCGGAAGAAGATTAAAGTTTTGGAATGGCCCAGCCAGAGCCCAGACCTGAATCCAATTGAAAATCTGATCTGAAGAGGGCTGTGCACAAGAGATGCCCTCGCAATCTGACAGATTTGGAGTGTTTCTGCAAAGAAGAGTGGGCAAATCTTGCAAAGTCTAAATGTGCTACGCTGATAGACTCATACCCAAAAAAACTGAGTGCTGTAATAAAATCAAAAGGTGCTTCAACAAAGTATTAGTTTAAAGCGCACCAATCATAGCCAAAATCAAACACATTAACAACCTGACCAGTACAACCTAAACATGTTTAATCAAACTACATGAACAGTTTTTTGAAAAAAACTGCAGTTTTTAAAAAATCCCATACTTTGTCACTGACTACAACATGCAAATGAGCTACCCAGAATGCCTAGCTTTAGTAAACTCTAGAAGTATCAAGAGAAGTGCACACAGCAAATTCCACAAGGTGGCAGCACTAACACAGAAGTTTGGCAGATTTAATAATAGCTTAGAAGGTTTATTAGGCAAGCAAGGAATTTTTAACTGAGTATGTGCGAGATTTCAGAGCTACAGTTGGCTGTGAAGATATAGGTAGGAGGAGTCAGTGAAATCCAAGATGCCTGCCTCAGCTAGAACTGCTGTGGAGATAGGGGAGATTTTGCAGAAGGTATAGTGAGCTGATGATTTACATTATACAAACAATTCTATACAAACAAACTGTTTTAAAAATCGGATTTCTTGAACTTTCACATATTGTATTTACTTAGTAAATCATTTTAGGTATGATTGGTGCCCTTTAAGGGTGTGCACACTTATGCAACCACATTATTTTAGTTTTTTTTTGTTTTCTTCCCTCCTGTTAATCATAGGCACTTTAAATGATGGCAGGTGTATGCTGACTACTATTTAACATGATTTTGAATGTGATTGCTTAATTCTGAACACAGCTACATCCACAAAGAGGGTGTGTACACTTATGCAACCACATTATTTTAGTTTTTTTTTGTTTTCTTCCCTCCACCTTAAAGATTTCAGTTTCTTTTTCAAATGAGTGGTACAGTTTATAGGTCACATTAAAGGTGGAAAAAGTTGTCTCATTTTTGTACATCACAGGTTTTTTTTAAAGTATAGGTTTAGTTCTCCTTTAAGTTAAACACAGGTTTGTTACCATTTTCATTCCAATTCCTCTACTCCTAAACGAATTCTAAAATGGACACACAGGTTGTTGTCAGCTGCTGTTTTAAGCCTGCATAATTGGGTTGACCTCAGCCTGTGTGCGACCACACAACATATTAGTGATGTCACTTGTCATCCAATGTATTATGGGACAGTGTGCCCCATAATTATTAGCCCTGCTCTGGTAAAACTGCTGTGTTTGCTGCAGAAACACTACTGTTGTTTATATAAATAAGCTTAGACAGGAAAAAAACTTTATTTAATGATCATTTTTTCAGCCCTCATTGGAGTAGTAGTTCACTGGGGTGAAGTATCTTGAATGTTGATCATTAAATAAAGGTTTTTTTTCCTGTTTAAGTCCCTCAACACAACAGCGTTTTCTACTTTTATATATTTTTATATACTGTGTGTGTGTGTGTATATATATATATACAGTATGTATGTATATATATA